>CALSCE010010649.1:8175872-8190227 GCA_943593645.1 Bovichtus variegatus
AGAGAGAGAGAGAGAGAGAGAGAGAGAGAGAGAGAGAGTGAGAGAGACAGAGAGAGAGAGAGAGATTATAGGGAGTGAAAGTTGAGAGGAGGAAAGGAGAATTCTGCACCAGCAGAGATGGGAGACATTTCAACAATGAGAGAAAGAGACAGACAGCAAGAGGATTCCTGAGCCAAGAGAAGAAAAAAAAACAGCATTCAGAGGAGAAAAGTCAGATGAGATGTGAAAATCAAGAAAACAGAAACGAGTGCAAAAGTCAAAGCAGGAAATCGACAGAGGAGGATAAAACCTCCGCTCCGGGACAACACGTACACGTCCGCGCACACACAAGTCTTCGGCGTGTTCTCAAAGAAACAGTCGGAAAAAACTTACACGTGGCATTTGTAAGCCTGAAGGTAACCGACTTGTCTTCGATGTTACACACATTGCGGACCGACACCTGGCACGTGTAATCAGCAAAGTCCTTTGGTCTGAGGTTTTTCAGCTTCAGCACCTTGGTCTCACCCTAGATGGGATGAAACACACACACACACATGACAACATAATGGAAAAATATAAAACAAATATTTAACCACATAGTCTTTTATGAGACACATATAACCATTAATCGACAGATAAATCCAATATGGCCACATTTCCATTACATAACACTTTACATTAAATCAATGAGAAAAGCTCAGTCTTTTCTAAACTGGGTTGTAATCTTGTGTAAAAGTCACTTCAATTTTTGACGATAAACCGGGTCACAGACACACTGAGACAAAGCACACGCATACACACACAGACACATGCACGAACACAAACACATGGCCTGCTGTGTTTGCATGTCTGGCATGCCCTGATTATCAACTGAAGCATGTCAAATCGACATATAGAGTAATACGAGTGATGAATTTCAAACGGCTTTCACATGAGACCATTAGGAAAATGAACATGAACTGATTTGCGGTGCAAAAAAAAAAACCAAAAAGCTAAATCCATCCACCCTCTCCCTCACTATTCACAAAAGCATTCGCGCTACTCCAGCAGCTTTCTCTGAGCCTCTCGTGTAGACAGACACATTCTCTTGGACACACAGAAGCAGTCACACATCTCTTTCAACATCGCTGATGATTTTTTTCAGATCAAGACTGATACTGTATAACTGTCTGCATGCTACAGTAAGTGATGGGCCAACAGTGTGTTAGGCTGCCCTGGGAAGAGCTCTGCTGCCTGGCTGATTTAACTCGAGGGGCACTGCTTTGTGGCTGACTGGTGCTTTGATAAGTGGAGAAAAAAGGGAGCCGTTTCACTAACGATTGATAAAGATTGATGGTTTTTGTATTTTCAAACAGCATGTTTGACTTTAACGCTACAAGAGAAAAAGGTTATTAGAACGAGGATTATGATATGTTTGGCGAACGTGGCATGATTTGATAAAACTTCCCCAAATCAAATAAAGATCAGAGCAGAGCTGATAATGTTAACGTGACTCTGATGCAGCATCCAGGACGAGCTTCATCACACTGATGAAACACTACACAGACAGTGTAGGACAACATATTTAGGGGGGCAACTTTTACCCCCACTGTCTAAAGAATTTGGGCATTTACAAAATTTTGGGGGGAACGTCTAAAAAATTAGTGCATAACGTTGCTGTTGTTTATGTGAAATGAACCCAGATTAAAATGCATACAGTGATCACCACCTTATGCCAACATGAGTAAATGAAAAGGCCCGAACTGGTAAATATATACTTTTATTTTTTAGTCTTGGGGGCGATTTTCTTGACCCTCGATCACATTTTTTAGTGGCCGTAACTTGTTATACTGAACATGGCTTTTTCTAAAGTAACCTGGTGACAAGCCAGGGTCAAAAATAGTGCTTCAGTGTTCATGTAAACCCTTATTGGTAGACAGAAATAGTTGAAAAAAATAAAAATAAAATATATATATATATATATAAAAGGAAGAGAGAGATTTAGAGAGACAGGGGTACAATTTGAGAATAAAGGGAAGAAATTACTCAGTGGAAAGGATTTTGTGAAGCACTTTTTTGTGGGACCAGAAAGCGGGGAGTGACGGCAAGATGGCCACGTGTGTGTGAGTGTGTGCGCTGTGTATGTGTTCCTGTGTACCTGCGTGTAAAGCGGTTCGTAGATGTCCACTCCGTTGTCCTTGCTCTGTTCGATGAGCATGTTCCCGCGTTTCCAGATGAATCGCGCGGGAGGGTTGGAGTTGACGGTGCAGCGCAGGAACACCGTCTTCTCCTGGTAGTAACTGCCACGCACATCGCTGATGGTCTGGTGCACCGTAAGAACAGGTGTGTCGAGGTCTGCGAAGTACAGAAAATGACCCAGGAAAATAAAAACAGTGAAGAACCCTGTATTGCTGCAGGGGGGAGAATATTGACGCCTGTTCATTACGGCCTAATTGTGCCACGCACAAGAAATAAACAGCAAGGACACCAGCACCAGAGTGCAGCTTTTTAACAGCACAAATTCTTCAGAGTATGCATAGTTAAAATAACCTTCAGTTTGTATGATGTCGCCTGTTCAGTGCAAAAACATTGGCAATGTGTGGCAGGGATGGGATTTGGTAACTGGGACACAACTGTAAAATAGGGTAAACAAGTGCTGTTTGTTGGCTGAGTCTCCCACCCACACTGACCAAAACTGTCCAAACAGTTGCCTATTGATCATGGCTTCTAACTAGCACAAATGTCCAAACAATCTGCACGTTTTGCCATTTCCCCTCTCTGGCTGTGACTCTCCCGCACATTATTTTTTATATATTTCTTCTGTCATTTTTATCTCTTTCCCCCCCACTTGCCGCGTTTCCTTCATGGGAGAGTCATCTCCCTTTTCCTCCAGTGGATAGGATTTCAGCTGCTGTCACGAGCATGGAGGCTGCTCTCCCCTGGTTCCTGCCATCTCTCCAAAACTCACTGCCACTTTCACTCCTCATCACCATCCCTCCCTCTCTATCCCCTCCTCCTCGCTCCTTGCCTCTATCTCTTACAGGGCAGAGTTGTGTGAGTGTGTAATCCCGATTCTTTGCAGCCCAATTGGAATGTTGTGGACTTCAAACATCATGGAAACAATTTCTGCCAAGAACAGGGTTGCCCCCCCACACACACACACACACACACACGTTTTCCTGCCTTTCTACTTTACCTCTCTCCTTCCCTTTTTTCTCTTCTCTGCATCTATCCCTCGCTTCCTTTCTCCTGTGCTAAACCCGCTGCACCAGATCAAGAAGGCGTGGTGCAAGCTATGGAAAAGAGGTGAGTAGGGAGGGCAGCTGCTATGTTCCTTACTTCAGTTGTGACCATAGCAGGGTCCCATGTGATGGAGCAAGTAGGGAGGTATTCGTATTTTTATATATCTTTGGTTGAGAGGTTTGAGAGGAAACAATGTGTGAATAAGCGTGCTTGATTTTTGAGTGCCGTTGAAAAGGGCACAGCTGTCACACGAGGGCTGTGTCACATACACGGGCACATGCATGCACACACACTAGCATCCGGACCTCCATCTAAGTGTGTGCACCTTTCAGCACAGCATCAGAGCTCTTTTGTAGTCTGAAGGTTAGAGCTCTGGGAAAAGACTGGCAAATATACAGACGGAGGCAACTTTAAAGTTGTTCAGGTGATTTTTTTGTGTGACTCCAAAAATAAAAAACAAAAGACAGGCATTGCATGAGACTACGGCTTTCTTTTTCAATGAAAGGTGAGTCACAAGGGCATGGGAACATTTACTCATTCTTAGGATGTGATATGACTTTCTTGCATGCTTTGAAGATACAACGTGCAGAAATATTGCCTGAATGTGACGGAAAAGAAGGGCAAGTCAGAATGGGTAAGACACTAAAACTACCATGTGAACACTTGTGACTACAGATGTTTCATCAAATCATCTTCACAATAGTTTAACCACAAAGAAATCCAAGATGCTGAACACGCTGAAGGGCTTTAACATCACATTGCATTCTATGCATTTGACTGTGTTTGTTGGGATACCTGTGCTAAAAGACTAAGCAATATATGGTATGATGAAAATGTACAGCCCCGTCTAATCCCCAGGGTGTCAAATACCGATGTTTTGTCACGGCGTATAAAACACACTGGGGTTTCGGGGGTGGTGGTCTAGTTGTAAGGCTTCCAAAGAGAACACCGGAAGATTTGTGGGTTCAATACCAGGCTGCCACCATTGAGCCCCAAGGCACTTAACCCCGAGTTGCTCCAGGGGACTGTCCCTGTAGTTAGTTCACTGTCAGTCGCTCTGGATAAGAGCATCAGCTAAACAACATGTAATGTAAAAAAAAATGTAATGTGTTTATTGCGAGCGTAGTGGAGCGTCACAGTTTGACGCATAGGGCTACGCTGTGTGTTAGAAAGTGACACCAAGGGGTCCTGACCAAGAGTCTGTATGTGACGAGCTGGGAATGAAAACAGGTTGATATGGAATAGCAAAACAGATTAGACTTTGCAATGACCTGCTCAATTGCTTTGACATGTGCTGAGTTGAATTCAGTGCTACCATATGTTATTTAGGAAAATGACGGCGTTGGAAAATAAGCTTTTACTGGAAAATATGCTCATGAATATTTTTTGTTATGAGAATTCCATTAAAATGTTGTTCAGGTATCAATTGTGGTTAAATGTTTTACATCCCCACCTTTATTTGTAATGATTTAAAATAGATCAAAATGCATGCAACAGCCGTCATTTCGTTTTTCAGCATTAAAAACAAAAAATAAAACGCGAGCTTTGTATGCTGTGTCTGACCTGGCTAAGCTGCTTACTCTAACGCAGGGAAGTACTTTTGTGTCTCTGTTATTTGAAATGTTCTCAGTGATTCAGCACTGTGCTCTGTGAAGTGTCCACCTGTTTCCATTCCTTTCATCTTCCCGTGGACACCCTGATTGATAAAAAACGACAACTCACAGATTGGGACCAAAGGCCCAGAAGGAAACTAGACACTGAGGTACCACCAGCCTCCCTAAAAGCCTCTGCCAGCAACAGGCTATCAGACCTGGGCAGCTATCAAAGATATCTGCCTCTTGGTTCTGAGAGTTGTGCATGTGTGTGTGTGTGTGAAAGAGAGCTGGCAAAAGAGCACCTTTGTATACTTCAATTTGTGAATATGTGCAAGCGTGTGTGTGTGTGTGTGTGTGTGCAAGACTGGCACAGGATTTCTGTTTGATTTTCACAGATCATTTGCAGCGGAAATGTAACAGAATAATGCCCCGGTAGGGTGTGTGCACGTGTGCGTGTGTGTGAGAGTGACAGGGAGAGCGCTGTCATTCTGTCGTGACATCATGAAAGTGACAGATTGACAGAGAAGCAGATATAGACAAGTAGATCGTCAAGCATAGCCCATAACCTTAGATGGACAAACACTGTAGAGTCACTCATGGGTCCACATTGTATGTTCATATACGCCATAAAAAGCATATTAATAACATCTTTCACTCGTACTTCCAGTAGTATGAACACAGTCAGGTATATTTGAGCAGTGAAACATTTTTTAAATGAGTTAACATAAAGAAACCCATCCCACTGGAAATAACTCTTCCTGCTGCCCTCATATTTAATACTCCTTTACTTTAGGTCATGGATGAAACGATGACAGTCTATGGTCTACAGCCCTTTTTTTTTTCCACATGACAATTGTGTTGTAAAAGTTTCTACAATCCAAGCTCCCTGGGTGAGTCTAACTTTACTCAGTTTGGGCCCTTAAGTAAATAGAGACACAAAATGAAACTGCAAGTGTACAGAAAAGTAATATGAAACTTTAATGAAGCTTCTGATTTCCCCAACGTCCTGCCTTTGCACACAGCTTAGATCAATTGCACAGCGTTGCTTTTGTTAGTCACAGCTTTTAATGTATGTCTACGCTTCCAAATTTCGAGCTGCACTGAGGGTCTGCCATTGTTTTACACATAGACAACACACAGTGCTGCTGATACGGAGACAAGTTAGCTCTGTGCGGTCCGTAGCTTGGACAAATACATGTGAAGGAAGCACACAGTCAAATATATTTTATAAAGTGAATACTATGTGACAAAAAGTTACACCTGCCCCCTCCAGCCCAATGATAGCTACAAAGAATATCTGAATCATTTCTGATTACAGCATTGAAGACATACATCATTACATGTTTGCTCTGGTTTGTGTCCTGTTTTAAAGGGGACATATTAGGGGCAAGATAGCTCACCTGGTAGAGCGGACGGCACATGTACCAAGGCTGAGTCCTTACCGCAGCAGCTTGTGTTACGAATCCTGCGGCCCTTTTCTGCATGTCATCCCCGCTCTCGCTTCCCCTTTGCAGACTATCCGTTCTGTCTCTATAATCAAGGCTAAAGGCTTGCAATTTGGGGAGCTGGAGTGCCTACCAACCCGCAAACTGTGAAATGAAAAGTTTTTTTCATCTGCTGCGTAGGTCATTATAACACAGGATTTGACGAGCAATTCCGGTTTGGCTCCCCTTCCTATGTCACATGCAGGCTCATTAGCATATACTGCCCACAATATTGAGTTTCTCCGCCAACGGATTGAGAACTACCTTTGCAAAGGTGCTCTGTATTTTTTTCGCAAGCCAATCAGAGCTTTTTCAGGACTGGGGCTTTGGGGACAGGTGGTAAAACGGAGCGTTTCAGACAGAGTGTGAATACAGGTGTATTCTGACATATAGTATGAAAGAAATAATGTCTGTAAAAAAAGCCTGAAAAAATTTTCTAGGAGAAACCCAAAATACGTATTAACCTCATCGTGACCATAATATGTCATCTTTAAAATTGGTTGATTTGGGGTTTTAAGGGGGAAGATTCGTCTTTAATTTTAAAAATAAAACGACTTTCCTCACGTGCTCAAATGATGATATAATACACAGCAACTTACAAGCAGAAAGTGGACAGTTTGTACAGAGTTTCCTTTATGGGGCATGTGTGCTTTATTTTATATCACCGCATTGGGAGGGACTGAAAGGATGTTGAAACACATGATGAAAATCCCACACTTGGATTCAAATTTACAAGGTTAAAGTCAAAGAGTTCACCTTGGTTACCTAGGCTACCTGGCTCATTGGAAGTTGTTTTCAACATAAACTCAGACAGCAAAAACAGACATCAGCTCGAAACTGGAAAACTGGAAAGTCTATAAAAACTTTCTGTTTAGCTGCTGTCGCTCTTTAACGTTGACATAATGGCAAACACTTTCGTTAAAATCCCACTTCATGAATACATTTTTACTTTGCCTAATTTAAAGTTTTTTGATAAAGAAAAAAAGGCACATTTCTAGCATGCAGTCTTATCTCTTGAAATTAATTGAAGCGGGTCAATTCAACACTGTGTGTCATATAGTCTTGATCAGCCAACCAGATCCTGTTAGACCGGCTGCCTGTTAATGAAATCCCTTCATTATTAAAGACAAACACTGTCAAGTATGTGACTTCTATTTGCTCAGAATATTCTAAGGTCCCCCTTCAACTCAAGTATCTATTAATTATACATATACAACTGATGCAGGAGACCCTCTTATACGGCAGCTTATGCTTCAAAATTACCAACACGTTTGAGGTATTCCCTGAAGGGTAAGACAGAGTGCAATTTTGGTCAGGTATTCCAATTATGTTTGCTCTTGAAAATGATGTCTGTTGTTTTGATCCAAATTTCAGAGCCCATTAACTAGCAGAAAGGGGCACTCTTGTACAGACTTTGTTTGCTTGTTATCGGAGGAATCAGATGATTAGAATTGTGATCAGAATTACAAACTCTGGACATCTAGAGACTATGCTGCTGGCAAATGCAATAAAGTCAGCGGAGAGAATGCATAGCAACAAGGGAACACAAGCTTTTCTTTCTGTATTGACCATCAGACCTATTTTAGAGTTCAACCAATGTAATTCGAAATGGTTTAATAACCCTGTTCCAAACCTCTTAACCCTACAAGTAGATTTATTCTTAAGGTGACAATGTGGAAGACAAAAAAAAAGGCAATGATTTAATGTCACAGACAGTTGAATGCATGTACAGTATTTTTATAGACTCCCAGATCGGTAATATGTCTGCATGCCATCAGTTCTTCACAATCACACCTCAAAAAATTGCTCTGAAATAACCCGAGTAACCATAGCGATGATGGAAACAGAGATTTACACTGAAGCAATCCATCTGAGCGGTCAGGGTTGACCGAGTGTGTTTTTGTAACAAGTTGACCTCTGCTGGGTGCTTTCCCCAGCAGGAGGACGCCTTGGACTCCAAATCCTCTTTGATTTCCAATAACATGTCCTGTACTCTAATAGCTCTCTAGGAGTGGACGGCCATTAGGGGACCAAAGAGAAGATGACAGGTTCAATTGAGTGTGAGCGTGCAATGGAGGAGAATAAGGAGCGGTGTGTCGCTTGTGTGTGTGGACGGCCGGGTAAGGAGATGTGATTGTGTGGGTGGGTGTGTTCAGAATACTCTGCATCTAAGCAGGTATAATGTGTACCATGTTGATTGTGTTCCTTCGGATGCCAACATTTGCCAATTAGCATATAACACAAAGTACAGCTGATACAAATGTCATTAGTTTTGCAGGTGTTTGAGCATAAACCAAAAACATTGGACACATTGGAATTGTGACCTGATGATTGGTGCTGGATGAAAGTCAGAAAATCACCAAAGTCATTTCAAGTCATCCTGGGGGAGACATGAATGGCTTAAGCAAAGTTGATGGCAAATCCATACAAAAGTTGTTGGGATATTACAGGCTCGACCAAAGTGGTAGACCGACCCAAAACGTATCTTAAGGAGCAAATTTAATTGAATGTCATTGGATTCCAGTGAATCCGATTTCAATTAAAATCAAAAAGATCTATTCCTCATCCATTGTCAGTAATTGACTTCCAACAATATGTATGCATCCACAATATTCTTATTGTCAGAACGTTTGAACAGCGATGGTGAAAAACAACGGCTTACTGATGTTAAATAAATGCACAAAAATAATATAGATAAATCAAGCTTTTGTGGTAAGGACTACAAAGGCAGTGTTTTCTGACGGGTGACTATGGGATGGACGTTCGGATGTAATTAAAACTGGTACATAACAGCTGAAAAGCCCCAAAAAATATTGAGTTCTTCATGTAGAAAATAACAAAAAAAATCAGTTTCTGTAGACAACAAGTCCAAACATGTTTCAGTCTGAAGTAATAAGCGATCATCATACCGACTACAGTTTTTTTCTCTCTTGCGCACTCACATGTACACACACACACACACATCACACTGAAATCACAGTCTTATAAGCTACACAACTCACATGCATGCACACAGCCACACGCACCGAGAGAACAGCCTGTGCATACAGAGAGGCACAAACAGAAGCAGACATGCCGTTTGATCCAGCTCCGCGTCTCGTCAATTATTCAGCATTCTGCTCATAGACATCGCCTTAAAGCGGACATAAAACATGCACGAGGCCCACATTTGGAAATAACGAGAACATTGCCTGTATTTAAAATGCAATGTTGAGAAGTAAAGATTGATTTAGGCAGATTTTCTCTGCTCAGTTTTTAGTATCAAGACAAAAAAAAAATCACTGGTCCTTTGCATTTTTAACCCTGCTATACGCAGGCCTGTGTCTCTTTCTCTGCATTGATGCCTTAGACATTAGCCAAATACAAATTACAGAAAAAGGAATCTGAGATGAGACTTTTCCAATATTATTAATATCTTAGAATAGAATCAGAGTAATTGGATCTGCAATAAATTATTGGTGCACTGAACAACAGCAGTGTGATTTGTCTAAGTATGCACTGGGCCCTTTACATAAGAAAAAATGTAGTTATTTTATAGTTAAAATAAATAAATAATTGTGTTAATTGTGTATTAGTTTGTGTTGTATTAATAGAAATATCTAATATAAAGAGCAGAACAATGAGAGGAAGAAGATGGAGAAAACATGAATAGACAGGTGGTGACTAGAAATAACAGACAGAGACATAGAGAAAAATGAAAAAATTAAGAGGAGGAAGCCGGAAGAAAGTGGCCAGAAAAATATGGTAAAAATCAAATACAGAAGCTCGATAAATGTATACGAGCCAGAATTTCAGAGTGAATACAACACCCTAATAAAGACCACGTTTCCCTTACAGCAAACCAAAAGGAGAACCCCTTCTGTGGGTTTGTTTAAACAACTCTGGTGAGTTCACACATGCAGACACAGAGAGCACATAAACGTGAAGCCACTTAGCGTTTATTTGTTGTATTAAAAAAACAAAACAAAAAAAAAAAAACAATATTCTGTCTGATTTTCTATTTTAGTCCGTTCTGGAAAAAATATCTCGTCAGTTGCTTCGTTGTAGAGCTGCTGTTAAACTTTCCTGAGCACACGACGCTTCACGTTTGGCTGCAACCATCCTTCAACTTCCCCGACAATTTCAAAGAATGCGAAGAACACTGCAGTCCACCTATGAATTTTGCAGTATAGCATCTTGTGTTACACCCTTTTTTGTTAGGTTTATTAGCAAGGCACAGGAGCCTTTGTTAAGAGGAATTACACGAATGAGTCTTAGTCCCAAACTAACACTGGTGAACTTGCTGAAAATGGCGCATTTTCGTTGAGCCAGCGCGTTATGTACAAGCCGTAATTATGCTTCTGTCAGCAAAGAGCCGGGGAAATGGTATTAAACATTCATGATGGTGTGACTATTATTTTAGGCCATAAAAAGACTAATTTGGGCATGGTTATTTACCCTGACTGTGACAGTGTAGCTGCACAGCGGCGGTGACAGCAAAGAGGGTGTTAAGGGACAAAGAGGCATAGTTCACTCTCTCAGCCTCCGGGCTGAAATAACACATATACACACAAACGCAAAAAAAATAAAAACACGTGAAAACCGGCACACTGTTATGCAACAATATGGGCACACACATCCAGACATGCATATGCTTACACACAAGTATGCGCTTACCAAAAGAACACACACACACACACACACAAACACCCAAGGGCCGAAATAACACATGAATCTCAGTTCCCTCGCTGCAGACCCCCGAGGGCAAAAACAAGAAAGTCCTTCCCCTATCCCTGTAAGTGCCTTCCGAAGTGATCCACGGGGAGCAGAGCGGATAAAGGTTACCCTTCTTACATTTTTTTTTTTTTACTTCTGTGGTCATACGGACGACTGGGTCACGGCGTAACAGCTGGGAGGCATGCACCACGGTGTTGATACCGGCGCGATGACATCAAGAGTCATGTGAATGCTTTCTTGAAGGTGGCAACACTTGTGTCAGCGCTTGCTCGCACACACACACACACACACACGCACACGCACACACCCCCCGATGTGGGTCCACAACCACCAGGCGACAACCACTTGATTTGCTGTATATTCGGTGTGTTTCATTGGCTTTGTGTCATCCAGGGCACTATGGACCACGGTAATAGAGCATATGGAAAACACCTATAGATTCACACCCGGTGATATGGGTGTAGCTGCTCTAAGAATGATAAAATTGCTTGCTTTTTATTGTGTTGTGTTGTGGGGCGAACACCAGACTCAGGGGCAATCTGCACACTGCCTTTATTAAAACAACTCCAGACCACTTCTGAGGATTCCTGCTCCGATACTGAAGTGTTATTCTGGCACAACTTCTCTTTCGTTGTCTCCAGGTTAGCAGGAGACAAATAAATAAGTAATAGCTTGGTAATTTCCAAGGTAACAACTGGCTGGAAAACACAGAATGCACCAGTCTCGTCACCGGTCGCGGTAAGTTTTTCTCACTTTCAGTAGTTGGTCTGAAGCAAACAATGTAGGAGATGTTTTACAAACTGTCAAATTAAGTCAAACATTTATGCTAAAGTATTTTTATGGGGAGGCATATAGTTGTGGAACATAACATGGCTTTAAAAAGAAATCAGACAGAAATTTTATCAGAATAAACCTCAGACAGGAACCCAAGCTTTAAATCTCCTCATATGTACGTTGCTTCTCTGTCAAGGAGTAAGGCAACGACGGGGATCCAAACGTAGATAACAGAAGACGAGTTAACTAAAAGACAGCTTTATTATAAAAAAAAAAGCTTACAAAAACCAACTAACTACAAACAAACAAGCAAGCAAGCAAACAGGCAAAAGCTAAAACTGAAACCACAAACCGGGCAGGAACGAGGAACCACAGGGATCAGAAACATGGGAATCATACACAAACAAACAGACCAGGAACAATGAAACAAGACAGGAACACACACACACACACACACACACACACACACACACACACACACACACTAATGACAGACGAGACACACGAGAGGGCCGGTAACCAGACAAGGGTGGCAGGTGATTACACACAGACAGGAAGTCAAACTAAACAAGACACAAGGGGAAATAACTTTACAAAATAAAACAGGAAGTTGGGGAAACATCCAGGCCATGACATTCTCAACACAATGAATTCTTTAATATTGAAATCTTAAGCAGCAACTTGAACCCCAACCCCCCCCCCCCCCCTTTTTTTTGTGTAATTTTGTTCGCTATTAATCCTCTGCAAATTATTTATACATTGTTTGTCCTTTTCGCTCTTTTGTTTGTAAAACAGAAACGTTATTTGCACTGAACTTATCTGTAAAACTGAAAACCAACAAACACAATAAAAATAAAAATAAATCTCAGACATTTTACCAACACTAGCGATCACAGTCCCTTCTCCTTAATAATGGGTATTGAACAGATATAAGAGGAAGTACTG
The DNA here is from genome assembly GCA_943593645.1 of Bovichtus variegatus. NCBI lineage: Eukaryota > Metazoa > Chordata > Actinopteri > Perciformes > Bovichtidae > Bovichtus > Bovichtus variegatus. The sequence goes on from CALSCE010010649.1 coordinate 8,188,588, forward strand.
AACCCCTTCAAATATTATTTCTCATTTCTACTCCAAGAGAGTCATGTGGATTTCTTGACTTGTATTTTTTGTTCTTTCTTACCAAAAACATAAGCGGACCGTACAAAGTCGTGGACGTCCCTGTAAAGTAGATCACAAAGATACTGAACTGCTGTTATCTCTCAGGTAGCCAGTGGGTGGGCTTGTGGTCTGTCTAGTGACCACATGCTCTGCGGGCTAAATAAATAAAACCATTTACTAAATTCCATTTATCATATCAATTACGTCATATTCCACTTAGCGAGTTAGTGTCCCAAACACATTTATGATGTACGTGGTTTTAGATTCGGATGCATCGACTGTGTTCATCATTTACCAGAACTCATGCTTGTCACATCTGTGTAAATGTTGAAGTAGGCAAAAAGGTAAAGTGTCAGCTGTTGTGTTACCTGTGCTAACGATAAACAATGCGCCTCAATTTAAAATCATGTGGGATTCAACATTCAGCACACCTGGGTGAGAGCAGATTTTAATGAGTAAACTTGTGTTTTTTTTGTTTTGTTTTTTTAAACATAAGAGAAATGTAAGAGAATGTTGCTGCATGTTGCACCGCTCAGGAAGTTCCACTCTTAGGAAATGTATACGAAAATAATATAATTTAATATGTGAATCGGTGTTAGATTTGAACCAATCTGGTATTATGATGCAGTGATGATTAGAAAAATCTAAAGACAGGTCAGTAGACATCTCCTAAATAGCTTGTGGAAACACATACTGTTGAATTCGGAGACGTAACAGTTAGCTACACATGTGATCATACCGGGCCACAACCTTTGCTATAAATATAACTGAATGTCCCATACTGTCATCCCCGCACAATTAGTTCTTCTGGAGCTGCAGTGACGGTATTACCCACTATCTTTACCATCTCATAACCGGCAGGTCAAAGGTTCAGCGGATCTCAGCAGCAGCTAATAACATCTGACCAAAATGCCCTGGAGCAAGACACCCAACCACTTGCTTACTCGATAAATATTCAGCAGCTTCAGCTAAACACTCGAAACACACATTTGGATTTTTAGACAACATAGATGAAGCACTGTTAACTTTTTATGAAGTATAAATCTGTGTTTTTTTTTCCTTTTTTCTACCCTTAAAAAACACACAGTAAATCATGTTTTAGGAGAAATCTGAGTTGAGGTGATACAATATTTGTGAACTGAGTCCAGTTGCCCCCTCATGAACCATTAGGGAGAGATTAGGTATTGGTAGAGATGTCTTTTGCTTGGACTGCAGCCACATTAATCATTTATGTATTCTGGACTTCAGGGAATTTAACATGGGGTCTTTATGACCTTCACGAGGCTTTATCGGTTGAAAAGTCGCAGGGATTTCTGAATTTTTCACAGTAATGCAATATTATGAGCTCAGCAGAAGATGCTTATGTCAGAGCACAATTCAATTTACTTGACAAATAATAGTGAAATACTATATATAAATTGGTGCAATATACAAGGACACTCATAGCTGGTTGAGTAAAAAAATAAATATGATTGCATTTGATGAAACGATGAAATTAAAATCTCCTGAAACATCCATCACAACTTACCACACACGTACACACACACACACACACACACACACACACACACACACACACA
>CALSCE010010649.1:8206471-8226564 GCA_943593645.1 Bovichtus variegatus
GAGAGGGAGAGAGAGAGAGAGAGAGAGAGAGAGAGAGAGAGAGAGAGAGAGAGAGAGAGCGAGAGAGAGAGAGAGAGAGAGAGAGAGAGAGAGAGAGAGAGAGAGAGAGAGAGAGAGAGAGAGAGAGAGAGAGAGAGAGAGAGAGAGAGATGCATTGGTCACCACCGAGAGGAAGATGAACAGAGACTGTTAGGTGGGGAGAAACATGTGGAATGAGATGTGAAAGAGGTGCTGAGCAAAGGTAAGAACGTTTGTGTGAGTTTTTGCCACTCTGTGTGACTCAGGCGGTAAAGAGGTGGCCCGATGATTCAGCCTGACGCTTCAGCCTCGACCCCACTGAAAGGTCAACGCTTCTTTTAAAACTACCCGTTAAAAACTTCTCTCTTTATCTCTGTATGTACTACACATTTACTTGCTTTCTGTGACAGAGGGTGTACATGCAGCTTGCTCTGAATATGTGTGTGCGTGTATGTGTGTGTGTGTCTGCGCATTCTGTGTTTCTACTCAACGCCAGCAGCGCCAATTCCTCCTGCTCAAGCCAGGATTGGTGTCACCCTGAAGCACAGAGCCCTATTGTGACAGAATACTCAAAACGAACAGATTAAATGCCACCTAGCCTGCTTTTTATAAGTGTGAAAGTGTGTGTGTGTGTGCGTGTGTGTGCGTGCGTGTGTGTGTGCGTGAATCTGTCATAAACACCAATTCTATAGCACTTCACTGGGTTTTTTTTTTGTTAAAGCCACAGTGCTGGAATAATAGATTACGCATTCTTCTAGCGACTCCCGTCGCCAGTGACAGTTAGGGTGATAACTGTCAAAGCTGTGAAAGGACTTGTGTATATTTAGAGATTCATGGTCTTGTACTCCATTGACTTATACTGTCATTACTGACAATGCCACAAGAGGTAAGTGCCAGTTACTTTGAAAAAGTCAAAAGCTGGGAAATCAGCTGAGCAGAAGGGAAGGTTTATTTCTGATCAAGTGCTTTGTTTATGTTTGTGTTGGTGGGGGTTGGTGGGGGGGGGATGCTTCGTGTCAGACTTTGAAGACCCCTGCTTTAGGGAAACGGTATAAGTCTGTTGGGATGGCTTTTTGCGATGTTCTTGAGTTAACCATTTTCACAGAAGCGAAAAAAACAAAACAACCACCGAGACCAGAAAGAAACAATCCTGCAAAAGCATCATGAATATCATCTTCATCCCCGCTGTCAGAATATTGCAATCAACATTATCATAATCAACATAAATATTATCATCATTACTCCCCAACAGTTTCCCACTTACCTTCTTGTGTCCTGCAGAGAGTAATGAACCCACATAGAGGACTACGTCTGCATTAAGCTGAGCTAACCATTTTTTCATTAATACTGTTTTTTTCTTTATCTTATTCTTTTTTTATCTGATCTATGCTAAAGTATCATTGGTTGGGTTTCTGAACCAAGTCCATCCCATCTGTAGAGGCTACTTAAAGTTAAACCCCGCCTGCTCACTGTCCTACTGCCTCAGTGGTTAGAGTGCCAGGTCATTGGTCAGCTGGTTGACACAGGTGACCCCCGTGTGATGGAGGTCTAACAGGAAAAGATGGTTGTTTACAGTGACGGGTTGATGAGGTGTTGCTGAGTGGGAAACATCAGTGACTCCAGTGTAAGTGGCTGTAGATTAATGGAACGGTTGCCTCATGTGCTTTCTGTGGAATTGGAAAAGGGAAGATTGACAGAGGGAACTTCCAACTGTATTTGCTCATTACGTACATTACTTATAATGTTACTTATAATTTGTCGGCTGAAGGTCTCGCAAGTCGGTTCATATGGAAAACAAGCTGGCCGGCATTGACTACTCTGTGCTTACTGAGTAAATGCGCGCTAAATGAATAACCGATTCACAGGCTGGATACGAGTATAGAAGTAAAACGAGGAAGGTCTAAAGAATGAAAAAGAGAGCGAGGAAAAGGTTTCTGTGTGCGAGTTGTGGGAGAAAAAAAGTAAAGGGATGAAATGTTCGGACATAGATAGAGAAGACACATTTGAAAAAAAGAGGAAGCGAAAGAATGAGACACAGGGATTCAGGGTGTTGGATATAGAAATATATAGGTGACTTTTTGCTGCATGTCTCTTCTATTCAAAGCAGAATATTGATTATGTGCCTTTCCTTTAATCCTGAAACTCACACTCTCATTTTCTCTGCTGTCTTTCCAGTTTCAATCCGTCATTCACTCTCTCCCCTTTTCATTCTTCCCTACTGTTCCTCTCGCTCTCACACACTCCACTTTGAAGTGTGAGCGTGTGTGTATGTACTATGTGTGTGTTTGGGCTTTTGGACATATTTGAGTATACGTGCATACTTGAAAGTGCTTCCTTACTACTGTATGTGCATGTATGTAAATGCAAAAAAAGATGTGTGCGTGCCACATATAAGTGAGTGAAGAGCGGGCAGTTGTGTTTGCATGTGTGTGTGTCTGTGTGTGTGTGTGTGTGTGTGCATGATGTCTTGCATGCCTAAAGCCAAACACTGCTGTGTTTGGTTGAGCCTCACAGCTGAGAGGAGAGAGACCCCAGCTGACTCACACACACACACACACACATACAAATAACACACGGCTTCATCACGCACTTGAGTGTGTGGTTCAGAGAAGGATAACACAAGGACAACATGAAACAAGGAGGAATGAGGGAAGCAGAAGGGAAAAATAAATAGTAAACAGAAAATGCTGTGTGTCGTCATTTCAGAGACAAAAAAGCAGAGATATGAAAAAAATACAGAAATTGCATGATTGAGAGAGAGAGAGAGAGAGAGAGAGAGAGAGAAGCTCTTGTTTGTACCATGTGGTAACAGCATGTTCTGCCCTCTAGTCCAATAACTGGTCTGTTGGTTGCATCTAAATTGAAAAGCATATGAGTGCATCTACCATATTATGTGCATCTTTCTCCCTCTCCCCCCCTTAAATTCTATTTCATCTTTTCCCTGTGTTCATTTTTCTTGTTGCCTCTACCTCCATCTGTCTATTCTTCTTCTTCCATATTTTTTTTTGAGTAGAAATGACTATCTACACTACTTCAATACTGCAATCTACTGCCACAATCAATCACCATTATTTTCTGGTTTTGGTTTTCCTGTATCCGCTGTTTAGAGTGCTCCTTAGGTGAGTACAATATGACCTGCATATCCAATAGACAGGCTCAGGGTCATCATTGACATACTCTATGTTCCGTTTGTTTGTTTAAAGTCACATTTTCCTTTCACACATTTCCTCCGGCCCATGTGTGCTTGAACTACACTTATTTTCCAATTGCTCTTGTGCTATCACTGTAGAAAAACATGGGACATTTAATCTGTGACGTCTCCCGTTGGCTTTTGACTTTTTTGGAGCCCGGAGGTTGTGTATAGCAAGCGGAAATCTTCCCAGTTGTTCGGGGCCAGGAAAGAGAAATGTTGGCAACACGGTGGAGTCTGGACGGAGTAGATTTTGGTCAAACAAGCAGCAATCACAATGACTCAGTCAATCAAGCAGACCGGTGTAGCGGCAGCTATCATATAGGGTACGAGGGGTCGCTGCATGGATTGATGGTAGTATACCATTCACAGTCATAAGATCTTAATCCAAATGATCAGTTATTGGAGATTTTTGAGCTACTTCCAAGTTTCAGAGAATTGTGTGTGGAGTATAGAAGCTGTTCTGGTTGACTCGTGGATAAACAACTGACTAAGAAACCATGTTGTTGTTTTTTTTTACTTATCATCTACATGTACATTAATAGACGTAAAGTACTAGTTGGGTCTGTACTTCTCAAAATAACTCTTTCCAGCTGGCCTTCTGTTCAGCCGTGGTGGTTACTGCTTGTTCCCTCCCTGCTTACGAACCTCACTCTCCAATTCATCCCCCCCCCTCTCTATTTTTTCTGTGGTATAGCTTGGGCTAATTGTTACATCGTTCTAGCACTGAAGTTGCCCTGTGTAGGAAGCGTGGCTGATCGCTGCTGGGTGTAACGCGGCATGGGGGATAGGGAATTGAACAAGCATTGGCCTTCAAAGCTGGTTAGCTTCACAGAGCTCCTGTCACAACTACACTCACAGTGCAACCTGTTTACTACCCAGGCCCCCTGCAATTACGAGTCCCCAGCAGGGGCGAAGCTACCGCCTGGGGGGAACTAACACTATCAGCAGCAAGGGAGGAGGAAGAGGTGGGAGCCCCTTTAAGAGGCTGAGGCAGGGTGGTTGTGTAAGTGACAAATCCTAGAGGGACAAGCATGGGGCGAGCATGTGTGTGTCTGTGTGTGTGTGTGAGTCTGTATATATATGTATGCTTGTGACATAGTTTGGTGTAAGAGATTTGATGCTAAAGGAGGGGAGGCAGACCGCAAAGTTTTGCTGTACACAAGGCAGAACATAAGAAAAGATGTATTCAGCAAATGAAAGGCAGGTTATGGATGTTTAGTGTTATAGGGCCCTTGGAAAATCAGCCTTTTTCTATTGGTCTATAAACCCACCATTAAAAGGATTGAATCAATGAAGGAAGGGACTGTCTACGCAATAAACTTTTGTAACGGATGAGTAGGGACTTTAGGACAAAGGGGATTAAATAAAACTGTATAAGTATTGATGTGTTGGGTATATAGTTGCATGTGCGTCAACCTGTCGCCATGACCTGGCCCCTGACTCACAGGGACAGTGGGGCAGTGAAACAAGCAGCAGCACGGGGCCCCTACAACACAACACTGCTTCTCAACTGTCTGTCACTATGACAAACACTAACAACGGACCCTTCATAGAGCCATAGACTGCAGGGACAGTTCAAAAGATATGAAAGAAGATGTGAAAAACTATTCATTATCAGCCGATTAGTAATGTACATTCCAATTGTGGCAAGCGCATGTGAAGAGCTAAACAGCAATAATACTAATAACTTGATTTTGGAGTTGTGATTTTTTCCCCCCTTTTTTTTTTAGTAGTGAGGACATGGGTTAGTTGAGAAACAGTGGGTTAGGGAGCCCGTACCACCTGGACTAACTGTTATAAAACTCTTTATGTCCCACAGACTTCACTTTTTTTCCAGGAGTATCTGACAAAAAAAAAATGTTTTTCCTCTCTCATAACCCTCTTTGGTGGAGTACACACACCTGTGTTATCCATCCAATAAAATAAGGGTACACTATGAGCAAAACATTGAGATGTTCATGTTTAATGTGTTGCACCATCTTATCTATTCCCTTTCCAAATACTGCACTTCTATTTGATCTATTCTCCCCCCCCCACCCCCCAAACGTCCAACCATGCTTTTCATCCTTTCCACCATAAATCATCAGATACTCCTGGAAGCCATTCCCACCTGAAATCTCATCATCCCTCCAATCTGTCTTTCATCTTTCCTCCTCCAATCTTTCCATCTCACCCCATCTCGGTCTTACAGCCCTAACAGTGGGAATAGCTGTAGTGATAGTCAGCTGTGGTCCAGAAGTGGAAGGAGTTTATTTTTTTTCCTCATTCTCCCTGCCCACTTACACTGCACATCTACGCGGATGGACTTGATGGCAGCCACCCCCACCCCGTTGTCGGCCTTGCAGTAGTAGCGACCCCCCTGCACCCTCTGGATGCCCTCGATGCGCAGCGTCTCGTTGTAGATGGATGTTTCCTGGAACTTGTCTGATGCACTGCCTGCCGTCTTCGTCCACCGTACCTGAAGAGAACGGGGGGAGAGAAAACGGTGACTTGACGAAGATGCTGTCGGTGAAAACAATGTGCAGGCATGCTTTGACATTTGTTTTACCACAAACTTACACGATACAGTATGAACAGAAATGGCGAAAGCATCCACTCAAACATCTCTCCAATTAAACAAATATTCATGTTTATGCACACAACTCATAATTACACCAATAAAAGTAAAAACTCAAAGTAACATTCTGGTCTCGTTTCCTACAAAGAAAAATGAGTGACACGCAATTCTTCAATAGACCATTTGTAATCTAGATTGAAGATGAAAAGCAGTGTGTCACTGATCTATGTGATTGAAAGTTGGAAGTCTGTTTCTCTGTTGCACCTGTAAGCACTACACGTCTACATTACTGCAGCAAGGTGAGACGTTAAAGTCAACTGACTTCCCTGGGAAAAACATTTAGCAAATGGCCAAAAGAACCAATGTTTACGTTCATCTTGTGGCTGTAAGAGTTATGACTCGTCCACTGAGAATTGTGTGTGACTGTGATAGAGATCTACAAAATCCACACAGGGAGGATGTTGGGGGGGTTGGACTTTGACAGGGAAGTCATCTGTTCATTTCCAGTTTCAATGTTGGTTTCTTTTAACACTAAAACAGCCTTGATGGTCATTTTGACGGTTTTGAAATTTGTATGTGCAATTACTAAACAACAATCCTGTTGGTACCTGACTTCTCCTGAAATTGTCTGTATTTTCATTTGAAATATTTTTTTATTTAAATTACACAAAAGGCTATATATAGTTTGGCCATAAACGGTCATATTGACCGCACAGAATTTTTGCGCTTGGTTGATGATGCATCTCGGTTGCTTAGCAACTATCCTCATGATATTTGTCAACATTATAATAAAGTTTTATTTTTGCAGCTGTGACAAATGAAGTCATGCTGATGCTCGTTCGGAAGGGCAGTTGAAAGTAAAAAATGTTTACATGAAGCAATTCAGTGACTAAGAGAGTGCATTAGTGACGAGGACAGGAAAAGTCTTTATTCACTGGGAAGATCATGAAATCTAAATACCTAAAATAAGTCTGAATAATTGATCAAAATCATAAATGCAGTTGGGACTTTTTTCGTGGTGATAAAATCTCTGTCTGCTCCATAGAGTGGGAGTTAATGACACTAAGCGCCACACTCCATGTCCATGATGCTAAACTCAGAGCATTAAGAGTTTTGACAAACTCTATATGGCTTTTTCATGCCTCAATTATCCCATCAAGCCGTGGCAATGCTGCACAGCCGACAGCTACATGATACTTCACTTGATTAATCAAATGCACAAACACACAGTCGAGCTTTAGAGATACATGAAAGCCTGAGCACTGCTTATTCTCCTCTTGTCTGTGTGTGCAACTCTGTGTGTACAGTCCATTAATCCCTATTAACCCTTGTGTCTGTTATCAACCTCGACGAGACTATCAACCATGTCCTGTTGAGGAGGTCAGAGAGGACGATGTGTGTGTATGCGCACATGCAAATGTTTGTGTTTAGAAGTGTGTGTTTCCCTGCTTTCATGCACAGTCGTCCGCTTGTGCTCCTGGATATGTACCCGATATCGGCGTACATAGTCTATCCCGCGTGTGTGTGTCTGTGCGTGAATGTGTGTGTGTTGGTTAGAAAGCAGGTTATATGGATTAGCAGATTATCAGGGCCTGTATAAACACTCCCTGTCTGTTTATTCAGCTCTGTTTGTGGGAAGGATTTGGGGGAGGCAGACTGCCATGGATAACACCAGCCAAGGTGAGCAATGAACCGTTTCTCCATGGTTTAGTGACTCCAGTTTGCATGCATGCGTGTGTGTGTCTGTGTGTGTGCGTGTAGCTTTGTGAGAAACAGAAAAGTAGAGACAGTGAAAGTGAGCATGAAGTGTGCATCTGTCTTTTCATGCTTTCATCCTTTCTACTCAAGGATTAAGATTAAAGGATGAGAAGAAATTGTGGAAATTGCGCACAATGTGTGTGCTCTTGCTTTGGAGAGGTTGCATTTAAGAGTTATTCATAGGATTAGAGTTCAGGAATATTAAGATTAGTTTAAAATTTAGAAGAATTGTAATGGCAAGATTATGTGATTAGAGATTTGGACTCGTAAAGTAAAAGAATAATGTCTCTCAGTTAAAAGCAGTTGCTGTACGTATACTGTTGTGTCCCTTCTTTGTGTGTATATAATAAAACTTTGTGTATAAAAAAAGGGTTGAGCGTGATCGGGATGATGTGTTGCACTCAAGAGATCACTTGAAAGCCAATGGAAGTGCAAATAGCATGTGATCTTACAATAATACTGCTGAGACTACAGCTATATAAGGAGATCCTGGGGTAAAAGGCACGAGTGAGGAATGTAAGGAAACAGAGAGACAAAGTGCGAGGAAAGAAAAACCAGCGAGAGTCGGCGAGCGAGAATGAGAGGGAATGATATTTACAGTATCGCTGGCAGCTTTGTGATGGGAGAGAAATAGTGCATCACACTCAGGGTTGCTACACCGGAGAGGCAGATGAAGCAAAATAGAGAGAGGTGATAATGCAAATAAAGGGGACATTGTGTGCGAGGCAGATGACAGGCAGGCGGGAGAGGAGCCTATATTTGCCTGTGACACCAGCGTCTTAAAACCATCACCTGCACTCTCTTTCTCTGACCTCATTCGCTCTCCCTCCATACCTCTTTCTTCTCTCTTCCTTTCAATAGACGTGTTATGCTGCTCTATTTTTTTCCACTCAGGTCCCGACGGATCAGTGTGGATATCTCTCCCAGTCCTTTTTCTCTTCCTCATCTTATCCCTGTCTGGGCGCTTTTCTCTGCCCTACCTTTATTTCGCTACAAAGTACAGGAAAGCCAAACACTGACTCGCCATCAGACCTTGTGTCTGAATGCACAGCCATTTACACACGTAAAAAAAACCAAAAACACACACCTTCCACAGACTTTCTCCCCCACGCAAATACACACATACTGGGAAAAGAAGCTGCATTTGTTGAGTCAGAGCCTTCTGTAATAATAATAAGCGCTTACATTTGGTTAGAAGTGTAATGTGAAGGGAAGGTTTGGGATCCCCAGGGATCCAGCTCGACATGAAACGCAGCAAGTTTTTTGTTCACTGTTTCTGTATCCAGCTGGGGGAGCTGTATGCTGTCTAGGACACAGATGTTACAACAGGAGAACAGAATCCGTGAAGAGAATAGTCTTTTCAGAGTATTGCGAGGAGGAAGTTGGGGACCACTTTGTGTTGGCGGTTTGATGGGAGGGTGGGCGGATGGTGCTATTAGGCCCAATTGAAAATGCAAGTATTGAGGACTGCACTAATAATACTGCCCAAAAGCCCAGTGGGCTAGTAAATCTTCCATTAGCGGTCGGATTTTGTGCGATGACCATTCGCAATAATGCCTTTTTTACACGATGTTTGTTTCCAACTAATGCAATGCAGTTTCTGCGTCGATGAATCTGTTTACGGTAATAACTTGTCCTTGAATCCATCACAGTCTCTTGCTGACACTGATATGGAGTGAGCTAAGCGAATAAGTTTGAGTGTTGGTGCTGTGCTTGATGCAAATAGAGTTTGGAGTATAGAGTTTAGTACCTCCTATCGCCTGGTGTTCGCATTCGTTTTGGAAATACATTTTGATATTTCAGCGGGTGTTATTCGGTTGCCGTGTCTTCAAGGTGAAGTGACGTCAATAGTGTTCTGTAAAACTTTCCATTTAAGGCTTGAAGCGCATTCAGCAGGAGTCCTCTGGAATTGCAGCAGAGATGTTTTTGATGAGTTGTTTTGGAATGTGGACTCCTGCTGTTTGCATGTATCAGATAAACAGACTTTATTGGCCTTGTCAACCATGTTGCGATCTGACAAGCAATTCAACATTTTCTTAGCAATAGCTCACAGCATCTCCAGCCACAGTAAATCTGCTTTACACACCACAATACGATGGATATTTTAACAATAGACCCAGGCACAAACACCTGCTAAATCCACTGCAATCCGATACAACAGGCTTGCAATAAAACGTAACTTTATAAAGCTCATGATGTCGAGTTTTTGTTGAGACAGCGGACAAAATATAAGATGCACCTTTCACCGCTCGGCCACCAAAATGATAGAGCTGAATCAGCACTTCGCTATCAACAAAAAGTGGCATCATGAGCTTTGTGAACGAGATATTTATTGAAAAGCTCTAGCATTGGATTGCATCGGCCGTGTGTATCTAATAAAGAGGCAACAGATTCCAGTTTCAAATCGGATGGTCCGCGTTGACTTGTGGGGAATGAGAGGAGGACAGCTAAAATATGCATGACGAGTATGGATCCGAAACAGTGAAGGGAGAGAAGAGAAGAGAAAGAGTGAAAGGTGTGCGCTTTTTTTAGATGGTGAGGGAGGAGAAGGCTAATGTGTGTCAACCATACTGACAGGTCAGTGGCCTTTAGCTGTCGGTATAAACGCCTCTCTCCCTCCTCTCTCTTCTCTGTGTGTGTGTGTGTGTGTGTGTGTGTGTGTGTGTGTGTGTGTGTGTCGTTTCAGTCTCGGTCCTTTCTTCACATCTCTCTCTTTCTGACAGTCTCTCTCTCTCTATCTCTGTTTTCCTCTGTCCATTCTGACTAGTCTAAAGTTGTTCTTCTTTAACACCTCTCATAAATCCTCGCCTTCACACACACACACACACACACACACGCATGCACTTTCCCTCCCTCTTCGGATCCGTCTCTGAGCCTCTCACTTCCCTCCTCAGAGTGACACATCCCAACAGGATCCAGCACACGGTCCAATGGCCATCAGACCTTTTACCCCCCGCTGTCTTAACAGGAAACTGTCAAACACTACACAACAATACATGAGAGAACTTAATACGGAATTAGCACTAGAAAAAGCAGGTTGCGATGGTTGTTTATATCTTGCTCTTCATGCAATTGCGATATGGATATTCAGCACAGCTGTCGCAAATAATAAAAGTGATGCGGACAAAGTGTCCGTAATCTGATCCAGAATTATTATGATGCAGCTAATGAACTGAATAGGTCACCTGTCGATTGCCTTACGCTCGCAAATAATATCCACATTGGCAATACTTTATTGTAGGTACACGAATATTCATTAAATGCAAAGTATTCATGTATGACTTAATGCAAGAACAATATGTTAATCAATGCTATTGAGTATTTTATTCATCATGATTTCTAAGATATTATTATTATTTTTCTATCTACCTTCTTTATTGCTAACAAATAACTTATGATTAATGCTGGCATAATTGTAAAATATTTCTTGTTTAATCATCAATAACTGTTGTGACCTCTCAAATAATGTCCACCCTTCAGTCTATTTAGGCATAATGTACTTGAATATCACACAAATTGAATCATAATTTGTGGATTCCATATCAATTATCAGACGTCTGGACTCGTAATACTCATGTATTGTGTTGCAAGTGATATCTACTGAATTGAGCATGCTAACCAGCTAGCCTCGGTCCGTCCTGTCTTGTAATACCACTTGTACCTCGATAGTGAGTCGCTGTCGCGTCCAGTCTGACCTCAGTCCAACGTGAGAGGACAAAGCAGAGCTGCCCCGGCTTGTCCCTCCGTGTTGAAGGCAGCCCCCCCGGTTAGTGGCACAGTCAACACCAAGATGGCTGAAACCTGCCGTTTTTACGTGTAGGTCAGAAGCATGTTTCGAAAAAATGCCCCATTAAACAACATGACGTACCTTAACGGCTGCATTAATTAATGTATTGTTAATATTTCACATTCCTGATAGTTCTTGAAGTACTACATGAATGAATTATTGCTTTCCCTTGCATACATTCATGATAATTCATGTACCCTGACCATAAAGTGCTAGCGCTACATCTCCCTGTTTTGTGGACCCATATAGTTCTCTTCATATTCATTGTCATTTACCAACAACCACAGAGTAAAATCCTGCTGTGAAAAGTTCAATCCTCCCCTGTTCGACATCACTGTAAGCGATGCTTAGCTTGCAAGGCTTTCCCCGCTCTAAACCACGGCTGCTTCCTGGGGTGTTACAGAGTTTGAATCCTTTATATTCCCTCTTAGTAAATCACCAAGAGCTTGCTAGGCCTGCCTCCTACAATTTGTCTAACTCTTCTCTTGATGTAACACCAGTGGAGTCAAAGATACAGTCCTTTATCCATCCAACTGGCTCAGTTACCGTGAATAGGCTTAAGATGGTAATCCTGTTATCGGGGAATACTACTTGGCGCGGATGCAGACCCACACACACAGAGGCGCTCAGACATACAGAAACACACATGTAAGCACGCAGGAGGCAGCGTCTGAGGGAAGAGGAAGAGGGAAAACAGGACGAATTGACAAAAACGACAAAAATGAAAAAGAGGAGTAGGGCAGGTCGACGCTGGCAGCTTGAACCGATGAACAGACACTGAAAAGTGATCGCTCCTGCTTCGCTGTACAAACAATGCCTAATTGAATGACTTAAAGTGACAAGGTGTGGATGACATATAGTATAAGACTAAGTAAACTTGCACATGGAAATATCCATTCCCATTATCACCTCACTGGGAGGGGAGACGTGAAGCAACTGAGAGGAGGGGAAGAACAAATGGATGGTGAAAAGAGTAAGGGACTAGAGTGAGTGATAAATATTGTCTCAAGCATCACCGCGTGAACGGATGTTGCTTTGCTGATTCATGGCATCATGAGTACAGGGGGGAAGAAAGCAAAGAGGGAGAGATGTGTGGGAACAGGTGAGCACAAGAAAGACGGCCGATCGCTTTCTCTCATCTGGAAATGAATGAGAAAAAAAAAATGTGGGAGAATAAAATGGGTGTGAGAGAAGAAATGAGTGTGAAAGGGGTTAAAGGAGAAGAGGAGAGAAGGGAGCCGATGAAAATGGAGAAAAAGAAGAGATGAGAGGAAAGGCACAAAAGAGGGTGAAGCCAGGAACGGAGAAGACGGACACAAGAGAGGGCCGACAAGGGACACAGACATATTTGGGAGAAAATGAAAGTATGACAAATAGGAGAGAAAAGCAAAACAAAATAAAAGATTGGACGGGGAAACACAAGACAGGATGAAAAATAAGGGCAGTGCAGAGCAGAGACGTTTTACATAGCCAATTGAGAGGAAAAATTTGTCAAAAAGACGAAATGAATATATATTCATAATGTCATGAGTTCAAAGGCATTTTCATTGTGTAACCTCCATTTATTCGCAATTTCCTGTTTTAAATGTAGCCGCCTGTCTCTGAATGAAACTGAGCAACGGTTGCCATCAGTCTTTTTTTTTTTTAATACACATACCAAAAAGTAAAGCACCTTCTAACCCTTTGTGCAGAGATCACACGGCGAGAGGTTCAATAAAACTGACTCACTGTTATTGAATACAGCATTGCTCATTCTAACCTTGACATACAATACGAATGCCTTTATCGCTCTTTCTGCCCGTGAACTGTGAGACCGAGGCTGCGATGAAATTACGGGAAACCGAGGAATCATCAGCGTTTACGATAATGTCGTGATCTAAATGTTTGTAAGCATGAATAATAGCTATACAACACTTAAACTCAACACCTGCTTTTTAAGCACATTGAGATTATCCACTTGTGTGTCTCCCATGTGCAATACAAAAATGTACATAATACACATTTGCTCAGCACTGCTTCGTCAGGGCGGAACAAACCGGGGCGGACAGAATCAGCAGATGTAAGCAGCTCACTGCAAACGGCCTGCGTGTCGAAAGCGTTCAGTGGCAGTGTCAGCCGCTACCTTACATGCTCCGCCCATGTTGGATGTGTTTGTTGTAATGAGCGATGGCCAATTAGCACGAGCATGGCATGAGATGGAGAAATTTGAGCTCTCACTTTTTTTTTTTTTTCGTGCGTGCATCTGTGTGTGTAGAGCAGATGAAGTCACTGCTGAGTGGCATGATGATGCTGAGAAATGAGAAACGGGAGGAGGGAGGGAAGTAAACAAAGAAGAAAAACCTTGGCAGATATGGATCTATCTACCTTCAGAAAACCAATACAAGAACCAGAGATCCAGCTACATCCATCCGTCCGTCCATCCATCCATCCGTCCGTCCGTCTGTCTGTCTGTCTGTCTGTCTATCTATCTATCTATCTATCTATCTATCTATCTATCCATCCGTCTGTCTGTCTGTCTATCCATCTATCTATCCATCCATCCGTCTATCTATCTATGGCCACGTAGTCTACTTTTTCCACCATGTTATTTAACTTTGTGAGCGCAGACATACATTTAGACATCATCTTTATTATTTTTAGCCTCAGAGAGGGGCTTGTCTGAAAAGTACAGTCCGTTGCCACGGCAGCAGACACTCCAGAGACACCGTACAGGCAAGGTATAGAGTCCAGCACAGACTTGTACCCCCAGACTCATCCCCAGCATTATTACGTGTTTTTTGTTTATGCTTCAAGATCGAATTGGAGCCGGTCTTTGTTCTCCTCTAGCTCACTGTCGCAAGTAGTCAAGGACACAGATGCAAAGGCTCGCTCCCACACCTTCATACGCTCGTCTGAAGTAGTTTGGTCCTGTCGATCCTCTTTGATATGCAGACATGGCACAAAAGCTATATTTTAAAGTAACCTTCATCACCAGTGTTGAATAAGCGACCATAGTGAAAAGGTTGCTCACCCTACTGAATTGATCCAAAAGCAGCACAGCTCTCTACTTTAGGCCACAACATAGAAAGTGGCAACAGTTTTTTTTTGTTCTTTTTTTTATGTCTGTCTATGCCACATTTTGCTTTGTCTATAGAAAAGTGCCCGTGTACACAGCTTAGCAACAGAACAACCTCTCCTTCTGCGAGCTTATATTCATGGAAAGCCTGTCTTGGTAAGAAGAGGAAGAGGATTTATTTTTATTTTTTTTTGTTCATCTGCATTTGCCAGCTCATCCTCATGTCTTGACCCTGTCTCTTCCTTTCGCCAGTGTCCAACATGTCCTTCGCAAAGTGCGGCGCTCATCCCAGGTATTCACCTATCCCTTTTCATTTTGTTTTCCTCACTTTTTTTTTTCTTCTTTCTTACGTATTTTGTTTGTCTTCTGTTCTTATTCACATTCAATACACTCAAGCATATGGCTGCGGGTGTACACATCGTGTGGTATTATTTAAGGTCGAAGGGTTTTCTCCTTGAGGTTTTATAAGGCGTTGCATTATCAAAGAGAGTCAAAGTTTCTCAGCTCCTGCCTTCTCTTTATGAAATATCAAATGTTCTTGTGTACAGATGATGCATGTTCTTGTTTTACTCCACCAACATATCCCTGTCTCGTTTCCTTTATCATACTTTCTTTCTGTATTCATCCTCCCTACTGTTCTTCATTTTCCCATCAACCTCTGTCTTCCACCTCTCTAGTGACCTCCCTCCTTAACCTTTTTCTACCCATCTTGATCTCTCCTACTCTCTTCCTCCTCTTTTTTTCTGTCACTCCGTCCAGTTAGGGGTCGAGCAGTGACCTTGTTTGCGTATAGGTCGTGTTCCCACTGAGTGCCTGTGCAGCCTCATGCTGCCACCCGATCAGCCTTGCTTTCAGCCTCACTATCGATCGCCTTCCACTCACCCCTCAAGGACGGAAATCCAAACCCGTATTCCAGACCGCAGCCCTCATCTCCCTCCCTCCCTCCCTCCCCCACTTCTTTCTTTTCTCTGCCTCTCCACTTTTCTCTTCTATAGCTCCCTCCACCTTTTCCTCTCTTATAGAATTCATCTCACACACACACACACACACACGCCGGTCTCAAGGTTGCAATGACCAGCAGACCCATGAATAAATAATAAGGAGGTAGGAATCACTTTCAGAAAAACCATTTACTCTCCTATTGTGTTCTCGAAGAAGCCATGTGAGTGTGTGTGTGAGTGTAAGTGAGTGTGTGTGTGTGAGTGTGTATGTGTAACAAGAAAAGCTTTGTGAGCGAGACTACAGTGCTTTGTTAACTAAAAGCCCCGCTGTCCCTTGAGTTAACTTGAACGATGCTACAAGCACCTTCTAGGTGACCTCTATCACTAAGGTTTTTTTTTCTTTTTTTTTGTGTTTGACTTTTTTCCCCTTCGTTCAATCTTTCTTTGAGGTGTGTTAAAGTATTCATAGAAATAATCAATGTGCTTGACATGACAGCATAGGAGGAAATCTTGCATATCATTGCCTCATGCTGTTGCCAACTGCGTTCAAACTCTCTACCGAAATGCTTTAAATTTCTTAAAATGGTCCAACGTGATATTTGTCACGAAAAAAAAAAAGAGAAAAACACCTCAGTTTGAACAAGTTGCTTTGTTTGTTCGTTTCTCGCAAAAAAATATGCACGCAAAATGGACTTTTTCCTAAACCATACCTGCTCCTTCAGGTGAACTAACGGTTTCTGTCTCAATGTATTGCGTGCTGCAGTTGGTCTGAAGTGTATAGAAGATAAAGGAGAGAGAAAGGCTCAAAGAAACAGAGAAAGTGGGCAAGGGATAGAGAAATTAGGGGAGCTCGACAGGGAAAGGAACAGAGAGAAAAAGATCAGTTTGTAGGAGAGAAATAAGACAAGGGTGAAAGAAGAGCAGACAAAACAAAGATATGTGGAGAGATTCACTGGTAGGGATAGGAAGAGGGAAGCGGTGAAAAATACAATATGGGGGGGGGGAGGATGCAACAAAAAAGAGGAAGAAAGAAAGACAAAGAAAGACAGACAGAGAGAGAAATGATTAGATTCCTCTCTCCTCTGTATGGATCAGGGCAAGGGCTCCCTTTTCAATCAAATCAAGCTCAGGCAAAGGTAAACAATCAGTCTTAATAAAGGATTGGATAAATCCTCAATCAGACTCATTCTCAGTAAAGCAGCTATTTATTGGGCTGGCCTCACATGGCTAAATTGGATCCTCCTCCTTTCCGAGAGAGGTGAGGAGAGAGAAAGATTGAGAACGAGGATGGGAAGGTCTGCATCATCTCAGTGAGAGAAGGCGAGGATTTAAGTTTTGGGAGTAAAATGGTCTTTGCATAACAAAATAATACACACGATAAAAAGTATTTCCTGGTAAAACATCTAAACTGCAAATGCAAAAAAAAAAAGAAAAAAATGCCAACCAGAACTCATAAATCCTATTCCTATGATCTTAAATAGACCCATCAAAATGTGGGACACAAGCAGCTCTCTCTCCAAAGGCTAGAAAACCGAAGAGAGAAAAAAAAAAAGATTCCGAACTGCTATGAAACAGCTTATCTGATGAATAAAATATTAAGCTCGTAATGTCTTTAAAGACCCTGTGTGGTCCACTCTGCAGTGGGTGCGTTTATCAATAAATGTATAAAAAATTTTGTCGGCACAAAATTTGTAACAGCATTGTTTCTGTGAAGGCCGGATACAGAGAGCATTATGAGGACATTCATGCTAAACTGGAGTACATACATAAATGATAACAAAAGCAGCCAGAAGACGTGCACATCGTGTTTGTCTTCCAACACCTAGAGGGCAATACAAACCTCTCAGTGCGGATGGGGAAGAAAGGGGACATGGTTCACTTTGGTTGCTGTTCAACTGTTGTTTTTCTTTTTCATGAGGAGAAATCCACGAAGACCACAAAGAATGAGGAGTCTTGTTCCAAAATTCATTGCCAGTATAAAAGTAAAACATTATTTTTTTTTTTTTTTTATGTTTTGGCTACAGTTTATTTAGACAGCCTTCTGCTTTGAAAATACTAACCATGTTTTTATGTTTGTTCTATGTTGCACACTATGCCGCAAAAATAATTGCCTTTCGGGGACAAATGAAGTTGAAAATTGAGGAAGCCACATCCAATTCAAGCCAAAGAAAAACTAACAATTTTATAAGGAGTTATGAATATATGTTTTTGAGGAATGAATTTCTGTAAACTCAATGCCACAGATTATTTCCTTACCAAGGCCCTGAGCTTCCTGCTTTGTATTTTGTCATTCTGAGCGTGTAGCAAAGGACAGTAAAATGCTAGTCGTTCGCAGTTATGGGATCGTTAACGGCTGATGCCGATATGTAGAGAGTCGATATATATAATGCACATATATTGTTGTTGTTTTTTTGACATCTGATAAAATACAAACATTTAATAATAATGAAAAATTAGACACAAACGTTAAGTATTTCTGCACTCTGTCAGCAGTGCACTTATTTTTTATTAAAAAAATAAAAATAAAAGAAACTAGATAACTGTCCGCAGGTAATCAAAACAAATTAAACTTTGTAAAAAAAAACAACAACTTGTAGCAGATAGCAGCATCTCCTGTTTTCTGAGAGACACCGAAAATGTGTAAACTTATATAAAAAATATATATATATAAACAATGCTAGTGTAGTGGCCTGCCCTGGTGTTGGCTCAGTGAAATACTCTAATAAATAAAGAATCGGCATGGTGAGCGCAGACATTTATCGGAAGACATCTACCACTATTAAAAGCTTTTTGTTTTTGCTCACAATGACAGAAAACATAAAAAATAATAAATAAATAACATCAGAAACCACAACTTTGTGCAATGACAGAACAGTCCATGTGCGTACCGAAGATGAGGTATGGAAAGCTGGAAGGATGGATGAAGGAGAGCTGGGGTGACAGGGATCAGGTTATCAATACAGCCAATGGTGCGCAGTGGAAACTCTGTAAGCCCAATGGGACCAACTGCAGAATGCTGCAGTGTGCTACTCCAGCAGAACACACTGGGACAGAGGTCAGCGCTCACTGTTTACTTCTATTCTGTTCTGGCTCGGAGAGAAGGATGCTTATTTGACTCCTCTGGTTATTGTGGGTGATTTTTGTTGACTCGTTTTTTTGGCAGATTTGGACAATTTGGGTCTATTTACATTTAATCACCCAGTGGAGGGTGAGAACAAGCCGGAGACAGATAGGGGAGGACATGGGACAAAAGTCAGACCCTCGTGCAACAGCTTCTGTGATGTACAATATGTTTTAATCAAATCTCTACGCTAGTACACACATGTGTTGTGCATGCTTGCACTACATGCTCAGAGTAGTAATGCATACGGTGTGGTGCAAATTGAGATAAACAACACACACGCACGCACGCACGCAGACAGACACACACACACACACACACACACACACACACACACACACACACACACACACACACACACACACACACACGGAGACTATCTTGACTTTGAATCGTTCTTTCCCCTTTATCTCAATCACCACTTTTTCCTCTTATCTCTTATCTTCCTTCATTCCTCCAATGCCAACATTATCTGTCATCATTAAATTTCTCTTTTATTGTCCTTACGCTGTTTCACCATGTTGTCATTATCTGATCTCTGTCTCTCCCTCTCGCTCTCGCCGCATGTGTGTATGTGCCACCTTCTACTTGACAACATTGACACATGTTGTCGACAATATAGGCTGCCTTCAAGAATAGCCTAGAGAGTAATGCAGCAGGATGTGTGTCTGAATTCATGTTTACATGTGTGCTGACACGGCTAATTGTTGTTTGTGTTTTCATTAGCAGGTATAATTTTCAGGGCGGTGAACGCTTACTAGGTTTCATATTTGATGCATTGGGGGTGTAAGAAAAACAAAACTGTGGGCTATTTAAGAGTAAGGTCATAGTGAATCCATACAAAGTGTAAAATCAGGAAGTGAAATGGGAATTATGAGGGGGAAAAAATATGTGATTTTTTTTTCAGTCACCATGGTGATAGGTGCTCATTATGTTGTTCGGTTACATGTGTTTGCATTATATTGTTAGTTGCTTCCCTTACATTAGTCAAGGTCAGCACAGTTTGAGAAACTGATTTCAGTGACACAGTTACTCCTCATTTTCATCTGCTGACGAAGACCTTGAGATGTGTTTGAAAGCGCAGAAAAACAAATGGTAAGTGGACCTTGAGTTCGAATTAGTTTGTCAATTATACTGAAGAGTTGCAAATGTATTTCTAGGTGTAAAATACTTCTAGGTGGTGAAAAAAAAATCACCTCTTGACTTTCTTGACCTTCATCAGTATGAATTTGTTGGTTTTCTTTTCATTTGCAAAATACATTAAATTGGTTTGATTTTGGAGAGGTGATGATGGTATGCATGGTCCCGTCATCTGATCTGCCTTGAACACTTTTACTGTAAGATATAATTCAACTGATCTTTTTTTTTATTGAATTTAAAAGGAATAACATTTGATTACTTTATCCTCAAAAGCTTACTTTGGAAATCTTTCTGAACTGATCCTTATTAAAATATATTGCTCATCAATGTGGATGAATCAAGACATCTCCGAGGGCATTTTTTCACTGCTGCGGCTCTCTGCCTGGGCTGTTATCTGTTTCTTTGTCTCTGTCTGCCTTTGTTTGTTAGTGTGTGTCTACATACGCATTTTCACACACACACAGACACAGACACAGACACACACACACACACACACACACACACACACACACACACACACACA
>CALSCE010010649.1:8242841-8257401 GCA_943593645.1 Bovichtus variegatus
GACAGTAACAGCTGGTGAGGCTTTGAAATTGCAGCAACGTTTTTTGCGTCTTTCATTGTGTGTTGTTTCTGACTGAGTTCTGAGTTTTCACAGCATATGCCGTACAAACCACCTCAGGTGTAACATAAGGTTATTCTAGTCAATGTAGCATTCTGAAGCTGGATAGGCATGATGAGGAGACACGGGAAAGTCTCTATGATTATGCTGTGATTAGAAAACATTCACTGAGTTTATTGACATTAATGCTGACCATGTAATTATATTGCTATGTATTATTCCTACGAACAAATTATAGGTGATAAATTATCAGCCGATAAATTATAGGCCAACAATCGCAGCATCTACACTCTCCGATACAGCAGGTGACGGTATGCACCTTTAAAAACTGGTTTGCGATCCACCATTACTTCTTTTTAAAACCCAAAAATGTGAAATCATCTTTATCTTTATCTCATCAGTATCGGCCATGACAAGCAGGTAATTATCGGTCATCGTTATTGGCTGAAAAGAAAATCATGCATGTTCCTCATGTCTGCTAAAAGGGACAGGGTTTTTGAACTGGATTTTTGGTCTGGAAAATAGTTTGTGCATTGAAATCACAACGCCCTATGTTGGTAAGTGGTTCTGGAAAGTTTTTTAGGCCACGACAGTGATGGAGAGAAGAGGAAAGTCACAAGGCAGAGAACAAAACACTGAAATGACAGGGAGGAATGATAGGAGAGGAGAAAAGCACTGTGTTTAGGAGGGAAAGAGAGAAGTAGTGGAGACGAGGCGGTGTGGTGTGGAGGTCATGTGCCCCACATCATCTGTCTGACTGACTGTCAACCTGACCTTATTCCATTCAACCATAATGCTCCAACTCACTTTGATGCCACACACACACACACACATTCACAGGCACTCACATCTACAGCAGATAACAAGAGGCACACTTGACTTGAGAAAAAAGAAAATAAATATTGTCTGCGTGTGTGTGCGTCTGCGTGTGTGTAAAGTGCAAAGGAGCAGCGGGCAATGCATAGCGGTCAGTGCAGGAGGTGAAGTGGTAGGAAGGAAGGAGGTACAAAGAAAGGATGTCGATAAAGAAGAGAGCGAGAAGACACGCTTGAATAAAAGGTCAGTGTAAGAGCAGAATGTAAGGTAGGGAGGGAGGTATGTGAGTCTGAGTGGAGGGGGAGGAGGGCGGGGGGGGGGGTCCTCATAAGTGGAGTGGAGACGAGATGTGGAGCGGAGGAAAGATATTATGTATTCTATCCGTTTTAACGGTCATGCCAATAAAGTGACTGAAATTGGAAAATTGAAAACTAACCCGGGAAAAGGGAACCAGACAGACAAAGAGTCACGGGCTCAGAAATGCTGAGGCAGACAGAGGAAGAGACTCAGTACCAGACAGGGGAAGAAAGGCACAAATGGAAATGTCCTACAGTAGCGCAATGTGTAAATCATGTAGAGCGGTAGAGGGAGACTATGAAAAGGTGAGAGAGATAAAGCATTAAGAGCAGGTAGAGGTACAGACTAAATGGTGACAACACGGAGACTGAGGGAAAAGCATGCGAGGCAGAAATGACTTGAAGTCCCTGTGAGCCGCTCAAAACAGCCATATTTTGGATATCGATATCCGTCTCACACAGAACCACTGGATCCATTTTACTAATTGATACATGATGCTTCATCAATGTGTCACACTTTGTTTCACTCTAGGCCTTGACGATTTGGAAAAAAATGTGTAATTGCGATGATCATGGTGTGTTTATTTTGCGAGGAACTGTATTAAAAAAATCTGTTTAAATCTGTAGAATACAATTTTTATTCTAGGACTTCTCTTTAGAAATACAACATTTAATTCAGAATGGGATTTTGTATCATATTTTGCATTCAACAAACATTGCGCCAGCTATTTGGATATTGGGATTTCAACAAAGCTCATATTAATTGTCCTCTCCCAGCAGGCCTTTCACAGCTGCTTTCAGGATATAATGTATAGTTCTGGCTCACAACAAGGGCAGGTCTCAACAATAGTGTGCAGAGAACGCCTGCCATCATTTTATCATCTTCATCAAGATGGAAACAGAGATCTGTGGATGGACGGACGTCATTTTAAATAAATATTTTAATTAATACAACAATATATTGGTGGCTGGGCAGGATAACTGCTGCGAAACATCAAAATAATTAAGTTAAAGTCTCATTTCGTGCTAATATTTATGCATCGACTATCATGATCTCAGAGGTAAAACAATAACAGAAATGGTTAATAATTTTAAATAACAGGGAGCGCCACTTCTGGGATTTTTATCCACAAAATGCCTGTTTTATTTCCAATGAAAATGCTCTTGAATGCTATTAAACCACACATATTGGTGACATATTGAGGATTTTTCTTTTTTAATTTGTGAGCAAACAGGCTAGCTAAGAGCATGCACTGCATACCAGAGCAAGCTCTATCTGGTGTTTATGATACCTAAAAGATATATTGATGAGTTAGAAAACTTAACATAATCTACTTAGAAAGAGTATTTACACTTTTAGACATGATAATAGTGTAATGTAACACTGTTTTCGTTCCCTGACAAACTGCTTACTTTTCATCATTCCGAGTAAGAGAACTGTGGTAGGTTGTTAGGGAGTACAACAACATCTGGTGCGTTTGGAAAATACATGATAATTACAACTACTGAAGGTGTGTGTGGAGGAGGAGAAGGAAAGTAAAAAAGAAGAGACAATAATGCATGTTAACAACTGTTTTGTGGAAGCGTAAATCTGCCTCATCTAAAAACAGCTTGATAATACCCTCACATAAACTCTACCTTCATAAAAGCTGCAACGTTTTGCTAAGCACAACTGTTATGGAAATCACCACATGGACAAGTGGTTTATAATACACAACAAACATAACCCTTCTTAAAATATCATATTCGTCCCACTTCTTCTACATGAGTTTGGGAAGGGAGAGAAAGAGAGAGCTGGAGAGGGAAAGGCGGGGAAGGAGGAGAGGCAAGGTTTAAAGGATAACTGAGTGAGAGACTTCACTTAAGTGATGTGAAGGAGAAAGTTTGAATTCAATTTGCTATAATTGGGAAATTGTATTCTGGGCCAAGAGGAGAAGGTGGGTTTGAATTCTTACTGAACACACACGCTCAGGTGCACACACCACACTAATCCGGGCGGTATATGTTTTATACAGTGTGTTTCAATGTACTTCAGAAAGCTAAATAATTCAGTTTTCAGGGAAAAACGGAATTGCTGAAAAGAGAAACTCAAAATGTGTGTGTGTGTGTGTGTGTGTGTGTATGTATATGTGTGTGTGTGCGTGTGTGTCTGTGTCTGTGTGTGTGTGTGTGTGTATCACCCAGTACCATCAGATATGATGGATTATCAGCAATAGGGCTGCCCTGCATGAGCCCTTCGATGAAATTGGAGCAGCGAGCAATGCACGCTAAAACCTGACAGAGACAGCTGGCCAAGGATAACCTTCGTGGCTTGGAAGCCAAAGATGGGTGAAAAAAAAAAAAACTATAGAAAAAACTATCTGACCTCACAGTGTGAATGGTTGATGGGTGTCCTGATGAGTGTAAATCTCACCAATATAGAATTCCTACCACATCTCTGTAATTACCACCCAATTTACCCTTCAATACCAGTAACTTAGCAACCTATTATCGGCCAACTCTTGGGCAAAACAAGCTAAACAGCTTCACTTATTTTTACTCATTTACTCATGTTATTCAACATTTTTTATTTTTGGATTTTATCTATTGGTATGTGAAATCCTCAAATGAGCTGTAGATGTGATTTAATGTAGTTCTGCTTGACTTGCAACCTGTCCTGTGAGAACTAAAAGTTTGGTTAATTTATTGTCTTTGATCTTTCTTCCTCGCCCTCATGAAAAATTAAGGCTGTAGTTAAATCCATTTTTTTTGGGTAGAGGGGGGGGGGGGTTTATTCTTTAGACCAGGGGTTCTCAAACTTTTTCAGACCAAGCACCACTTAACCAATAAAAAAACACTCACGGACCACCTAACTCCCCAAATATCCAAAAACAATCGGCCTGCTTACCACTCCACCAGTATATTACACATTACAGGCTAATATTGAGCTTCATGTGACCTTCTCTACATCGCTCGTTCACACATTAAATCAACAATATAAATACAACTAGGATTGTACAAGCATTTCATTCATATGTGATCTAAACGGTAAATGCTGATAGATTTTACACATCATATGAAACGTAGACTACATTTATTACTGAGTTTACTTGGATTGACATCCAAGCTTTTTTCATGAAAAAAATTAGTATTTTTTCACATTCAAGCTTTTTTCAGGAAAATTAAGTTTTTGTTTTTTAAATACATTTTTTTTTACATGAAAATTAAGTTTTTTTTCACTTCCAAACTTTTTTCATGAAAATTAAGTTATTATTTTTTTTACTTCAAGCTTTTTCCGTGAAAATTAAGTATTTTGACATCCAAGCTTTTTTCAGGAAAATTAAGTTTTTTTTCACATCCAAGCAGACTGCTTGAGATCGATCATTTCATGAGCTCATGTTAAACACAGCTTGGGGTCAGTATTGTCTCCATACATTTTCAGAGGAACGTTTGAACTAAAAGCAGTGTAATTAAAAACAATCCACAGATTCAGGATGTTCAGAATGTCCTGACGTGTTAAACTTCAAATATATCTAGCCAGAGATACCTTAAAATGATGAAGATTGTGCAACAATAAAAGAACCAGAACAGAATAAAGACCTTTACTGAATGTCTCACACTATTTGAAGGCATTCATGTCAGTCTGTCTGTCTGCTGTTGACATATTAGATCTCTTTATATATGATAATGCATCTGTCCTCCATAACATATTTGATGTAATATTTAGCAGCCAAACTGCAATCTCACACAGGCAGAAGAACACTGAGGGTGGATAAAGACCCCAATGGATTATCTCCAACTGAGAATGCATCCCATACTGACTTAGCTAACAAGAATGAACGGTGAGCCCCAGAATTCATTGCAAGAGCGAGGCATCACCTGCCAACAGGGCTTGTAGTCAAGATACGCAGCCAGTTGAAAGTCAAGGTAAAAGTGGACCTCTGCATTTCCACTTTTCTTTTCCTTCTTCACAAACATTCTCTTCTGAGGAACACTGTGTCCATTATGAACAAAGTAAAAGAAGCAAAGCACCAAATATTGCAGTACTAGTGTTCCAGTGTATTTCTTTCCTAAAGTATATGGTTCACGAGCCCAACCAGGGTGGAGAAACTGCCTGGAGGACTCAAAAGGCTGCTGACATGTTTTTTCAAAGCATTTCTTTATAGAACGAGAGGCAATGTTTCCCAAATTTGCAATACAAGCCCCCCCAAAAAAAACAATACACTAAATGTGTTTGAAAGACAGACAGTCATTCATCAACAATGTGATATTTAACAGCAGATAAAATATTAACTTGCGGCTGAGAACAGTCAGACTCGAAACAGACTGACGAAGAGAGAAGCAAAAGAAGAAGTGAGAAGGGAGAGGCAGAGAAAGGAAAAAAATGGTAAAAAAGTCAAAATAAAGCAGAAAAATAACAAGACAAAGATAGAAAGCCATGCAAATAGGATGTATCTGGATTCAAACAACAGCGACAGTATGGACCTGCTTTCCTGCACGGACCACCACCTCACAGTACTATGCACCCGCAAAACAATCTGATCACTTATCGTGTGATTAAAACAATTTAATTAGCTTAAATTATGCTACCATGAAAGATTGATAAGGGAAATCATGATCTCATGTTCTTAATGACTCTTCAAATATGAAGAGAGGAGCAGAGAAATCTTCTCTGAAGGGAAAATCACACGCTGAGTGCAACTCTGAAGACTTAAAGAGGGTAGTAATGAATTAAAAAATAGTGTGAAATTGGTCATGGGAGAGTAATTTTGTACTTCCAACACAAAATAATAGTATTAAATCAACACATTTAACAGCGCATGTTTCAGTCTGTGGTGTAACAGATGTGAGAAGCAATTACTGTAAATCAGCATGTACATAATAGAGGAAGAATAGAGGCATCAGCATTTAGTAATTTGTGTGGACACTGAACATACAAACACACAAACAGCAATTAACCATCCCTCCAGTTCACTTTTCTTGCACACACACAAAGCGCCAGGTCCTTTGAGCTCTCTGTGTTGTCATCCCGGCACCTCTGTAGTTTCCCTTTGGGCTTCAGAAAGAGAGAAATGGGTGGTGGTGGTGGGGGGAAACAAGATAACAGAGTCTTTTGAAGTCTCCTCTCCCCTGTTCTGTCAAATAACTTTGACAAGAGTGGAGGGGTAGCGTTGATGAGAGCAAGAGGAGATGGCTCCTAATTGGCTGCACAAAGAAGGGGAGGACAAGGCCAAGGAGGCTTCCTGATTAAATCCAGAGCTGTGAGTGACAGCATGATTGTTTACGGTGACAAGCAGAGACTGTATAAGAAGTCGACGTAGTCACCGTGGCGTCACCAATTGGTTTGTGGACTACAGTTTTGAAGCCTTAAGTTTGGCATGTGGGCCATCGCCATCATGGTTTTTTGGTTGTTGCTATCTTAGTTTTTTGGAACCAGAAGTAAGACGACAGGTTGGAAGCAAAATACAACCGAACGCTGAACAAGACATTCTCAGGAGACAAAAATGTAACAATTGACTTTCAGTAACTGAAAACACGCTTGAAAGGGTTAAAGTTCTCAGACGAAAAAACACGGTCAACACCCAAACCAGAAAACACACAAACCGGACAACACCGTGTGGTAGCGAGCTGTCTGTTTTACTCTAAATGGAAGCAGAGTTAATAAAATTAACATTATGGTGTGTTGAAGAAGACTTGAAACTAGCGACTGAGACCATACGATCGTTATTAGTTTACTGAGGTAATATATCAAGTGAGATTTTCTCATAGACTTCTGGCTATTATTGGCTTCCCTTTTCAGACAGACTGAAATGGAGGAATCTATAATTGATTGTAACCATTCATTTTTATTTATCCACCTCCGTCACAGTATAAAATGCTCCACAAATGGTTTGTATAGAGTTACAAGGCAAAGGTCTATGGTTGAAATACATATTTTGAATAAATTAGCAAATGCGCAAATAACGCAGTACTTCGCTGCAGTAGTAATAGCGGACAGATTGGGGCTTGAAGTAGGATGGGGGATTTCTATAATGGCCATTATACACATTGTTCAAAAGCAGGCAGGCATACAGTCACGTCTTGCTCAAGGACACCATCATGACTACGAGATGAAGCGGAAACAAAGCTTTTCTTCTCATACTGTAGGTACAGCAATGGAGGGGATAAAATATTCTGGATATTCTGTCAAATGGAGTACTCTGTCACATCTTAACAGCATCAGCACAATATGGGTCATTGTGAAAGGAGCTGAGAAATATATGTCACAATAAAAAGACAAGACACTCCATAATGTGCACACATGCACACACACACAGACACACACACACACACATGCACGCAACAACTCGTTGAGAAAATCCCCTGATGCTGTTTGAGTCTCGCAACCAACTTTTCAACGCAACCATTAGAGGCCGTGAAGACTGGAGGAGACTAGATTGAGACGGAGAGGAAAAGAGGGGCTGAAAGAGAAAAATGAGAGAAAGAAAAGGAAAGTAGAATGACCAGAAAGGAAAGACGGAAGACAGAAAACAAAACAGCGAATGTGAGGAAGGAGAAACTCTTCGAAAAAGAAAAAACAAGAGAAAGTGAGAAGGACAACAAAAAAAAAAAAAAAAAAAAAAAAAGAGGGAAAAGACGATGACAAAGACATGAGGAGAAGAGAGAAAGCAAAACAGAGCAAGCGATGTGCTGCCACTGAGTGAAATGCCACCCGGCCTGTCACATATCTCTACAATATTAATTACATTGTGCCACGCTTCTGAATAATGGAACAGCCCTATTTAACCAGAATGAATAATTTAGCAGCTGCTTGGCCTAGTGTATATAACAGGATCGATAAGCACAGGTAATGAAATTCCAAAGGGAACCTCAAGGAGGAAAGTTGAGTTCACCTGCACTCAGAGTTAGAGCCCATCCAGATGTCCTGTGAGTGTGTGTGTGTGTGTGTGTGTGTGTGTGCAATATCACAAGCTCACGGGAGACTCGCGGATCACGAGATCACACGAAAATCAATTTTGTCAGGCTTCAAGTAATGAGTTAAATGTTAAATGTGGACCAATCAGCATCTTGTGAGGAGATACTGGCAGCTACGAATGTGGTTTAGGTGTGTGTAACGACACGGAGAGGCGACTGTTCGATCCAAACAGCAATGGCGGCTCCTAAAGAGGTTAGCGTCGATGTTGCAATAGCATCATCGGTCATTTCAGAACTGGAGAGTATTTCTTTGTGTAAAAAAGAGCAAACACTGAAGCACTGAAGGCTTTTCTTCATGTAAAAAAAACATATATTTTATCCCAACTGGCTTTGGCAAGAATTTGGATACAGTACGCACATGTTTCATTGATCTGATTGGTAGAAGTTAGCCGGTGATAGAAAGATGGTTCACCCAATCACCTGCCAAGTATTTTTTTAAAGTGCCTGCCCTTTTCCAAACAGTTTCCAATGACAGCAGCCATAGTAACTATGACGGGAGCACTGGAGAAAGTCAGGTGACGTTAACGCTGTTTTTTTGAAGATCATTCTATAACCTGAACCAAATGTTTATCAACCTTAACGAGGAAGTCATTTTAACCCTAACCAAAATGTTTCTCCAACCCTAACCCAGTTGTGTTTGTGCCTAAGCCTAACCAAACCCTACCTGTAGTGATGTCATATTATAAAACAGATTTATTTAACAGTGATTTGTAATGGTTTTGGGGAAGGCACTGACGGATGAGGGGCATGGACAAACAATCTAACGTCGTTTGATTTGTAGGAATTGTTGAGATTTCCACTAAAGAGCAGTTAGGGGTTAAGGTCGGAGGTCACTTCCCCACGCGTTTCTCTAACTTTTAGGCTACAACAAATGAATCTAATATGAAATGTATTTAAATAGTCCATAAAAAATCCAAGATAGTGCATGACACCTTTCTCTCTTCCTACATGTGCTGCAGTACAGCTCCATTGTTGCAGAGTGGCATTCCAGTCAGTAAGTGCATAAGATGAAAGGATGTAGTGAAAAAACAATTGGTGCCCATTCTTTCAAACAAAACTTTCTCGGTCAACACATGCAGCCCATGATGAATGGACGCGGGTGCCGCTCCCTTGGCTGCACCGGGCCTGCTTCGACAAGACTTGGCCCACTGGGACGTGTACGCTGAGATGATGTCACAAAATGTAGCTATTCCGGGCTCAAAGTAAGTTTTACATTTTTTAATCCTCATGGTTTAGATGTTGATACGAAAAGCGATAAATGAGGTCCAATTGGGAAATGTCCTGTCAACTATTAATAACGGCAGTTCATATTTTACGAGGTTTAAATGCCACACATGTCAGAGGTTGTTACTTAACCTGAACATATGCATATGACACACAGTATGATGTTCATTTATCAGGGCCAACCTAGTGTGTGCCGTCAGAATGACAAATGTCACACTCATTAGTGCATACGTAACATACACTAATATTCAACAAATGTTGCTTTACAGATTTACAGACATATTAAGGTACGAATACTAAAAACACAACCATATAGTACATACTGTTAGTGCAAGCACAGAGACACAAAATGGTCTCGGTGGAGGAGTGAGCATGTAAGCTGTTCTATTTAAGATTAAACATTCAGATATGGCCGTCTCTGTGAGGAAATGCTGCTCTCCTGGAAAAAGGTGGAAGCAATAATGAATGGTATTGGCCTTTTTTTTTTTTTTTGTGTTCACAGTCTGCATGTCCGTGTGTGTCCCTTAGGTAATATAGCCCTGTGCACGCATGCACGTGTGAGTCAGTGTCTATGCAAATATGTTGAGGGAGCCTGTGTGTGTGTGTGTGTGTGTGTGTGTGTGTGTGTGTGTGTGTGTGTACATAGGAAGGTGCTTTGGCTGCACGGCTATGGCAACCCTCATCACAATTAATCAGCCCTGCCATCTTCCCCTCCCAGGGAAATGGATGTAAGCAAAAAGTTAAAAGACTTAATTCATAAATAAATCACACAGTAAATAATAGGTGTTTGCGTTGCCCGCGACAGTAGACAAGGCGGTGTGTAAGCTAAGGGAGGGAGAAGATTTACTCCCACACACTGCACATGTTGGATGAGGCAAGACAATAAATATGCATATAGTGGCGGCTGGTAGTGAATACAACAGGTACAAAAAGCTAAGAATGAGGTAAGAAAGGAGCGCTGTAAGAGAAGGATATATGTGGGAATCATGAAAGAGGTAGAGGGAGCAAAAAAGTAGGAAAATAGTACAGATGATGAGATATGGCAGAGATGGAGAAAAGAGATGTAGATAAGGAGAGAGAGGAGAAAGAGGAGGGATATTTTTATTTTATTTTTATTGTAGGATAGATATTGCAGCATTTTGAAATAGTAGCAGATAAAAGTACTAACACTCTTCTGGTTTCAACTTGCTGTAAATCGCCCTGGAGACGACTAAAGAGTAAATGCAATTTTGCTCAACTGCCGTGTTTACACGACCAGTTTTGCTGAAAAAAAAAGCAAGATATCCATTACTAATTCACATGGCACAGAACTACACTTTAAAGAACAGTAGCTCATTCACGAACTTGGAGGACAAAATCAGATAGTAGTTCTAATTTTGCCCGACGCTAACCCCCTTTAACATGTCGGATCTTTTCCCGCTTGCATGTAGTCTTGACATAATGACCTGGACATGGAGTACTTCTGGTTGTTTCTCTGATCATTGTGTCTGCCTTTGAAACATAAGCAACGTGAGGTGCTGCACTGAAGGCAGACAGTGCAGCAAGAAGCACAGGCACCGTTATAAGTGCCTTACTTTTTAAACACACTTTCTCATAACACATGCTTAACACACCATGAAATGATTAAATATTCACACGCAAAGAGAGAGCGAGAGAGATAATCGCATGCATACACAATCTACTTGCTCAAGCATATATATTCTAGTTTGCCATGAATCCTTATGGGCACTGAGCCATGTCCGATAGAGTTATTACACCTCTACATCCTCTCACTCGCTCGCTCTCTTTCAGTTTATCTGGGTCTCTCTTTCCCGCTCTCCCATAATCAGCTCATTCTCTAGCTCGGTTTGTCTCCAACTCATCTGGAAAACACAGCCATCGCTGAGGTCATTGTCTCTCAATGAATGGTCATTACTTTTAGGATAAAACGCACTTCTGAGTACTGCTTCGAGCTACAACAACCTTGTCCATTAGCTGGCTGTCTTTTGCAGCCAAATTGGTCAAGGAATTAAAATGCAAAGTGATGACGCCCTAATGCCTTAATCGCTAAAAAGCCATCTATCAGCATGTAGTAATATGATCTACTGTGCCAAATTAAGTATAATCATTTCCTTTTGATACTCATTTAGATTCTTTGCATCAATATGCAATAAGTAGATTGGAATGAAAATACGATAATGCACAAAAAAAGGGAAAATGCACAATACATGAAATACAATACTGCACTTTCTCAACCGCAAGTGAGATGGAGTAGGAATAAATAAATCATTGATTTGCGTCTATTTTCAAAGTCTTGTCTATAAGAAAGATGGATGTACTGCCGCGTTACTTTTCATTTGCTCCAACCTGTTTAGCACAACCAGATACCTGCAAAATGTGATTCTGCATAATAATCTGTGATATATGTTGAAATCCTCACTTAAAGTCATGTTTTCACATTTTTTGTCAAATACTAGGCTTTAAATACATGCTGTAGCTTCTGTATCATTTGTGTGAATGTGAGTTGTCTGTTTGATATTGAGTCCTGTCAAAGGAGAACGTATGTATGTGACTGACAACAACTGTTATCTTATTGTAAAATTGTATTTTGGGTTCAATCCTTTTCACACAAAATGGAAAAATGGAAAAAAATGGACACGTGTGCACACATGCACATCTGTCTTCAAATATCCCTCCCGATCCCCCTGCGGAGCCTGCCTCTTTCCTAATGACTTTCATTTTTATTAGTGCACTTGGCATCTGATTAAGTCCCATTTGGAGTGTTAATTAGCTGAGCTGCTCTGCTCCGGCTGTCTATACGCTGAATAAGGTCAAGACAACAATGACAAGACCATCAGGTTTCTTTGAGAGCAACTCACAAGTTTACTCAGTGTGACAATACAAGCCCTTTTTTTTTCATGGGACAAGTCAATTTCTTTTGATTCTAACATGAATAGCGGCAAGAAAAAAAAAGTGGCTGCCTGCACAAAAGTGATTGAATTCTGCCAGTAGCCTGAGTAACTCTCAAACAAGACTGTCTTCATCAGAACAATCGCTGCATTGGTCATTTGTTTGAACTCGTAAAGCTGCCGTTTATGTTTCCCGATGAGCAACCTCTTGCAACCGTGCAAATGTCTTCTCTCTCTCTGTTATAGTCTTCGGACGTGTTCATGAACTGGGTTTTATTCATTTCATTCCTGTGGCCAAACAGCAAAAAGGTGTCCAAAGGCATGTTTTCTTAGTTCAGGACAAGTTGACATCGGGGACAACAATAGATGTCGAGATGTTTCCATTGCAGTTAAATTGGAGTTCAAAAGGGTAAAAAAAAAAAGTCATTGATAAAGAACACAAATGTCTTATTTTGTGTCATCCCTTCAGAATAAAAGAGCCATGGCTGCTTTGTAGACATTTTCCACAGATATTCAACAAGTACTGGGAAAAATGTTAATAGAGGAGGCAAAGATACCATTTTCTCTTGACAGTAGCCTCACAAGACATAACTACATGACTAACATGCATTTAAAACACATTTGTTTTACAAAATACAACCAAAAAAGTTAATTATATACAACAGTATAGGAGTATCCCAGGGATCAAAGTGTTTCTTTGTATGAGTCAACAGAATCTCTTGACATCCACAAAACATTTTTGCCACATCTGTTTCAGTGTATATTCTCTTTTAGCCGTACCACCAACACTCAGCGTATAAGTGGCCAGCGTTGCCATGGCAATTAACAAGACTTGTGAATATCAAAGTCACAGGGACAAGAGGCTTATGACTTTCACACAGAGAGATCACTCAACTGACAAATGGATTAATTAAAGCTTGGGCTTATTTTACCCTGAAAGCCGTGATTGTATTATTCAGGCAAACAAAGGCTTCTCGCCAACACTCACACACACATTTAATGCTATGCTACATATAGTAGTATTCTCAAAGAGCTTATATTATTTCTGTGGGAAACAAGATGTGTGTGAGTGTGTGTGTGTGTGTGTGTGTGTGTGTGTGTGTGTGTGTGTGTGTGTCTGTACTTCTATCTTAATGAGAGGCGAATTTGAGTTTAAGGTCTTCAGAATAATAACATTTTTGCAAACAGATGTGATTCTGGCCGATCTGTCAAAGGAATAGTTCAACATTTTTGGTAATATGCGTAGAAGAGCTAGCTAAAAAGTTCAGTTCACACAGAATAAAATGAACTAGCTCACATTCACAAATTAGGATTTTGAGCTAGGTTTACAGTCCCAAAAAATTAACTAGTTCACGGTAATTATAATTTTTTTTTTTTTTTGAACTGGTCAGATGCTATGATGTTAAATTAGTCTAAAAAAATCTGTTCACTTAAAATCCAAGCATGTGCATGTGATACAAAGGCACCTAACAGTATCTGTGAGTGGAAAAGTGCCCTCACGGGAACCCACTTGTACAGCTCTCATAGTATTGTTTTCAGCAAGTAACTATTTTCAAAACTCATGTACGCTACCTGCACAGCACCAAGCAGACACAGTTTGCAACTAGCTGATGAACACGGTGGAGCCTTTAGCAGCTAAAGTAACAGATACTTTCCTCAAGAGTTGGTGGAGACCAAAAACAGAGCTAAAAGAGAGTGAATAATGGACTTATAATCGCCAGGGGGTCAGAAACATGATTCAAAATGAATGATAATGTTGCTCTGTAACTGCTGGATATGTAAATGAGCAACTGTTTGCTCACACGTTCAACATATCAACTTAAAAGGTGATGATGTGTCAATGTTGTGGCCAAGATCAGTGGTTGCAGGTTTAAGATTTGGAGCAATGAACACACGTAAGGAAGGATATGTACAAATGATGTGTGTATGAGTTGGTACTGTACGTGTGCATGTGTGTACTTTATAATAGGTTCTGGTTTTACTCCTTTTGGCTTTGCTGAGTGTATAGCAGAGCATACCGATGAATAATGAGGCTATTACAACCACAGCAGACCACAGAGCACCGCCTGCTCTCATTCAATAATGTGTGTGTGTGTGTGTGTGTGTGTGTGTGTGTGTGTGTACAGTAAACATTTGTGAGTTTTAAGTGTGTTAGTTAGTCAATATGCACAATGGAACCTCGCTCTATATTTTCTTTCTATAAAACACTCCTGCTGGAGAATCACAGCTTAATTCAATATTCAGTTTAGGGAATGAGTCTTTTGGAGAATTGGTTAACGTGTGTGTGTGTGTGTGTGTGTGTGTGTGTGTGTGTGTGTGTGTGTG
>CALSCE010010649.1:8276278-8302813 GCA_943593645.1 Bovichtus variegatus
TATCTATCTATCTATCTATCTATCTATCTATCTATCTATCTATCTATCTAGTTTTCATTTGGACAGTTGGAAAAACGGTTTGAGTACCACTAACTAAATTCTAAGGACTTTAATCAAACCTCATGCAGAGAGAAAGGTCATCCAACAATCGCTGACATTACTGATCACATTCATGTGGAGAGGGTGCAATCTGTAAAGCAAAAAAGAAGTGCGTGTGTGTGCGCATGCGTGTGTGCGTGCGCGCGTGCACCTGTGAGCACAGTGAACAGAAGATTTTTTAAAAAGCAAAGCGTTAAAGAGTAGGAGGAGGACAGTAGGTGTCAGATTGTGGGAGGTAAAAGATTATCATCATCGCTAGCTTAATGCTTCAGTCTCTTGCTATCACCGTCTCCCCTCCCCTCCTCCATTGCCTCAGAGCCACCAATAAATTATGGATGCTTATTAGAAAAGGGCAATATTCAGCATCCAAAATAAACTCAGCAGCAAGAGACATAAAAGAGACACAAACAAAAAGTGCTGATGTGGGGAGAGGAAGAGTTAAAGTCGCAGGGGAGCCAGTGGCCAGGTCAGTTAAACCTGAAATGATCTCTTTCTAGGTCACCGGCTTTCTGCCCGTGTGCCATGGCAAGCTAATGTACTGCAGCGAGTAAAGCTCCGCATTAAGACGACGCTCAAATGCTGGGTGCTCGTCTACACACACAGACAGACAGCAAATAAAAAAAAACTTTTAACTTTTAAAAAAACTAGCGATGTGTTCCGAGCCCTTCGTTCTTCCTTGGGCAACATCTTCAAAGTGATGATAAGTGTGTGCGCAATGTAGGCAAATTTAACTTTTTCACTTTCTGCATCTCTTGTAGTGCTTTGTTCTATGGCCAGTGGCAAAGCCCCAACTCTCCTGCTGCTGCAAGGGCCTTGCTCAAATCGAACACCTACAACAACAATAAAAAAAAATAAATAAAAAAAAAACGCTGTTAAGCAAAATCATTGATTTAAATTCATTAAATTCCCTGTTAACAAGCACATAATGAAGCATCCTATTGCAGGCTAATGCAGTTTGGATTTCATCTACAGGCACCGGCTAATGGTTTTTTGTGTGACTTTGACAAGCAATCAATAATTTGGTAACCCTGTGAACTCTGTTGCCTCGCAGAGTGTGATGTGATGCAGCACCGCAAAGGGAGAGACACTTTTCTGGTTCACTTTGTCCGTATGATGTTGGAACTGCTTAGTCCTTGGGAGGAGACACATCCTGCGAGACTGTTTGGAAATGTTCTGAACCTCCCCTAATCCTTAAGTATGTTGAGAGTTACCGCATGCGAGTGCCACATCATGCTTGTAATGCCTGGGATTACAGTATATCCAGATTAAATGAAACTTGAAAATAGCTGTATATGTAGGCCTATACAGGGATTTTTTTTTTGTGATCAGAGACAGTGTGGAGATGCATATAAAAAAGCTGATCCCAAAAAAGCTGTAGGAAAGAGGAAAGGAGAGAGCTCTAATAAAAAAAAAAAAAGACATAATGACCTAATGAAGGTGCATAACGAAGCTTAACGTGCAAGAAGAATATGTTGCGCAGCTTTTCTTTTTTCCCAGAGAAATAAAGCATTGCATTTCCTTGGTGCACTTGTCTGTCCAATTCCTATTTGAGGGACGGGTGTTACAAGCTTTTTGACAGCCTATCAACATTCACCGAAGTACAATCAACCTGCTGCAAGAGAAACAGTGACTGATCCACAAGTCCCTGCTGAGCCAGCAAAGTGTTGCAGGAGGAAGAAAAAGTGCGCCTGCCGCACAAAACACGCCCCACTCACACGTGCACGCGCACGCACGCACCGGCTCACAGCTTTGCGGGCTCACGAGCTACACATTCATGCGTGCATTCGGCACGTGTTCTCACGTTTACACTCACGGGCACAAACACCTGCGCGCAACAGACTCAAAGGCATGAGCTGACAAAAAAAAAAAACCAAGCTTCCAAACGCACCCCAGAGAAGGCTACAGTAAATGAACCTCACAGCCGTCCAAAGCGCTGACATCAATCAGGCACGCTTACACCGTTGGGCTCCCGATGGACAGCGAGTCGCATCTGTCTGCTGGAGGAAGTGCTAAACAATTCCAAAGTGAGGGAAATCATTTTATGCATATCTGCATGCATAGCGAGCGAGCGTGCCAAACGCCTTGGCTCTCTTCCCGATCTTCCCCACTCATGTTTCTTGCTGCAACCGTGCAAATTATGAAACAATTTGTTCTTTCTGAATGGCTCTTTTTTTTATCGATGCTGTTTTACCTATACATGAAACAGTTGTTGCGCAGGTATGCACAGCTGAGCACCACCAACAGAACACAAGCCCACGGGGACTCTGGGGCCTGTGAATGCTGGCCAGCATGATTCCCACAATGCTTTGGGGGAAGAAAAAAACGATCATAAAAAAAAAAACCAAAAGAAAGCCTCAAACACCGGCACTGAATGCATACCGTTTCGCTTCAAACCAATGCATATTTATGACGGACCCCACAAGGGAAGGATGCACAAATTCTTCATGACAATCCGTATATCAATCTGTAGAGAACACAACACTGTTTCATAGAGTCATTATGGAAAACATCTAAAAGAGGACAAGAATGCACAAGGTCAAACTGGAGATGTGAGCCATCGGCAGGACAGCGTAACTAGATGAGAAAAGTCACTCCATGAGGAGACAACGGATTGAAAGAATGAACACACACCCCTATAAAATGATTGCTGGCACGGAAACTCATACGTTCTGGATTACATATAGTTTCAAACTGTTACAAAGCGAAATGTCTATGGTATGGTAAATGCTGGCTGTATCAAGGCGGGTACACCAGCTGGTAAAAGATTATCGCAGATAAGTATATGTGATGCCACTAAATCTCAGGTACAGTC
This sequence comes from Bovichtus variegatus, assembly GCA_943593645.1. Lineage (NCBI taxonomy): Eukaryota > Metazoa > Chordata > Actinopteri > Perciformes > Bovichtidae > Bovichtus > Bovichtus variegatus. The sequence continues at coordinate 8,279,190 of CALSCE010010649.1, forward strand.
TTTTTTTATCGTAAGGCCATGTTTGACATTTCCTATAAAAACAGAGGGTGGAGAAAAAAAAAGAAACTTCTGGAGATTCCATCTAGCACTGTCCCAGTACACGGACACTCCTCTGTCTGTCACAAATGCAACCGGTTGTGGAAAACGAAACAAAAAAAAAAAGAGCTTTAGAGTTGTTTATTAAGGCGTCAGCATTATGCTTCAACTGGTGGTCAAAACAAAATACATTTAGAGAAAATATCTGAGAATTGTGAGTGGTTTTAATTTACACTAACACTGACAAAAGTGTGAAGTATTAGAGCGCTATGAGCCTGACTACATAGCAAGGACTTCGAAATGGGCCTAAATGCTTCAGCAAATGACGGATTGTCAGCGTTTCTTAGGGTGACGGCAGGCTGCGGGATCACTTCTGACAACAGCACTCCATGTGACGCTACTATGACTAAACAGAACTCGGTTTCGATGGCTGCCACATGCCTTCAAACATCAAAATCAAAGTATCAAAGCTGACAGATCAGTTTGTGTGTTTGCCTGGCCCGAAGGGACAGGACAGGAGGATGTATTTCTGGCCTGTAGCTGAAGAAACGGAGCGTCTGTAGTACAGCGAGACAGTCTTAAGAGGGAACAAATCTCCGCTTTATCCTCAAAAGCACAGTGTGATATGTCCTGTTTAACTTGACAAAGGCGAGCCATGTCTCAGAGAGCTCTGCCAGTCTTACCTGAAACCTGTTGTCTGGGCATGTGTGCAGTATGGGGGATATAGTGGGAAGTTAAATAGTGCCCAAACTGTGACCTCCATTCAGTAATAACCATAAACCTTAAACTATAATGTAAAGTTTAATCGCACTGTGTGTAATAAAACACTAATATGTGGGCCTGATGTGGATGTTTGCCATACCGATTTATATCAGCCTAAAAATGGAATCAGATGGATTTACAGTAGGTGGGTTTCCCCTCCACTACATTGCTGGATGTTTTCCCAGCTGCTTTCTGCGACTTCTAAGAAGCAATATCTCCCTTTCAAGTTCATTTGCTGTCGATCTCCCTGAAGCTATTCTCGCAGTAGTTTAAACACCAGTTATTACAGTGGCTCATATTAGCGCGTCTTGCGGACAACATGTGCCGCGGAGAAGCTCTTAATTAAGGTTATGGGCTAATAATTGGCCAAATGAACATCGCGGCTGTAATGGAGCTCAGTCAGCCTGCACTAATAAAGTATGCATTGATGTGCTAATAGGAATACATATCGCGTTCTTACCGTAAACTCCTTGGCCCCAGGCAAGAGGATACACACTAGAAAATAACAAAATCCAGAAAAGCTCCATGTTCAGCTCAGTTCCGTCATAACCTAAGAGAGAGGGAGACACGGAGAGAGAAGAGGTGAACACAGAGGGGCAGTCTGCAGGTGTGTGGGACAAACAAGAGGCGATGGCTGAGTGATTGTTATCGTGAATGAAGATGATGTACTTGCAATTGTTTTTTTTTTTTATGTTCAACTAGGTTTCCTTCGACCCTTTAAACCCTGGAAATAATATCACAGAGCCGTTTAGCTCCCCCGACGCACAGCCTACATCGTTTCATTCGATTTAAGAGGACAGGTAATTTAATCCCAAATCGCGGATTATACAAAGTTTACAAGCAGGGCTGTGTGTGTGTGTGTGTGTGTGTGTGTGTGTGTGTGTGTGTTAGGAAATAGAGGATTGGAAGAATTGTCTGCTGTTAAGCGTGACTAAACTTCTTCCTCCTCACTGGAGCCGGGTGGAGGTGGAGGTGGAGGAGGGATGGGGGGGGGCGGCAGGAGTAGTCAGGACAGGAGAAAACTAACAGACTGCAGTATTCATGGAGGATTAGCTACAACAAGTGGGGTCATGCACGTTGGACCTCAAACACCCACACATACACGAGGCGCTTTTGCTTCAGATCAATATAATTATTCATGCAGTGTTTCTGCAGCAGCGAGGGGGTGATAGGTCTATTCCTATAGGGAAGAAAGAAGGGGAAAAAAACACTTTTTTGTGTATCCTGGTATTTGTAGCGTTTGAATTACACAGCACGCCGCTATCAAAGTTTCATTACGCAGTGCATGCGAGTTAATACCCTGCATTTATGTCAGGGCGCGCTGAGTGAGACTTGCTATACTGACAAGTAGTCTGGTAGATCCTTATATCGCCCGCGTAAAAGGAAATGATGCACATTTAAGAAAGGTGGGTTCGAAGACCCAGAATTTCAGTAATAATTTCACCGATGAGGTTTATTAAGTGGCTTTGATACTGATGTAGAACAGAGTCAAATTGGGCAGCCTACTGCCTCACAAATATATGCAAAATGGTATTCTTAAAAATGCACACAGACATGATGCAAAGTCAATACATAAAACATATAACCCTGACGGAAAAAAGAAAAAGAAAAAACCACGTGTATGTAATTCCTGCTGCGTCTCTACCTTGTCTCTGAGGTGCCGTCCTTTGGGTCAGTCTGCTACCCAGAGCTGCGCGCACTCCTCCCGGCTCAGCGAAGAGGATCCCTCCGCTCTCTGTTAGACCAACCCGCCTCGGTGTCTCTCCACAAAATGTGTTGAAAAGTTATATATCCTCCTCCAGTGGGCGTCCGGTGTGAGCTTTACAATTCCCGGGCAGTAGCTACAGGGGAGAGTTTGCCGAGCTCCCAGACCTCTCAAATGATCTCCTTTGGTGTGCTAAACTTTTGTCTCACGCACGGAGAGAAGCGGGCAGAGGAAGCTCACCGCTGCTCGGTTCCACAAGAGAGTACCTCTTCTCATAGATAAGAATAAAAAAAAATAATAAAAATCCCCCTTTGGAACAACTCAAGCAAGGCTAGTTTGGCAAAAAAAATCGTATAACCCAGTCTCATTCTGAGGATTATTCACTTATTTACTTTTTTTTTTTTTTTTTTTTTAAAGGCGTGGTTGAAATGGCTTTTACTCTCTCCCTCTCCGCCTGTGACCGGTGCCAGTCCACTGAAGCCCTTCTCACACAGTCATGCGCTCTGAAAATGAGCTTCCCTCCGCTCGTTCAATCAGCGCTGTGTCTGCGGACTCCAAGTGATGCTGGCCAAGTGGAATATGTGCGCAGACTGAGAACGACCGCCCCTGTCTGTGCAGGGAGAGAGAGAGAGAGGGATGGAGGGGAGGGGAGGGGATTGGAGGGGAGGGGAGGGAGGGGAGGGGAGTGAGGACAGAGGCTTCCACATAGATGCGCTCGAGCCTCACAGCTCCACACTGAACAGGTTGTCAGAAGAACAACATTGCTCCCTTCTCTCTCCCTCTCCTTCTCTCTCCCTCTCCTTCTCTCTCCCTCTCCTTCTCTCTCTCTCTCCTTCTCTCTCTCTCTCTCTCTTATCTCTCCTCCCGGTCTCACATTTACTCTGAAATAGGCGGTTTCAACCCTTTTGGGCGCCATAAGATGTCTTTAAGAGCCGAGGGGGCAGCAGTGGTGTTTGTGTTTTTCTCTGTTGTGGACTCTTTGGTGGAGTTCGCCAGCTGCGGTGCCACCCCAATTCGTCGGTGCCAATTAGAACTGAAAGGCGCTCTGAAAAGTTTTTCTGCGTAATGGAGGAGCCCTTAACACCATCACCCGTCCCCGTGGACCAATTATTTATGACAGCAAAAATTGTCTGAACCCCCCATACATATATTCTCTCTCTCTCACACACAGATACACACACACACAATAGGAGCCTACACACGCTTACATCGACTGGCCCCTCTCATTCTCTGTTTCTCCACTCATTGTGCCGGTGAGTTTGTACTTCCCAACGTGGCCACAGGGGGGCGTGTTTCAGCTCATTGCCACCATTGGTTTGCATGTGCGTACGTGCGTGTGTGTGTGCATGTGCGTGTGTGTGTGTGTGTGTGTGGTGAGGGGGTCTGAAAGCGTCCTGTGTAAAGGGCCCTTGCATTTCTGGCCTCTGCTGTTGGTTTATCACAAGCAGTGTCTCTGTGTGCAGCTGGAGTGAATGAAATAGACACTTTAAAAATATCAAGCAGCCTGCTTCTCGGAGTGGAGTAACAATCTGCCACTGAAGAAAAAGGAATATTCACACTCAGTGGCTTTATTTTTTACATTTCCGCAGATATATGTATCATCACAATTGCAGGTCTAACTAAAATGATTATTGTGTGATGATTTATGCAATGATTTAGGATGAAATGCCTCTTTATCTCTTGGGAGTTAACCAGGAAAAGTGGGTGATGAGAAAAGAAGTGGAGGGTCGGTGTAGTCGGCAGCCTCAGAGGCAGCTGCATGTGAGCCTGTGAATGTAAACATGAGGCCTCGAAGAAAGAGTGATATTTAATTGTCTAGGTAATATTTTTCCAACTAATTTATTACGCAACTGTAGTCCTGTTTATTCAAATAATCTGCGTGACGAAGAAATAAATCCACGTTTTAACATTGAGGATCTGCTGCAGATGAGTATCTGTTTGGTAAATGTTTGCTTTAGGCTGCGTCAAGTACTGAGGGGGTTGAGTCTGCAGTTTTAAGATAATGGGCTTGTAGGAAAGTTCATGTTGCATATTACTAAATGTCATGATGTATTAATCCATTTTACTGCACGATCTCAGGACATAATGCAACATTAATATCCCGTCGACAATTCACATCTGCCAGTATAGAAAAGTAGGATTGAGTATGTGTATAATTCTATTTCTTCTTAGTAGTTAGCGTAACATTACTCTATCTAGTGAATATCTTTATATTTTTTAATTTTCTGACATCAAATTTAAGAGGTGATTGACCTGTGGTTTGTGCTGTGTGTTTTCTAGTTTCCTTTTATTCGGCACTTATCAAAATCGCCTGTAGTCAGTTTCTGTTGGTCTTAACTGATTCATTTTCTGGAATTTAATGATCAAAATGATTATTTTTCTCATTCCGTTTAGCTGCCAACATTTCACTGAATTGTCTGGGATTAGAACTAGCGACCCTTCCAGTCAAAAGTCCATCTGTCTATGCTGCAGGCGGCCGAAGCCTCTGATGGTGAACTTCAAAGTGGTCTGTGTTCGAATGCATTCTTTCTGCTGACACAGGCAATGTTAATTAATCCCATGTGACAGTTTGAAACTGTGGTTTTACTTTGGTTTCCTAGAATTAAACTTTTCCAAATAATTTCCATTGCATCAGCGCACCTAATCCTGCAAAATTAGATGTTGCTGATGTTGGCATTACGAAAAGAGTTTATAGGCGAATGTGTTCCTTATTCTTGTCATAATAACACAGTACACGGAGAGTAATTCACTGTTATGTTATGCAACTAAATCATCACCATGATCATTGGGAACAAAGTTTTTAGAACAAACTTTTAACGCAGATTTTCTCTGTGCCTAACGTAGCGGTAACATTTGTACACTTCAGTCTGGGCAACAGTGAGCAGTAACTATCCAGGGTTCTCATCTGACATTCCTAAACTGAATCAAGACACTCAGTAATTACTTACTAGCTCTCTCAGTCCAAATAAATCTTTTACTCAAAGTCAACAAAATCATGGGAACTGGCTCAAATATCGGTCTCTTTCTCTCTTTTCCTTCCCTTTACCCCCCCCCCCCCCCTCATGTTGGGATACAGCCAGCAGTCTTGGCATGTCTTGCTGAGAGCACATCATCGCTGCTTAAGGCAATGAATCTCAAAAGACAACATGTTGTAGGAACAACCTTGGGTGGCAGCCACACACAAACACACACACGCACTACACAAAACCATGTTTTTTCAAAGAATTGCACAGGGCTTCTGAGAGAAGAAGTAATTGCAGTGGATGAAGTGAGCCAACACAGAAATGAACAGAACACAACACACTACACGGGCCAAATTCACTAATATGATTCTGCTGCATCTCACACAGACGCACTTCTCACCTTTCAGTAACTTGGTGGAGCTGCACACGGTCACCGTGACAAGGACATGTCTCCGGCTCCTTGAGGAGTTTTCTTCTAAACAAACAAAAGTTCCATTTACATTCAGTGTTTCTCAACAAAATGCATTGTGTGTAATGATCCGATATTGATTCACATAATCCCAAGAACGTTGCAGAAAAGAGCCTATGTATATATATATATACATAAGGGAGAAGCCTATATATATACATATACATATATATATATATATATATGTATATATATATGTGAATATATATGTATATATATATTATGTATTTGTGAATTTATATATATATATATATACTTTATATATATATATATACATATATATATATATATAATATATATATATATATATATAATATATATATAATTAATATATATATATATATATGTATGTGTATATACATTCATGAGTGTATTGTACATTCATGTAACTGCTTTGGGCTCAATTCTTAATATAAATGTTAATATTTTTAATATTGCTCTGGGTTAGAGGGTTACGTGTACACTTTACAGCATTAGTTCTTTGAGAAACTCATTCATATCCAAGCAATATTGGTATTGTTACTGAAATATTCATAATTGAAATAGATGTTGAATCGAATCAGAAATTGAATGGAATCCGGAAATCAGTGGCAATAACCAACGTTAATTGTTTGTGTCCTTGAGCTCTGACAAATGTGTTGAATGACTTTCATTCCTCACAAATCATTTGCAAACCTGTTTTTTTTAAGTGTTTGGATCCTGCATTCTTTACATCAACATCTACTAGCTGGCACTCTTCTTGTCCACTGTCTTTTCTGGTGCATTGCTGCGTTTCTCCGTGCCCAATGCAAATCTAAATGATCAGTGGAATAATTGTGAAATGTGCAGCGTTGGGAGGGTTACTTTAAAAATGTAATCCAATACAGTTACTAATTACTGATTTTTTTCTATCCTATTTATATAATGTCGTTACATGTGGTTCGTTACTCCCTAAGCCTGGAAATGTGGGTGTGAGGAATGTGTGTCGCACCGCCCACATGCCCGTAGGCAACGTGGAACGGCTTACAAAAAAGAGGGCAAAAACTCCCCAAGGTATCTTTATAATAGCAAGAGGAAAAGTGATAATCACACATAGTAAAACTGAATGAATTTAAATTCAAAGAACATGATCGGGATAATCTTATAGGTTCAAAAATATCACCTGGAAATGACATTCCTACATGACCTTCCATGAAATGATCTTCTTTTCTTTTTTTCTTTTTTTTATAATATCTTGGAGAATAACTCAAATTGGAACAAAACACTATCCAAGTTGTCCGCATCTCTGAAAGAAGCTTTCACTGAATAATCAATAATCTGTCTCTGCTTGGCTCATGACATGACAAGAACATTAGTATGATATTGAAATTTAAACACTTTCAACACAACCTGGAAATTCCAAAGGAGTTTTAAAATGCAACATAATGTCATGCAGCATGTAAACATGGGGAAAAAAGCAATTTTACCAGAAAATGCATTAGTTTCGTAACTTTGGAATACCAAATGTGTATACAGTGGTGTAATGTACCTGCAGACACTGAGGAAGCTGGAGATACATTAGGTGAGTGCATTTACAGATAAACAGCAAATGAGATATAGCTCTACTGCCAGAAGTGAGCATCAGTTTTATAGCATCAAGCAAAAAACGAGGTAACGCTTTATATTACGGCTTGCAAATCACAGTGTCATTGTGTTGTACTGCTCAGTAACAACATATTGAACTTGTAAGTACAAGAGAAGAGGTCAACACCTCACTGACCTTACCCTGAGAGTAAGAGACAATAGAGCTAAGTAAAAATACAGTGCAAACAGTTTTTAAATATGGAATAATTAGTAAATACTAAGAGGTATTACATTATTTTTCCTGAAGATTCAAAACAACAGAATAATTCTAGTTGTTTGCCATATAGTACATGTTAACCCATCGACAGTGAAAATGACAAAGAAATATTTTGTGTAGGTAAAATAGAAGAACGCTGGAGTAACTTAAACCTGCCTTATAGTAGTACTCAAAACCTATGCTAAGCTTATCATGAACACAATTCCTACAATTAACATCTCAAGATCGATATAAATCCCTTTTGGAGTCTTTAAATGCACTCTGTCTCCAGCGAAGACTCTTATTTTTTTTTGCAGCCCATCAGAGCACTGCAGACTGTAACGTGATCGGAGGTGCTTAGTTAAAAAAAATAATGTTTTCTGTAACTATGTTCCCATCAGTGTAATGCAATCATAGCTAGAAGTGCTGCATATCAACACCAAGCACTTCCCCACATAGAAACAGTTAAATGGACAGAAAAGATACACTTGAGACTGCCAATAATTTCATTTCATTGTGTGTGTGTGTGTGTGGCAGAGACACTGGTTAAAAAGAGTAGCAATATAACTGTGTTAAACAGAGATGTGATAACAGGCATCTCCACTTGACAACTCAACGCGTCGATACACAGACAGGGAAGGAAAGTGGACGATACAAAGGGCTGAGAGGATTCGGAATCCCTGGGGGAGATTAAAGACTGACATCTGACGATAGAAGGGAGTCCAATTGGAGAGTGTTTTATATATTTATTTTTTGAAATACCTAGAGCGATGATTGCGCATCGTTACCCTGCTTCTTTGAGCACGTGTGGAGCGACTCTAATTGGCTCCAACGGAAATTCTCATCTATTTTTTCAGACAATCAGGATAATTCAACCAGCTGTTTAGACATCTGCGACGCCCTAACTGGACATTACCAAGTCAGCAACGAGTATAGTGATAAGAAGGTACGAATTGTGCTCAACTTGGGTGATCACAGAAGAGACATAAAGTTAAAGACCTGCCAAACAAGGCTGATTGATCACCTACTGTACATAGTCAACCACATCTCAAGGAGGGGGGGGGAAACACAGCTGTACCCCGGAAGAGGTAACAGCTAGCGGGGAGGGCAGACCTCCTAGGATAACACATCAGAGAGACAGAGACAGGAGGGGCATCAGAGAGGGACCATCTCTGACCACAGGTCATCTTCTCATTTATTATACCGCTGTCTCACTCACTGAGAGAAAACGGTTGCGAGTTTGCGGTATATTGGCCTTTTCTTTCCTTCTGCCGTTATCTTAGCTATACGCGTGTGCATATTCTTCATTTTGTGCGTGGACTGACAAGTGAACATGCAGCACAGATGTTTCTGCGAACCCCAGATTACATTCATTGCCAACATTTTTGGAACCCTCGCTATTAATGCGATTGATTTTTTTCTTTCAACGATATCTGATCAGGGAGAATAAAGAGTGATTAAGGTGAGGGGGAGCTTGGGAGAGTAAGGAACCCACATCCTCACTACTACACCGAGCTAAATCAGGGCCACACTAGCTCTGTCACTGGCACTGAATGTTGGCATTGAACGCAAATCGCCACTGCATAACTGTCCATTGAGAACATCATCTGCAGGAGGAAGCATTGTGTTCTTTTCACATTTTGCTCAATTTACTCTTCTAATACATTATCTTCGTTTGAGGGCAATTTGACAAACTGGCAGCCAAGATAAACTATTTTGAAGATATAAAAACATTATCTTTCTTTTGTCTCAGAGACCAAAACTGCAAAGGGTAGCAAAAATGGGCAGAGATGATTAACAGACTGGTGACAGTGTCATAAAAAAAATGGACCATTGGCAGATGGCTAACAACCGATGTCTATCACAAACTACGCTCTTTTGCTTTGGTGTGTCTGTTGTCTGCTGAAGTTATGGTATATTACGCAAAACTGATCACCAACCAGCAAAAAATAAATAAATACTTTCCCTAGCGTGTAGCAACAGAAATCCTTTAGTCTTCTCAGGCTGATGGATCATTTGCCGCACCTACTGTTCACAACAAAGAAAACAATGATCCTCATCCGTCACAGTGTACAGTCTTATTTAAGTAAGTCTGCGCTTTTGTACAGGACATACGGAGACAAAGACAGACAGAAGAGGCATAGCTGTCCACCAGCTGCTCCGTGTCAACCTCTCCACCCACCACATAAGCATACAAACATCTGCACACAAACACACACACTTATGTCCAAGAAAGGGTCATTTTTCACCGAGTAATTGGCGGCAAGGCACATTGCCCTTGGGATTCGATAATTCATAACCTCCTCCCATCCGATATCGGATAGCGGGTAGAAATGGGCTGAGACAAGGGGTGGTGTGCGCGGAGAGGAGAGGGAGGGGGGTGGCTGCATCATTAGAGAAGAGAGGTAATGGCTGTTATTGATTCCGACCCGCCGGGCCCCCTCACCATTTCATGTTTAAAACAACACTGATCCTCATTACCCAGGCAGCCGCCACCGCCCTGATAAGAAAGAGAGGCAGAGAGATGAGGTGAGAGGAGAGTGAGGAGAGGGGAGGGAAGGGAAGAGAAAAGGGGAAAAGACAGCGCTACGGAAAAAGGGAGGAAGGGAGGACAAAGGAGAGAGGTGGGTTAGGGGGAAAGGCAAAGACAGACGGTGGAGAGGAGGAAACAATCAGCTGAGGAAGGAAAAGTAAGAAAGTGGGTGCACAGCTTGTGTTTTCCTGTCTTAATGTCTCAGTTTGAGTGGTATACGTAATTACTGTCACCCTTTAATGTGTGTAATGCAGTATTACTTGTTTAAATCTCTCTGCCCCCCCCCCCCCACCCCCTGCAGTGTGTAATAAGGCTAAAGAATTGACTCAAACACAGACTGCAAGGATCTGTCTAATAATTCTCTGTGCTATTATCCTCTCTTTGCCGCTAACACACAGCTCCCTCTCTCTGTGTTTGGCCACAGGCAAACACTATCATTACTGCAACAGTGGTATAAGCCCAGCTCTAATGTGTCTCTCTATCCCTCGCTCTCTCTTTACTCTCTCCTTGACTCTTTCCAAATTTGAGTTTTTATTAGAAGGAGGTAATTTGCCAGCGCAAATTGCTCCAAACTCAAAACTGTAGGACCAAATATTATTCATTTCCAAGCCTGTATTTGCTGGTATTCAAGGACTAACTGCTTTGTTTTTCTTCTACTTATTAGTCAGTCGTGCGTCCAGCTGGCCTAAATATCCAATGATAAACTGCGTCTTAGATTGAGCCTGTGTGTGTTTGTGTGTGTGTCTATGCGTGTTTGGAGGAATAGGGTCTCTGTCGCACATAAAGTCTTTGCATAGAGTGATTAAAAAATACCACCTGTTGAAGTCCTCATCAAATTTTAAGACCAAGTCATTTCCTTTCTTTGATATGTATCCTGTTCTTGGCTTCTGGGACAAGAATTAACATAGATATGAATTTTTTCCAGCTACCTGAAATTTAAAAATAGCTAAGCAGAGGTAGGTGTTACCCGCTTGCCACCAACATAACAATCCTACTGTGTGTGAGATGCATATGATAACACTATTCCAATATCCATTTATAATCTTCACAGAACAGCTACAGTATATTTCTGATATCATGCCACAAATGCTTAGGAAATGTGGCATGGTTGCAATATTCAGTTTTGCAGGTATTAATTCATATACCAGAACCATCAGAGGTAGTATGCATTTATTATAATTGTGTATTGCACAAATATGTCATATGTGGTAAACACTGAATGTCTTTGTTGTTGTTTTTTTGTTTTGTTGTTTTCTCGTAAGACCGAGGTTATACAAGGCTATTTACAACACAGTAATGATGTCAAGCATTACCTCGCCTTGTAGCAAAGTACACGCTCACACATTGTACATTATACACAATGTTATGATAATAGCATACATTTTGTTTCACAGTACTGTCGTGGCACAGGTAAAACTGGTCAAATATTTCGTTGTTGGTTCTCGGGCAGGGGTTTCCTGACTGCTACCCGCTTGAGCACTAAGGTATGTTTTGCTTGTTAGAGGATCCTTCTTCCGCTTGGTGAGTAAGAGACGGATTAAGTGAAACTGAGCTGTTGGACGGAGTGTGTTCTGATTCAATTGTTGCATAAATGTAACAGCCATGTATAGTTGGAGTCAAAGCTTGGAAACTAGACAGCAACATTGTTAATGTGACAGCAGAAGCCCTCTATCCAGCCGCCTCCATGTTGCCATGTCGGTTAGTTAGCTCTGGCCTTTTTTCGTCTAATATGTGTTTAGATTTTGGCTAATTAGAGGCTTTAAAAGTATGACTATTTGCATTTCTTGTTTGCAATATACCACCAAATGTACAGACAGCTGTCAATGATGCTCGCCGTCATTTGATACTGACTCTTTTGTTCAATCTTGAATTACACAAGAAAAGCAATTACACAATAATTTATTACCCAAGAATGTCCACTCAAAATCAAAAGATTTGCATGGACTTTGTAAGCATGTCTTTTTAAGTGCACTTCTTTTAAGATTCACCCGTCCTTTAAAATCAGAATCACGAGTGTTCTTCAGGATCATTTTTCTAACTCATCAGCCAAGCAAAGCTGAATAGCAGTTGGTTATTGTGGAAGTCCCCCATTTTGCGTTAGATCATTTCTTCTGAATTAGCTATGTAACCACGACGAAGAGAGAGCAACCTCAAAAAACGCACATCTCTCAGCAGCTTGTTATCGTAGCACCTATTGTGACAGCAAATGGCAGATCCATCCATCTATACTCTTTCCCTTATCCAGGGCCGGGTCACGGTGGCAGCAGGCTAATCAAGGTATTCCAGACGTCCCTCTAAGCAGCAACATTTTCCAGCTCCTCCTGAGAGATCCCGAGGCGTTCCCAGGCCAGATGAGATGTAAAATCCCTCCAGCACATTCTGGGTCTACCATGGGGTCTCATACCAGTTGGATGTGGCCAGAAAACCTCTACAGGGAGGCGTACAGGGGGCATACTGATGAGCCGCCCGAACCACCTGAGATGGCCCCTTTAGACGCGAAGGAGCAGCGGCTCTACTCCAAGCTCGCTCCGGAAGTCTGAGCTCCTCACATTATCTCTTAGGGTGAGCCTCCCCCATGCACCTGTCGATCTCACGCTCCCTCCCTCGCGATTCAGAGCAACATCTAACTCCCAACCCATCTAATGGCAGATGAAAATAGTAAATTGAAGCTATCCAATCAGAGAGTCTTTGCAGTAGGGGAGTAGAGCAACACTTTTGAGTGCAGACCGGTGGATCTCTACAATTGCTCTCACATTTGTCTGTTTTTAATTGATAAAAGATATTCTTAAAAGAACAACTTCGGCTTCTTCAAATAGCTTTTCTGTTTTTTTTTCTCCCCACTCTGACAGCAGAGGAGTCTGGGCTACCAAAGCAGTCAGTTGTCTCCATGCCCATGACCTCACCCCCTGCCTTCTCTCTGATGCCCTTTTACTGTGCCCTTGTTCCCTGACAACAAACAAGCAGTCGACATTCTCCACTCTCTTTCAATTACGGGTCCTTTCTGAGGTTTGCTTTCCCCATACAGGCCTATTAGCAGGACAGAGGAGAAGGAGAAAAGGCAGTAAATTGGAGAGGTCGACCCCTAAGGGGATAATCCTTGTTCCGTGGCATGTTGAGGGTCAGCTCTTTGCATCCTGCATAGTAACGAGCAGAGCATGAGAGAGAAATAGAAGAGAGACTGATTATTCTGATTAGCTATGCATTCTTCCATCCATCTAACCCAGTGCAACGCTGCCATCCACACATACACACAAAGCCTGACTATCCATCCAGCAGATGTTGAGATAAGCTAGTTTAAGGGCAGAGTGCCCACAAAGCAGAATCCACACAGAAAATCATCAGCGGACCGACAAGTCGGTGCTCGTCTTTTGACCTCAGAGATAAACCACTAGCTGTATCAACTCCGTCACAGCCTGAAAAGCCATAATGCCCCCAAAGCAGCACAGCAGCTTCTACATCAAGTGCTGTGTGTGTGTGACTAGAGCATTAATAAATAATGATTTGCCACAAAGAGTCTGTCTAGGTCTCTGCATTCCCATCTCTTAGATGTTCAGTTGCCATCACCCCCTCTTGTGTGTGTGCATGCATGTGTGTGGTTACTAGTGGAGACATATTTTCCGCCAAATGCATCTATTGATGGTGGTCAAGTCAATGGCATTCTTGCAATAGTCATCCACACAGTCAATTACCTCACAGAAAGGCGGGTTATCTCCCAGATAGTCTGAGCTGGACCTGGCAGAGCGCCCAGAATGTCTGTTAGGCATGAATGTCTTTCTTGAAACAGCTCCTTTTTTTTTTTTTTTTTTAGGAAATAATAGAAATTCAAATATTGGGCCTGTCTGCAATTGACACTGAAATGTGCTGAGAAACTGAGTTCAAGGTCCATTTAATGCCTGGACCAAATCAAATCCCAAATTTACCCTTTAAGCTCGGGTTATGTTTCCCATTACTTATCTCATTATATTAGGTATTGGTTAAGCAGATTTCACCGTACATGTAGCTGCGAGGTAGGTTAGAGGCACTGGCTTTAATCTCACCATGTCCAGTTGACACTATAACCCAGGGGTTGTAATACTTCTGCAGAAAGGAGCTCCAAATTAGTTTTTTAATCTTGCCCCGGGAATCTGGCTCATTAAGTATTCTAGTAGTCTTATGATGTGGGGATGAGACAGAAACTGGACTGCACCAATGCCAGAACTTTCCCCTTGTTCCTTTATTCACACACAATAGGGGCTTTTATCCACTACATTTGATGTATAACTGAAGATTATGTTTGATAGCAACAAGCCGTGTTCGCAGAGTTAGATGAAAAATAAGTAATTGCATTACTTTACTAATTAGTCATCAGCACAGCTCCATCAGAGATGCCTTTAAACTACATGCTGTAGCTGCCACACCAGCACATTGTATGTTCAGTAGGAATAGAAAACGAGACATTATGGTGTATGAGCTGCCAGCTTGGAGGCATTTACTGTCCATCAACAGCTAGCTAATCCCTGGTGACTGAACGCAGCACTGCTGAATTCCTGTCCTGGAAATAAAGCTAAGGGGTTCACATACCCTCCCAACGGTGAAACCCAGGGGATTCTTGGATTCAGGCTTACCAACTAAAAGGACACAACATGTAAATAAGACACTTTTGAGTTACAAGAACAGGTATTTCTCCAAAGGCTAGCCACCTCCACCCACATATAGGTCCTGCACGAGTCTAAGACATATACCTCCACTCTCCACTCTCCACTCTACACACGGACACTCGATGAATATCAACCGTCACTGATAGTGTTATTATGTTACAGTCTACGTAGCGTTTGTGTAAAATATCACTTGAAGACACAATTATAAACTTACTGTTCAATTATTTATGAGTGATGATTTCTTTCATTATTTCTATTTACATTCGAGTCATTATTTCCCTGTTAATGAACCTTTTATTTGATCCGGAATTGCGAAGCACTTTGCTCCGTCTGTTTCAATATGATCTCTATAGATGAATCATTGATCATCTTTCTGATGTTAAATAATGATGATTGAGATATTACCACAGCAATCGTTCACAGATGATGAATTAGTGGTATGGCCACAGACGTGCGTAATGACCGGCAAAGACTTTTCAAAGGCATCCATTTATGGCTAACTGACAATTCTAACACGCTGATGCTAAGCCGATAAATAATGTTTACCATGTTCACCATGTTAGTTCAAGCATGTCAGTATGAAACTGTGCTAATTATCGCTTAACACAAAGTGCGCATTAGGCTGATGGTAATGTTATTAGTTTCTCTGTATCTAGTCATAAACCAAAGTATTGAACACATTGAAATGTTAACCTTATGATTCAGTACGATCCTTTTGGGTGCCATGAATGTCCGTAAAAATGTACGTAAGTTGAAGGATCACCAAAGTGATTGCGCTTCAACCTGATGGGGGCATGAATGTTTCTACCAAATTTCATAGGAATCCCTCTAATGGATGTTGAGGTATTTTGCTCATAATCATAACTGTTTGCTATCCTGGCCCCTAAATGGGGGAACGAGCAAACCATTGATGTCAGGTCAGCTGAAAGTTTTCACACCTTCCGTCGCAGACTGAAAACCCACCTGTTTTGACAGCACCTCGGTCAATACATTTTTTTTTATAATAAAAAAAAAATAAATAAACAACGTTTTTTTACTTTTGCACTTGGTTGGCTTATTTGAAGCTAATAGTTGAATTTGTATTCTATTGTTTCTTTTTGTTGCACTTGGTTTGGCTTATTTGAAGCTATTGTTCTACACTTGTATGATTTCACCTATTTGAAGCTTATGTACTTGCAAGATTCTCACTGTTTGGAGTCGTATCCTCATGATGGTTTGCACTTATTGCAAGTCGCTTTGGACAAAAGTGTCTGCTAAATGAACTGTAATGTAATGTAAAATGCCAACTTCAAGGTGGCACTAGCTGAAAGGTCAGGGGATCACCGAAGTAATTAGCATACATCATCTGGGTACCATGAATATCTGTACAAAATGTGTGCCAATCCATCCAGTAGATGTTGAGATATTTCACTGGATAAGTGAAAACTTTGACCTGCTGATGCCGTTTGGCAGATCTTTTGGGAGTTATGAATGCCTGTACAAAAATTCAGGGCAATTTAATGAAATAGTAGTTGAGATATGGACCAAAGCAGTGAACCGACTGACCAACCAATATAGCCATCCCTGGAGTCAGTTTCCCAGGTGATCAGATTGGTAAAAGGTAATTCATGTCATGCCTTCTTAGAGTCGATTAAGGCACCTTCCCCAACATTCAAAGTAAATAGCTTTTTATTTGGACTTCTGACATAAGCAAAAACAACAGTTTTGTGTATGTCATACACTTTGCAAGTTATTAATTTGTTTATCCACAGCATTAGGACAACGGGTTTTGACGTCCTAATACAATTCATCTACAACCACCCAGGAGTTTGTACCCCGCATGTGTTAATTGAGCGCTACAATGAATAAGCATGCAACAGATGAGACCTTCACATTCAGGCGTTGATCAGCTATGGGAGAGTGATGAGAATCGACTGAGTCTCAATTTCCAATAGCAATCACAGTGTGACACCTCTTTCTCCAATTAGGGCTGGAGAGGAGAGATGAATCCAGTGGGAGCTGCTGTTGCTTTGAATAAGTTGTTGCCCACCTTAATAGTCTCTCTCTCTGACCTGTAAATAATGTGGACACTATTGAGCTCACACACACGTTCTGACAGCAGCCAATGTGTGCTGCCGAGTGAATTGCATACCACATATATTGTTACTTTCAAACAACTATTTCATTTGCTTGGCTTGAACTGTAAGCAATTTGGCTTCATGGGAAGCGTAAGTCATCCATGAAGGCTGAATTTGTTCCGGCGATGGCAGGAAGCAGGTTTAAAAACAATATACTTTAAGGAAGGGCAACATGATTGCAAGTGGTTAGTTCTCTTTAACTGCATGAAAGCATGACAGACATGTTCCACTGACAAGTTTGTTGTAGCCACAGAGACCATGTATGCCAGCAAGAAAATGTGAGAAGATTAGTGGCAAAAGCTAGCACTGCACTCAACACAAGGCTGTGGATTATATATAAACCTATATATATATCTATATATATACTTCTTTTTTTTTTTTTAAGAGTGAACATTGTATTTAAATTATACTTTCATCACACACTGTAAAATGAAGTTAAAAATAGTCACCCCATTAGTAAGGATCAAACCCCGATGACAAAGCTCTACCAAAAAGTAATAAAATATTAACACCTTATACCAATGTGAAATATTTGCTTTATATGTCAGCTGCTTTGCATGTGATCGTGTCACAGCTAATTAGCACGTAGCAGCAAGTGCTTTAACAAGCACTGCAGAGCCACAGGTGTCCACATGATTAAAAATATATATTTCCCATTGAACAGTGTTTATGGAATATGCTAAATAATACATAATAAAATAAATCTTAATTGATCACCATATGGTGGAAATTGTGAGAAAATGATGCATTAAAAAAAAATAAATAAATTGAGAAGCAGTAAAATCCTGGCATTAGTGTTAGAGTGAAACTTTTTTCAAGAAAAATGTTTTTTTCACATTCAAGCTTTTTTTTTTTAATGAAAATGAAGTATTTTGACATTCAAGCTTTTTTCAGGAAAATTAAGTTTTGTTTTTATACAGCCAAGCTTTTTACATCAGGGGTTCTCAAACGGACTCAAAACCACTTTTTGTAGCTGCTGAACCACTTGTAGCTGCTGAATCACTGCATCAGGACGATGCACCTTCACTGTCGCGTCAGATTTTTAATTTAATTTTCTTTTACCTGACCCGGTCTTGAGCCATCGATCCATCTTGTCAGTTGACGCTCAAATTGACCGTGCAGATCATTTATGACGTACGATTGTAAAACGAACCCACGTAGCTACGTAGCTATGCTACATCTATGCTACACTCTATACTACTCATTTTTAAACAGTTTGAGAAACACTTTTAAACTTATAATATATTAAATATTAAATATATTATATTAGAGAGACTCACAGACCACCAGTGGTCTGCGGACTACTCTTTCAGAAAGACTGCTATAAAACAAATGCCCCCCAAAAACACATAAACGCCCCCCTTTCAAAAATATTGCTTCCAGCGCCTTCGCCAGCGCTACCGCCCCGTTGAGAACCCCTGCTCTAGAACCACCAGTAGGTCGAAGTTTTCATTTATTTAGTGAAATTAATTTCAATACCTACCTGATGGCGTGGAACCAAATCTTGAACACACATTTATGGTTCACAGAGGAGGTTTTGTCATACATTTGATCCCCTGACTTTTCATTTATAGCGCCATTATCAGGTCAAAACTTCAATTGGTTAAATACTTTGCCCTTTACCCTTTACCCTAATGACGTCCCCATCCGCCTCAGCTTGTTTGTAATGCAAAGAAGGCAAAGTTTGGAATGCTAACCCACTAAAATAAAATAGCCAACATTATACCAGCTAAGCATCAACATGCTCAAATTATCATTGTAATATATTGTAACGTGTTTTTTTTTTTGGGTAATAGCTGCTCCTCAGGGTGAGGCAATGGACAGCACGCTGCACACATTCTCAGATTATTCTGTTGCACCGTACTGTGCATTCAAGCACAGCATATAACAGCAAATTCTCCTTCCCACTCTTAGCTGAAAGATCTATTAAAAACAGACGAAGGCTGGATTGTCCACTCCTCTATCTAAAAGGCAGCAGAGAGGGTTGTCAGGTGTTCTCCATTACCGGTTGAAATGCGGCATCTCACTCCCTGCTGACTGTACACTCACATAGCAACATGGAGGCATATGTGTGTGTGCGCGTGCGTCTGAAAAAGAAAGAGACATCCACAGTTTGAAAAGGCAGAGAGAACAGTGCAGCAACAGAGCGAGATGCAGGTTCACAGCGGCAGGTAGAAATCCAGTTTTCCTCTTTGGGCAGTCATTTAGTTTCCAAGGTAACTTTAAACATGCTTTTCTCTATAAATCACGTAGACGTCACCCGACGGTGCCTCAGTGGGCTTTGAAGGTGACTGGTCCATCCGGATCTCATACGGACATCTGCAAATGTGTGCGCCAAATGTGTGGTTCCTCAGACAGAGGTCTATTGTTTTATTGGTACTGCACTTTCTATTAAACAGGACTTTACTAATTGCGTCAAAATCGAAACAACCACAAAGTGAAAAAATAAAGATTTCCTGGAGCTTAAATGATGAATTCCTCCTCTGATTATTTAATGTAGGCTTGAATGTTATTGCCAACATTGTTAATGTTGTCCAGGTGCTCAATTGTCTGTGAAGAGTTTTGGCAAAAACAAACACATAAGCAGAGTTTGTCTCGACTTCGTTCATGTGTCCCAGGTTCAAATGTAGCGCTACAATCCCAGGAACAATGTTGCATTGTGAACATAAGCCAGTCAGCAATTACGTTTGGCGCCACAATTGGGAAAACTAATTAGTAAAGTAATGTTTTACAGATCACCGAGATACAATTCCTTACGGTCACGTGGACTGAACAGATAGAAGAGAAGAAAAACAAGAAGATTGGGAAACGAATCATTACTGCAAAAACCCCATCAACAGTGATCGCGCTTTAAAAGGGGAGTTCAACGAAGACACTGGTTTAGTTCAACAAGCCAGAGATCTGAATGGGGATGAAATCCTTCTGTTGTTGCTCAGGGATGAAGAGTTACTATAAGCATTTAAGTACAGGGTCCTTATGGTAGCGGTCTGTCCCATAAGCAAAGCTTAGAAAGATAGTGCTGCAGTGGACAACAGCAGAAGGCTGCGGTGTGAACACCTGCCAATTTATCTGATGTATGGATGTGTAGCAAGCATGTGTGCTCAATAACTTTGCCCGAATCGATAAAAGGTTCACGAGAGTTTGAAAGAGGATAGTTTAATTTGATTACACACATCCTGTGAATGTTTGGTGTTGTGATGAGTTTCTTTGCACATAGCTTACAGTGTTTTAGTTCCAGCCTACTGAAAAGTAAGAATGGTTTTGAATGGTTTCTTTTTTTGCAAATAAATTGATACTGCAACGTGTCCTCGGACAACGGTTCGTGTGATCTTACAAAAAATAACTTTGCGAGCGATCAATGCGCCTGGGAAGCACCCGTAGTGCAGAACCTGTTCAGGCAAACAAAACGACTTCTTAGGTTGTGGGAAAAGATCTTCAATTTAAGATAAGTATGTTTGTTACTCATGTACCTAATTTACGTACTTAACTCACGTAATAACTTAATGTTGACTGTTGGTTTCACACAGGACACGAACAGCGGTTTCCTGGATCGAAAGTCCTGTGTTTGTTTGACTCTTCCCTTCGGGGATTTAGTCATGAAATCTTGCCGTGAATAGGCCGAGAGACATGACATTCCTCTGATTCCCAGTTCCACCTGCAGCACCAACAACATCTTTGTCTTTAACTTGGACACCATTCCTTTTCGATTTTTTTTTGCCTCGCCATGTGTACAGTTGAAGAGCGCTCTGTGCTGTTACTGGTCAAAGTCACCGTCAGTTGTCATCAGCAACACTACACGGAATAGAACAATCGATTGACGCAGCCGACGGGCATCGTCGCTCCCGATCCGAGCCGACACACTACAGTACTATAGCCGAGCTATAATCGGGCTGTATCGCGTAGCTAGAGTAAGCCCTGCACATCCTGGCTCACAATTACGTGGGTTATTCAAATTATAGTGCATTACTTTTTCATATTTATAAAAGAAACCGGTGAATGAGAACAGCCTGCTCACACACACACACACACACACACACACACACACACACACACACACACACACACACACACACACACACACACACACACACACACACACACACACACACACACACACACACACACACACACACACACACACACACACACACACACACACAGACACACACACACCACAGGCCTCTGCAAATTGTTAGCACCCGCTGCCTGTAATGTGATATTACAACAATTAGCAATTAGACACTATACAATACGGGTACATTGAATTTATGTTCCTGTCCGCGCCTTTTTGCAGATGCGATGGTGCTGGGTGTCATTGGGAAATTTTATCACTGCTTGGGTAATGGAATCGGGGAGGGAGGTTGGAGGGGTCTGAGAGATTGTGTTGTCAGGGCTTCCTGACAGACGAGCAAAGCTTTTCCTTGCAGACCTTCCCAACCCCACCCCCCTCCCCCCTACTCCAGCTCCCTCTATTCACTTATAATGTAATGAGCTTTATTGCTATTAAAGTTCACAAACAATTTTGCCAAGGCAATTATATACAATTGACATATAATTTAGATCTTGATTAGACCTTCTATGAGAGCACAATTGTGAAATGATGTGTGCGCAAGTGCGCAACAGAACAATTGAATGAAATGAAATAAAAACAGAACTATAAAATAATTACGGCAACGTCACAGAATGAGAAAAAACTAATGGGTGTGCAAGTGTGTAGCAGAAGAATTGAATGAAATGAAATAGAAACAGAACAATAAAATAATTACGGCAACGTCACAGAATAAGAAAAAACTAATGGGATGATGATGAGGATCAGAGATGTGTTGATCAAATGGTTTTCTCACTGGATCTTACTGTAAATTCTTTCACCAAAGAGCTTTTGAATTCTAAATCGTTCTTAGGAAATATCAAATACCTTTTTTTTTTTACAAATGCATTACTTTAGTTTACGTAGCAAATGTTCCTCTCTATATATAGCATTTGATGGTCAGGGTTGTTTGAGTCTATAATAATGTTTTGGTTAATTCATCTGTTGGGTTTTTTTTTTTCAGTTTAAATCAGTTCCACTGTTTAGGTAATCTGCTAGATTGTATTTGAAGATTAATAGCACTGAAGTGTGATATGATTCTTTGTTGATCGATTGTGTTTTTTCGTTGGTTATAATTTGGTTGGGGCAGGTTGTCTGCGGGTTGGTAGTGGGGTGGACTCGGGGACTCTTCTCTATGTTCAAGTGTCAACAATTGTCCAGTCAGTGAGGCACGGAAAAAATTAACATTTGTGAAAGTGTTTTTATATCGTTTTTATTAAAAGGGAGGTGACAAAGGACTTTGCAGGGAATGATCTGACCTTAATCTAATTTTTTTTTTTTTTTTTAAACTAAACTTTTGCTTTAAAGAGGCTATGACGGACATTTTTACTTGACTGTACCACAACATCTCATACTATTGTCGTGCATTAAGCAGCTTTGTTCAGCAAAAGGCCCACTGTATATTACCTGCTCAGCCCCAAATGGCAGACAGACACAGTTACCGACCTCATGGTGATTGTCATGCATTTAGCAGCTAAAGAGCCAGATATTTCCCTCTAGAAAATCAGTTATTGCAGGTTTAAATCAAAGAACCCTCCAAACCCTTTCATTATTTGTGCCATCCACATTAGACTTCCAAAATAGCCCGGAGTGTAATCTGCAGTGAAACCGATTGCCAAAGGCATATTGCCAAAGCACATTATTATGCTTTGGCGATGATCGAGGGTCATAAATGTTACCTGCTCAGCAAGGCTGAGTAATTCCTGGTGATTACTGGGGTGTTATTATTTATGACCCTCAATCAGTTGTGAATACTTGTGTATGCAGCTGATAGCAGAACAATGTATCAAAGACAACAATTGTTATGGCTTCTTCGACATGGACAAGCCGTATGTGAGCCATGTTTGTTATAGCTTTATTACTGAAAATCATCAGTCATCTTTTTGAAAAAAAGATTACTCGCCTCAGGAATTTTTAAAAAGCTTGATTGTTTGTGGTCCAAAATACTAACAGAGTGTGGATGAAATGCCAAAACACACACAGACACACACACACACTCACACGTCTCTCCGTCCTATAAATTTGCCAGATCAGCAGCAGATAAAAAAAAGTAGTGTGTGTGAAAGATTATGGTGAATATGAAAGGTCAAGAAGGGTGAAGAGACAGAGAGGGAGGAAGACATAAACAGAGGGAGCAGAAGGGAGAAAGAGAGAGAGAGTGTGTGTGTATGCGTGTGTGTGTGTGTGTGGGTCTGTGGTTTTAGAAAATCATGGAATATGCTAAATTAACATGCCACATTTACCCCCAGTACTGGATGATGAGTTGTATAAGATGTGTTTGAGGAAAAGGGTTTATATTTTTGCGTCACTGTCTCCATTTGTTGATTCAGTCTGTGTTTATGCATGTGTATAAGTGAGTGTGTAAAACCTCTGAGGTGTAGTTTGAAGGCTATTTCACATTCAACAGTTAACACAATACAATAACTAGTCCAAAACCTGTGCAATGAAGATGAATTTTGAAAGAAACTCACCTAGGCTGACATATACCACATGCTGTAGATTTAGAGGCACACACAT
>CALSCE010010649.1:8312813-8324299 GCA_943593645.1 Bovichtus variegatus
ATATTTAGATTTATATATACTTAGATTTATATATATATTTATATATTTATATATATATGGTCATTGTTAAAGGTTGAGTGTGTAGGATTGTCGCATCTAGTGGCGAGTTGAATAACTCGATAGAGGTCCCCCAGGGTAAAAAGCAGTAGGTTTAAAGTGTCCTTTGTTCCAAGTGCAATAAATGCGCTTAATTTGCACTGAACCTTGACTCGACTGCACTGCTCAGCAGCTCTTTATCATGGCTGCCGTTACATTGGTTTGATACTTTTAACAGATAAATCTTTTTTTACTTGGTTGTTTGCTCTGTTGTGATTAATGTCCCATGTCCTCTTGCATGTTGTGTTTTTGCCCTCTACCATAAACCAATTCCCTCAAGGGGCAATAAAGATGAACTGAACTGAATGAACCAAACTGAATACTCCTCTGCTCACCTCGGTGTGTCAGGGAACCTACAGTAGCTTTTGGGTAACGTAGAAATGCGATCCATATCCATAAGATTGGAAGAAACACCTTTATTTTTAAATGGTCAAAACTGTAAAGCAGAGGCCAGGATATCCTGACTTTTAATCATGGGTCAAGCTCCAAAAAAGTCTGGATGGATTTTAAAAAAGCGCAAAAGCTAGAGCCACAGAAGACATCATACAACTGTTGGAGTAAACTGATTTTAGTGTGTAAAATTGTGCCCCTTCAATTTGGTATTTGAAACACTAAAGCACATTTACCGGACAATATATGGAGTGTTATATAGCACGTGATACTAACAACAGAGGAGTAAAACTGTTACCTATATTCTAATGACATGTCAGGAAGTTGATGAAAAAGGGGGTACTTTGCACACACAACAAAAAAGCCAATGTGGTCTTTTAAATCCACTGAACCAAAAAGTGGGCCGTATGTTTTGCTGCTTGTTATGCTGCAGCTGTCACAAGCTGCTGCTCCAGTCCAAACTGGATTCAACTTTCTTTTTTTTTTTTTAACCTCTGGGTCTTTAAAACAGACCAAAGCATACCAGCGACAGAAGTAGAGCAGAACATTACACCGATGAGTAAGAACGAGGGGGAAGCTCAGACAGGACAGTTAAGAGAAGGCTGGGTTAGGGAGAAGGGGGATCGGTGAGAAAGACAGCTGCGGAGAGAGAGGCAGGGAGAAGGGGCAGATCCATAAGCTCCCCAGTTTGGCTTCTGTTTAGAGAATTAAAAAACAGGAAATCAATAATAGCCACCCAGGCAGCCAAATAATGGAGTCTTTACAGTGGCACACAGGAAACAATGACTACACATTAATAAGGAAAATGCTATTTGGGGGGGGGGGGGTTAGACGCTTTGGCATGCTGTGGCCTGTTGTGAAATGAGAAATAGACTCGAGTGGGTGTTTTAAAAAATGTGGGATGCAGGGAAAACATCTACACTTGAGAAAAACATACTCATGTCAATGATGGTTACTTAATGCAAGTAATTAAAGGGTGACAATGTGATGCCGTTTAGTGTATGGCTTCAGCTCGTAGTGGTCTGATGTGAAACGGTAAATGGTAAATGGACTGCATTTACGTAGCGCTTTTCCAATCTTTGCTAACACACAAAGCGCTTTACAACACATCCATTCACACACATTCATACGGAGTCAGAGGCTGCCACGTGCTCATCAGTAGGGGTAAACATTCACACACACCATGCCATCGGAAGCAATTTGCGGTTCAGTATCTTGCCCGAGGACACTTCGACACGTTGACCGCAGAGGCCGGGGATCGAACCGCTCACCCTCCGACCGGTGGACGGCCAGCACGCCACTTCCTGAGCCACCGCCGCGCAAATCAATAGAACGATATGTGCAAGAACAGCAGTACAAGTTGCAAAGGAAACATTAAAAAGGTTGGACGGAAAGCCTTTAAGATATCTGCAGCCATAGAGTTTTCTCTCGAAGTCTTGAACCATTTTTTAGTAAGGGTTCGTGAGATTAATCTAGCGGGAGTTGTTTTAAATGTTATTGACTGTGAGGATTGTTCAGACGTCAGTTTGCTTAAACAATGGCATAATGTGTGAAGCAGGCAGGCATTTTAAATCAGGTAAATAAGGACCGAGGATAGAAAGCATCTCTCTCTCTCTCTCTACATAACAGTTTAATTGCACAATTGAAACAAAATCAAAGCAGGAAATGATATAAACGGCCAGTATTACTTAAAACAAAAGCTTTAACTGAGCTCATCCTTTGAAACCAGCAACCCCCTCTCCTAGCATCTTTTACAGGCCTGTCTCACTGTAATAGAGACCTCCCTATTCGTCAGTAATTCTTCATTAAAGGCTCACCCTTTCCACTGGTTTACCTCACTCTGTTGAAGTCATCCAGTAATTGAAGAGAAGTGTGCAGTCAGCTTCCTCCTTAAAGGTCACATGGAAGAAAAAAAAAAAAAATGTCCGACTGACAGTAATGGCTACACTGGGATTGGATCTTCCACCATCGCTGCTAATTTCCCCCTGAACCTGACCAAATGTCAGCAGCACGCCTGTTTGAGGCTCCTGCAGCATAGTGTCAGTTTGTGGTGGTTAAAGACGGTCGGGATGGTGATGAATGGTGCTGCAGTCATTAGCTACGGTAGAACAGGAGATTATGCCTAATGTGTCTCCGGGTATAGTCACAGAATATTACGAATCTTAACTCACGATGCCCGCTTATAACATATATAACATCATGAATCTAAATGCATTATTTCATGATATAGTTAGCTTATTTCATTTTTCTTCACAAGACACTTAATTTAAACTGTTAACAGCAGTGAAGCGCCCACAAGGGCAAGTCACAGGAAACTAATGAGCTGGCACGACACTTCCCCAAAACTTGCCATCTTTCTGCAGATGTACAGTACGTGGTCGACGCAGGTTCGATGCCATTTTTGCCTTTTGTGTTTTAGGTAAGCTATAACAGGACACAGGAAGTTACCACAGTTTAATATACAGTGTGTATGAAGCTTTGTCCACCTGGGGAGCAGCAGAATCTAGGTGTGAACACAACGTCGACATATTATCAGCTTTTAAGTCGACATGGCGAACTTGTTGACTAACTGTTGCTACTCACACATCCAACATCATCATTCATTTGGAGTTGTTTTTTCTGGATAGCCAATGAATTCAAGTGCATTATTCACTGTCTTTTAGCTCCTTCGTGAATTGTTTGTCACTTCAGCTGCTAAATGCCCGCCGGCCAAACCTGCCGGGTGCCAGGGTGCCGGGTGGCCTGCCGACCATTCTCTGATTCACAGAGAGCTGAGAGTGAACCAATGTAACATTGTTTAGAGTAACCCTGATCCCTGACACAGATTGTTGGTTTTGGTGTCATTTAAGCAGGCATTTAGACCCTTGTGTTGCCTAGTAATTTCATGATTCATTTTCTCTGCTTTGTAACTTGTACTTTCCTAAAGTGAAATAACACGCAGTCCTCTTAAGCAACACAGCCTTTTTACTTAAATGGCATATTCATGGCTAAATTAAATTTTTTGACATATTTTTAAAAGGATGGCATTATTTATTTATTTTAACGGTTCGTGCTGTGTCATGAAGATCTGACGTCCGTTGTTATGTATTTGCATAATAAATGAGGAAGGAATATTGTCAGTGCTTAAGTGGGTGTAATGCATCTGATGTAATTATATGCTTTCATACTGACAAGTGCTCAACAAATTTAGACTAATAAGTGACTTTACCATTACACAGGGGCAACACCAGCACTGCCAGGAAAATGGACCATTATGACACACGAGACAGTGAAACTGATCCTGAGATTACTTTGGACATTGTTACCTTCTATTGCATTTACTGTACATCTGAGATCATTCTTCCCCTAATGTATTATTCAAACTGGTGTCTGCTTTATAAAGAAGGAACTACCACGTCAGTGCGTGTACCACGAGTGTTCACTCACACTTGTACAGTCAAAAAAATAATAATGGTTTTAACAGTCGACATGAAGGCACAGGGAGACACAAGTGTTTGAGAAGCAACATCCGATACAAGACTGGTGTATGTAAGTGATGTTAGCCAAATCAAGGCAGTGAGAAAGGCAGGCTTCCTTGTTTGTTGAGCTGTAAGGAGATTACTTACCACTGGCCACAACATCTTATGCCCCAAATCCCTCTCTAAAACAGCCTCCAGCAAATACAGAACTCCTGCTTCTTGTTGCCTCCCAATACTGGCACTGTGCTTCATCCTACGTGTCAGGATGTAATCAAGACTCAAGACAACATAAAACACAAGAGTGCAGACACAGACAACCAAAACAAGGGGGGGGGGGGACTTAAAAGATTATAGGCAAGCCCAATGTATTGCAGCCAACAAAAAGAATGAAAAGCAGGAACATATACTCCTCATTAAAAATAAAAAGGTCAGTGTCAGAAAAAAAAATATCTCAGCATTCAGTTATCATATGCTGTATGTTGGATCATATAGAAAGTATATATTTCCAGTGGATTTTTTAAAAATGAAACACATAGCAGTTCATCAGTCAGATCTCCTGCGATGCTGTCTGCATGTCGAACGACCCAACGTGGGGTCCAACACCAGAGCTGAGAAACATTGTCGGAAAACGTGCCACAGGATGCAAAACGAGCCTTTGCACAAAGCACACCCAGGGCAGGTTTTAAGAGATCTAAATGCCGTCTGTGACCCAGCAGGGTTGTTCGACGTTTCAACCACCTTGACAAAAGGAGAAACATCTAATAAAACTCCGTCACATTTGGTTACTAACTTCCTTAATTTTGGCTCAGTTTGAGCAAGGAGGAGTGCAAGAGATTACGCTCAGGCTGGCGGCCAGCCAACTTCCACGTTTGAAGATGCCTTTTGATCATGGCTACACATGTTTTCTTCTTTCACAACATTAATTAGTGCAGCCGGCCCACAAGGCTCACTGCTGCCATCAGAAGCCTCTTTAGTTAAAATTCTCCATTAGCGAGCACACATGTTCACACACAAACACACACACAAAACACATTTGTTAAGTAAATGAGAATAGCTTTATAGCAGCCCTCTGTGAGCAGTAAACAGACGTTTACATTACTATAAAAAATTGGCAGGATGTTAGAACATGGCAGAGAGCCAGCTACGTGTCAACTCTTAACCAACCTCGGCTCACACATGCATCAATTACAATGACACAAAATGCATATATGCCCATCCCATTCCCAAATGTCTTCAAAATCAAACCAGAGTGAAAAAAAAGAAGAAAAAAAGATTAAAATGTTATCTTCAAACAATCCTTCATCTTTCTATCCGTCATGTCAATAAGCACACTAGAGATGTTCACACTTTGTCTAATCCAGTTTATTCTTTCTTAGTAAAAGAAAATAGTTGGAAAGGGGAAGCATAAAGTAAAGCGATGGAAACAAAAATATAGAATTGTCCACGTTCGTCTTCCCATTTTATAACCACATTACAACCCAGAAAAAAAAAAAAAAAAAAAAAAAGCCGCTCTACACTTAAATATAAGTGAAAAGCAAAAAAGGGTTAAACACGGTTTTCTTCAAAAGATACAGAATATTCATTCATTATGCATTTTCTCTTCGTTCCTTACATAGTCCACCAGGAAAACGTTTGGAAAGTAATTATTTGCTGATTTTAACTTTCAGCACTCTGCTCCCTCCCCCCGGCCGCCACCGGCCACCCGGTGGAAGGGAGGGGGGAGGGGGACAAAGAGGCTGAAATAAGGAAAAATAGAGCAATCAATAAGGGGAAAGATGAGAAAAGGAAAGTGAAAGGCAGGAGGAGAATGCATTTAAGCTCGTCATGCTAGCTGGAAATGACAACATGGGGCATTAAAAGGAAGGAGGGACATTAAATTACTGAAAACCAAAAGAATAGTCAAATTACCTTTCAAATGTGGATCATTGAAAGACAATATGAGAAACCTGAACTATAACAACTATCACCCATCTTAAACAGGAACCTCTGAGTGTCTCAGCTTCAGTCCGAACTCAAAGTGCACAGCAATGTTTGATCTTGCCTGCTTGTGCTCCGTGTGAAGAGCTGAGAACATAAAACAAAATAAAAAAGGTGGGGGAGAGGGAGAGAGAGAGAGAGAGAGAGAGAGAGAGAGAGAGAGAGAGAGAGAGTGTGTGTGTTTATTAAAAAGGATAGAGATGTGTGGACGTGTACAATGCAGACATTTCAGGTCCGGTCATAAACCATGTGTACGTCATGCCCTGTAAATGTTGTCTTCCTGACGTTTGTACACATCCAGCACACATAGCCCGCATGTTTCTTAAAACAGAGGACACGTCTTCATGTGGGAGGGCTGTGAGGAAGAAGGAGATGAGACGAAAAGAGGAAGACAGAGAAAATCTGCGACAAATTAAACCTCAATCAATCACACCGCAACGTTGAAGACAGATCTGTGCGCGATCCAGGGACGACCAGCTCACTCCCACCAGCATAATGTGTTTGAGTCCAATTCCCACCGCAAGTCCTGAATTTTGGGAATTACAGTATCGCCCCAGTTTCATCGTCCACAAAGCAGAAACACCTCCAGAATAATCTTAAAACAAACAAATGGAGTAAAAAGGTGTCCAGTAGGGGAAAAGAGAGGGGTGCAAGTCGGTGAGGGGAGGGGGTTTGATATCCTGATAACCTGAGGTGGATGATTAACAGGTCTTTCTAAAGGATTAGGGGAAGTGGACGGCCAGGGGGGTAAGACACTGACTTAAACTGAGGCTTGCTTGCTCGGTTTGCTTCACAAAGTCCATGCTTGGCGCAGAGTACAAAGCAGCTCTGTCTGATTTTGAGGTAAAGAGCACAGTCTATAAACAGCGCCAAAGCAGAAGTGTACACAAAGGGTAACCATCCTTTTCCCCTCCGTCTTGTCATTCTTTGTTGTTTTATTTCCTTTTCTGAGGTAAAGAGTATAGCCTTAAACTGGCTTCCCGGACAAACATTTGTGGAAAGCATTATATTCTCTATTTTCTCGTCGCCCTTTTATTCGTTCTTACTCTGCTCACACTCGAGTAGTCAAGAGCTTGCAAAAAAAAAAAAAAAAAAAAAGTGAAGACATTGTATATTTCCTTTGCTCTTTATTGTTCTGTCATTCCTGGGTTTGAATTTTCCAAAAAGGCATCTTAGCAGCAGGGATATATGATCGAGCCAACAGAAGCAGAAAAAAAAAAATAATTTAAATAAAAGAAATAAGAAAAACGGGACGTATAGCATAATTTAAAAGAAGAGGGTGGAGGTTTGTATCCAAAAAAACCTGCAAAAATCTTGAAAAAACAAAATGAGAAGAAAATTTTAAAACCAAATCCCTGTTGGTGCTAAGACACCGTCTGAACACAGAGACTCTTCTGAGGGAACGGCCGCTCAGGAGCACTCTTCTCCGATGCGCTGGCATGAGCGGCCCACCTTGCGGTCGAGCTTGACCATCTTTAGGACGGCCTCCTGGCGACCACGGCCCAGGTGGTCAAACAGACACTCATGTTGCTCTGGGAGCCGATGGAGCATACAGAAGACATAACCTGGAGGGCGGGTGAGGGGTTTGGGTGCACGAGAGGGAGAATGGTTAATTTGCCAAGTTTAGCAAATGTGCAAATATTACTGCGGCTGTACTTTATCGAAACTTAGAACTTTTTTTTCAAATGGGACAAGACTAAAGAATATAGTAAGATAGATAAACAGTACATTAAACATGGAGCACAGCAGCACTGTAGATGGCAATACAGGTCGAAAAAAAACATCTTTTTAAATTTACAAGTCTTTTTAAATGGCCAAGGACAGATAATATTTACTGCTTTATAACCAGTCCTTTGTTAAAAGGTCTTGTTGCCAGAAAATACATTCTAGTTGATAGCCTCCTTGTTTGACTCCATTCAACAAAGACAGACGACCCTCATCTCTCTCATTGACTCTCTGTCTCTACTGTAGCACTCTCAACAAAAGGCCCTGCCACTGTAGGAGGCTCGTTAAGCTCAGAGAAGCTCGTTAGCTCTCATCGTCTTAAATTCGTTCATTAATACACATAATAACCCTGCTGGCATTCAATGAACGGTGATTAAAAGCCAAGTTTGACAGGTGGTGGCTGTGCAATTAAAATGTATGCGATTATAGCGCACACGAATGGAGTGGAGGGCAGAAAGTTGTGTAGCATTTGAGGCTTTAAAAAAAATTTAAAAAATTAAAAAAGGGATGGACTGCTAGACACAGCCCAAAACCCAAAGAAAATGCCTTTATGACAAAGTCCAAGTGTGAAGTCCTAATGTAAGATACTTAATGTACAAGAGCATATACATATCACTTTATTCTAAAAAGGCAAAACGAACACAAATACAAATGATGATTACCTCAAGGCATTCATTTTTAGCTGCCTGTAAACTAATGTGGGTTATGACAGATTTCCTATACGCCTTGTGTCCCGAATATAACTGCACCCACTGATAATAATAACTCCTTTACGTCACTGACTTCAAAAGTTAAGGACCACAGGCAGTGATGTTGTTATTCCCCCACAAGAAACCACATATCAAACCTTGTCCACCACCCTCACTCCGGATGTTTTTGTAACTGAACTGTGAATCCAGTTGAGTTTTAAAACATCAAGAGGAAATTTAGTGATTTCAGAATGCTTGTGGGTAATATAGTCAAATCCATGTGTGCTCAGTAAATTTCAAGTTCTCAAAGTTGTATTGCATGAAAGCCAAGCAGTGTTAAATATTTATTCTACCTAAAAGGTAAAAAAGAAAAGAAAAAAGCAATTTCATGAGGAGCTGAAAAATGCACCCACACACACACAAACACACACCAAATATCCTTTAAACATAACTAGTTATTGTAGTAAATACAATTAATAGGACAATTATGTAATTAAGCGTTTTTTTCCCCCATCCCTGCCGCTGTCGGCCAAATAGATTGCAGCCATTGTGTGATTATAACGTACCGTATGACTGAATGATTACTTACTCAAATCTACAAGAAATTCAGAATAACATACTGGAGCCAGATCAGTAACTAAAGGTTACTGCTTATGGAAAAAAGGTATTGTAGCGTTTCTCTATTTTTAGGACCGTTGCCTGCAACGTGGAAGTGCCAGGCAGGGATAAGGTCCTGCTACTGTCATACAGGATCTCAGAGGAGAACCTGTATGACACAATATGCTTTTCAAGTTCCTCCCTCACTCCGTGACATACAAACATGTAGTCAGATGAATATTATAGTCACGGTGTAACAGCAGAAGTCTGCCGAGTGTGGCAACATTGGATCAAAATACTCCGCCGGAGCTATTTTTTTCTCCCCCATTTACTATCTGAAAAGCGTTCGTGCTTTCAACTCATTATCAGACCTTCTTGGCTTAAACTGAGAAACATTTTGCAGACCCATTAGCAAAGTAATCTGCAATTACAGCAATAGTCAGAAATCACTATAATTGACACCATTTCCCCTTCAGTCTGTAAAAAAAGGCATGTTTTCATAGTAAGCATTGGACTATTAAGGATGGATGGTCCATGCATTAAGCAGCGACTGGTGGAAAAAAAGGCAAGTCAATTTCCAATTTAGAAATTATTGCGTGGGTTTAAGCAGATGGTCTTTAAGCAGGGAAGAGTTGTGACTTTTTAAGTACTTTGATTTGTATGCAAACAAGTTGATTAGCAAGCCAAGTATTGCTTTAAACTGCATTAGTGTTTGTGGTAATTGGCTTATGTTTTATGTGCAATGTGGAACATTCCGGCTTTCTGTAATGGTCCCCCAAGGCTAGCAAAGGCACTCTGGTCATCGACATTTCCATCAACACACAAAACACATACTCAGGTAATAGATGCATTTCACTGCGCTGGATGTAAAATTCACAAAACTATGACCGAGTTAACGAACATGCAGTATGTAGTTAGGAGGGCAATATTAAACAACGAAAAAAAGTCATTTATTACCTCGTGCACATGCAAGACACACTGATGTCTTTCAAAAAAAAATAGCTACCACTACTTCCGGTGCATGCTCTAGTGTGTGAGTGGGCCTGTACATGCACAGGTATTAGTATATTATCTGATTATGGGTTAAAACATGTGCACTAATGTGTGTTTATGCGTGTAGAGTTGCATCATCGTACCACAGCGACAGGAACCCAGCTCTTGCTGAACCAGCTCCAGTTTGGTTTGGCAGCGATGGCAACGTTTGCGGCTCCGCTGTTTAGAGCTACTGCGAGACGAGGACGATGATGATGCAGACAAAGATGACGATGAAGACTCCTCACCCTCTGGCACGTCGCCCACTCTCGCTCGCTTCTCGGGTGAAACATCGCTTTCTGACCCCGAGGCTAAGAGAAAAAGAGGAGGAAAAAAAATGGCTATTCGCTGCAATCGCTGTGCTTCAAAACTACAATTCTCTAACTTTATTTTTTCAGATTTAACATTTTTTCACAAAAGTAAGAAAATGTTGCTGTGAACAACACATTACAAAGTATTAGACACCCTTTGGGCTAAAACTTGTCTATACAATGTAATTACACATGTCCATCCTATCTGTTTATTCTCTACTGATAAACAAACGGTAATTCACTGAAGATTTGGTGAATAATGGCAACTTAAAATGTATGTATTTATAATTATATTGTGCAAACTGTGAGGTTGTATGATCCAAAATTGTTTAAAAATATCTAATACTAACAATTGTAAAAAAAAAAGATTGCGATCGTGATGTCATCATGTGGCAGTATTAATTGAAATGGCCAAAATAAACAGAATTAGGCAAATAGATAGCTATAAAGCAATCTGTTTTCGGTTGTGGAAGGATACAAAAGCATGTGAAGGTTACTCAACCTGCAAGAGACGGTTTTAAATAATTCATCTTCCAATATACTTACAGCCAAAACCTTCTCCACCTTTAATTTTACCCCTACAGACATAATAATCCAAACAGCATTAATCTCCTGTGTGTCCAGGACAGCAGCTTTGAGTCGAATTTCAAGAAAAACTTAAGACCTCCAATAATAATCTCCATGGCAACTTTCATTTAACATAAACAGGGTAGAGGAAGAGATGATGGCACGCTGGAACAAAAACACCTTTGTGTTAGATAAAAAGGTGCTTTTGGAGATTGATGATTATCCTGCATTAGATTACATTCAACCCAGCACCTGAGACGGAGAGAGCATGTAGCGAGTTCCACTGGTCGGCTGGAATTTCAACTCGGCTTTTCTCATCAATCCTGCAGACTTTTTCTCTGGCCCGGCCGAATGCTGATCAGCGCTCAATAAATCTCTGAGAACTAGGCCAAGCTGAGCAGCCAGATCCCTGCAGCCAGCCCCATCGATCCCTATATGTGCGAAAGCATGTGTGTCTGTACATGTGCAAGTGCATGTTGTGCCAGCCTTCCGTCATCCTGGTAAATCTGTGGCTAATTTATACCAGCTGAAATATCAATCAATATCTGTGTCTATAGATATATCTATCTATATCTATAGACAGACACACACACACACTGATATTTCTTATGATATATATTAGGCACAGGTTTACATGGTTGCGT
>CALSCE010010649.1:8329299-8360291 GCA_943593645.1 Bovichtus variegatus
TTTTTTTTTCTTTCTTTCTTTTATTTAGAGTGTGATAGATATCTGTGAAGGACAGACGGCAGTGTGCATGTGTGCAGAATGAAGCCAGCCAAGACACGGCTGAATGTAGGTGGGGGAAAAAAAGAAGAAAAAAAAAAAAACAGATATCATCCACCTGATCCTAAAACTGTTTTTAAAATGTGTCTTCATATGTCTTGTTTTGTCCGTTCAAAACCCAAAAAATCTTCCGTTTACAATAATATACCCGAAGAAAAGAAGAAAACCATTACTATTGAAAAGCTAGAACCAATAACCTGTTGCCATTTTTGCTAGAGAAAAATGACTCAAACTACTAATGAATTATCAACATAGTTAAATCATTTTCTGTCAAATGACTAATCAATTAATCATTTAATTGTTTCAGCTCTAGTAACACATAATAAGACATATTTTAGCATCAGTCTCAGCTGTACTTTGAGGGTGATGCTAAAGAATGAATGGTATTTAGCCATTCATTCTAAAGGGTTCTTGACGAAGCTTAAATGTTGGACTGAAGTGAATGTTTTAACGTGTTGATGGTGCATGAAAGAGTAAACGCGAATGGATGAGTTTGTCAGTTTACGAGTGAATTCCAATGAGGGTCTTTTTATTCTAAAAATCAGCAACAATCATGTACTTGTGTATTGTACCAAAAAAGCTCCCACTCTAGTAGAGGACCAGGTTAGTGTGGGCACATTTTCTTTTTCCACACATCTATTTGGTGGCCACTTTATTGTCCTGTCCTGGATCGGCCTCCACAAATAACCTTGTCATTGTATAGCAATGACCGATGAACTGGCAATTGTAGGTGTCCTCTTAAAACCTTCACTTCTGAATGGATACCCTTTCCTATCATTCTCTCTATCTGTGCCATGAGGACAAATATAGCCACGGCAGGGGCACTGCAGCTGCTGCGGGTACAAACTAGTCGCAGTCTTTTACAGAAAGATGCCCTGGACTAAAAGCGACAATACTCTGGGTTGTTTTTGTTTGACTACTAAAAATTAAACACGATTTTAAATGTAAGCATCACAAACCAAACAGACCGCATTACATAGACTTTACGTTTTACACTGCACAGTAGTGCTCATAGTTTCAAAGAAAAAAAAAAGGGGGGAGGCAGGAATGTTGTCACTTATCTGAAATAATAAAGACGCCCCTGGTCCTAAACCATTTGAGCTGAAAAGAAGACGTGCTAACTTTTCAGTTCTTACTGATTAACTGCTGGCTTACCGTCCTGAGCAGGTAGAGATGGCGCTCCCGTCTCTCCTGGCGAAGGGTCTTCTGATGTGTTAGGCGTCGACATCAGTGTCTGACTAATGCTGCCGTTCGCTTCATTACAGAAGATGTCTGCTTGGCTGCTGCTGGAGCTTGAGGAGGCTTTTGGGGCACATTCATCGTCTGGCTGTTTCTTCTGAATGTCTATGAAGTCAAAGTCAAATAGTGAGACGTTTGTGTGCCTCTGTGAAACATGTTTGAATGAGTCTATCAGATGTGGGGTATGGAGCGGTCGTTAACTTGAGCAGCAGGTCAAGCCAGTGTGGCATAGGGGGAACTCAGGCGCATCTTTGTATGACGCTCGATTTCATTAAGAAACGTTGGTACACTGACAGTTCTGTTCGTATCTTGTGTAAATGGGCATAGCTTTCTACTCATATCCCCGGCACTGATCTTGTCAGAGAATGAACTACAGTTAACTGACTGAGAGGGGACAAAATATTAAAAAATATGTGGCTTTAGTCTGACACTTAAGGGTTTCTGAAGAGTATTGAATTAGTTAGAACATAACACTCCACTTTCTCTCTCAGATTTTCTCCACTTTTTGTCACTTCAAGGTCTTTCCAGAACATCTACAGAAGTGGAGACCGTATTTGACCCTGCTCCCTGACACACACACACACACGGTTATGTTAGACACACGATCAGGGGACCTAACAAGCACGTAGAAGAACAAGTACGTACCTGCAAAACATTTTGAGCAGAGATTCCTAGTTTTGCTTGACCTGAGGAAAGGAGCAGAGAGGGAAACATGTGTGTTAATCAAGTAGCTTGTATAAGAGTTAAAAATAATAAATGCATACGCCTTTTGCTGGTGGGTATCCACACAGCAAGAGCAACATGTTTCAAGTCCCAGGCTGAGACTTTATTTCTCATTTGGGATCTTGGTAGTTAAAAATTCAAGATGAAAAGTGTGATCCAGGCTACGGTATTAAATTATTCACTGAATCCAAAGTTGCCATGCTATGTATGAGGCTGTCATGGTCTAAGTAGCAGCCTAGCTAGGAGGCTACATCCGCTGCGGTGTGACTTATGTTTAGATCCATTTCTGCACATCTTGCAAACCATACGGGAGTATAAAATATAAACATCCAAACAAATTAAAAATCATCACACTTATATTGGGAGTTCACAGTGTAGAGAGTTAACATTGTTCATTTTGAACCCACATCTAG
Organism: Bovichtus variegatus; assembly: GCA_943593645.1. NCBI lineage: Eukaryota > Metazoa > Chordata > Actinopteri > Perciformes > Bovichtidae > Bovichtus > Bovichtus variegatus. Next base: position 8,331,771 of record CALSCE010010649.1, read on the forward strand.
CACTGTTTTTTTAATATTAACATTCAATCATAGGAGTCTTAATATTCTAACAAAACAAGCTCACACATGCCGACTGTAACTGTAAAGCAACAGAGTCATAGTAAACTACAGTATATTCATCAGGTGGCCAGAAACACCACCACCCATGAACCTATAAACACAGCATCCGTGTGGCGTGTCTGCTGGTAGGTAAGTGAACCAAGTTTGCTGACAAACTTGACAAACTAATGTGGTGTTGGAGCTCCATTTCTGTAAGTTTGAACTGTTCGAAACACAAATATCGTTAAAATGAGCCAAATGAAAGTCACCTGTTGCCGTGTGTTTTACATACAGTATAGTTATTGCTAGCAGTCGATATAAAACATAATTGAACCGTCATAGCTTATGGTCATGAATGGTCAGTTGTCTCTGACTAACAAACATTGATTCTATACAATGTACAGTAGTAGTAGTAGTAGTAGTAGTAGCAGTGAGGCTAAAAATGTCAGTATGGTGACACATGTTGGCTCAGTTTTGCAAAACAAACAGTTGATTTTCCACAATGTGTTGGCAATGTACACAGCTGACATGACAACCACTTAGCTGGTCTGATGAAGGCAAAGAAAAGGCACAAATGGCGAAACACTACAAAGCTCATTAACTTTCCCTTTTTACCAGACACAAAAGCTTCGAAACATGCCTTTCCTATCCTGATCATGGATTAAGATATAAAATAGCTGTGGTTACAGGGTGGATCACCGAAGCCTTGCTGATTTCAGTGGCACAACTCTATTACAACAGATGGCTCTAGCTTTCCTCTGACAGGGCTCCTCGTCCTTACTGTCTGCGCATTGAGCGTGACGGTCGCTGCTATCAGTCACATTCTATTTATTTTGGGTGCTTCGCTGCACACCGTTGTCCTCATTTCTAAATGTAGGGTCAGCTGCAGTCAACCTGAGGGCTGTCTGTCAGTCTGCCGGTGTGTGGACTCGGGTATACAAAGAGAAAGTAGGAAGCAAGAAGTAACGATGGAGGAGAAACCTCATCATGAGACGCGGGCGGGGAGGAAGCTGATAAACTGCGTAAACAAAGTCATATCCTGTTGTCAACCTTATAAATCAGAGGTAATCAAATCACAGATTAATTAAGGTTCTAAATGGGGTGAGAAAGGATGAGAGAGAGAAAAAAAGAAAAAACACGCAGGAAAGAAACTGCTGCATGCTTGTTAGCTGCTGAGTGGAGTTTGAACTGAGTGCACACAATCAGTCCATCTCATAGTTGGCCCACTGCTGTTACTAATGACAATTTCTGATTGGAACAGACAGGAAGATGGGCTCTGGTGCCTCGGTGATGCAGTTTGAGGGATACAAAGGAGCGAAGGCGTGGAGGGGTGATGAATGTTTTGAGGGAATTAAGTTCAACTAAATGCAACCGGCATGAGCCGTAAAAGACTAAATAACTCCAGACAGACAGAAGTCTGTTAGGAGAGCGTTCACAGATATGTTGTCGCTCACGCACATAGGTGAATTTGACAAATGGTATTATGGAACTTATCTAGTAGCGTTGCTTTGCTGATGGGCGCTTCATTAGAAGCAGTGAGCACAGCATGACCATGTCAGCATCAAGGATTCAACATGGAAATATCCATGTTGAAAATGAAAACCCATGTATTCAATACTTTTTATTTTGTTTTGTTATGAATAGCAATATAGGGATAATTAATTATGCAATTGCTCGGCTAATCCATCAATTCCCTACAGCACTGGCAGCAGCAATCTTCATTACTTTTCAGCGTTATACATATATATTGTGGTAAAATGAAATCATTACAATAGCTTGGTACTGTAGTGGTATGGATTTTAGAAATAAATGTCTTTCTCATGGATCCCACATAGTATATTTCAAACCAATAACACTGCACGTGATGTTAAGCATATGTTGGCAAGATAACGAATATATATAATGAGGCGACGCATCAGCGGGTACAGATTTTGCTACACCGTTTATACAAAAAGGTAACTATTCCTTTTAATGTCTCTGAATTTGTTAGGCCATTGCCAGCAATGTTATACTTACTTGTATTTTATATTTCAGGTTTTTAAAAACCACTGGATTAGCCAAAACCAGACACTTCAATGTAGTTATTTTACATAATCTCTTTCCCAGATAATATTGTATATCACAATATATACTGCATGTACCAGATAGTATACATCCATATCTAACTGCGTAAATCAAATTGAAGATAAAGTCACATGTACCCTAAAGTAAATGTAACATTAAATGAATGCTCCACCAAAAACCTATTGAAGTAACCTAGCAGCTAACCAAGTAGCAACAAACAGAAGCTGTGGGGTTTTTTTTTTTTTTTTTTAGCAAACAAGAGTATTGGGACAAGATGTAGATACAGGACTATGTTCAACTTTGTGAGACCTAGTTTAGTTCTAGTCCTAGTTAAACTGCACTTGCCAATGCAACAGCTGATAACATCAAAGTGGCACAAGCAGATTATGAAGAACCAGGTTTACATCCGACACATTTGTTATTACTTAACCATGTAGTTCAAGTTAATCATATCTGCCAATAAAAAAAATGATATTTTCCTGCACCAAATCAGACATCTAAACAATGCATTCAGTAACCTTGCTTTATTAAGGTACTATTTAAAAGCCACAATCTACAGCTCTGCCAAATTAGCTACAATCTCAATTGTACTCAAGTACTCTGCAGCAAGATAGTCATTAAGAGAACTTCTCCGATATCATATTGAGAAAAAGTGAACGAATGGAACGAATAAACATGTCCTTTCCTCTTCTTCCTTTGCCTCTCCTGTCAAAGATGACTTTGAGACATTCAAGCCTCCTGCGCTCAGGGAGAAATAACAAAAGACAAGCATTAATCTCTTGCTAAATGTCAGATGCAATTATGGTTTATTAGCCACAGAGCCCCAATCACAGCCGTACATGGTGCACCTGAATGTGCCTCTTCAAACAAGTTGGAGGCAGGAAAAGACATGTAGAAGTCAAAAAGTCAAAGAGTGCCCTGATGCTATAAAAAACAACCTGAAGGAAGTTGCTTTTTAAATGTTGTCATACATCATGCTGACAAGTCTTCAAGCTTACAAAGCAACTCACAGGTGATTCCAAGCAATTCCCATTTTTTCCCCCATCCCAAACCCAATGACATCGTTTAGTAGTCCTCCTGTCCTATGGGTGATCCAAGGACACGCACGGTATTTTTTAACAACATAGCCTAAGCAGGAGAATATAATTCAGGGGCTGGATTTCTACACCGAATCCATCATAATCAGGTAACAAGGCCTGCCACAATTCAAAAGCCCCCCCCTAATACAGCTGAGAAATGTAACTTTCCTTCGTCCAAATTTGGAGGACATCCTCAATATCCCACAATCCATTGTTCTCCGGTCAATTCTGTTATGAGACATCCTGTCAACTAACAAAGTAGGTATTAGGAATGTGTTCAGGTGCTCAGTAATTACTGGTAAATGTATCACTTTGAAAGGAGCATGGACATGTTCCCAAGGGCGCTACAGAAACACTCTATGGATATATATTAAACATTAGCCTGGTACGCTGTTTGGCAATTGTCCATCTTGTAGTTAAGTGAAACAACACAACTTGTACGGAATTTGTAATCTTCAAACTTTGCCCAGGTTTGCAGTTTCAGTGTTGATCATAAATTTTTAAATATTCGACTCTACATGTTGACAGAGGCTACATGGTTATTATTAAAAGAGCAGGTTCAGCTTGGTTTTCATATCCTCGGAAGTAGGGTAGTAACTAACGAACATATATTATCAGTTAGTCTGCGGGTTATTTATTTGATTGAGTGATTAATTGCTCAGTCTAATAAATATTCCTAAATTAAGAAAAATGGAAGTTATCTTCTTATGAAAATATGCAATTTTTTCCAGCCAACAGTCTAAAACTCAAAGATATTCAGATCATAGAAGAGTAAGAAAACCAGAAATAGCTTAGATTTGAGAAAGTGGAACAAGTAAACTTTTACAGGTTTTGCTTGAACTTAGTCGATGATCGACATAACATTTTTTAGCAAATACATTTGCTTGCAAACAATTAACTAATTAAAATCGACTAATCAGCTCATGTGTTTTGATTTTTTGCTATAGAGAAAATAAATTCCACTACCGAGTGGAAAGCACCTCCAATTGACTTTTACCACAGAAGTGGACCTGTTTCTCATCTTCAATGGGGGAGGTGCATCTTCTAATCAGAGCTGACTCATATTCAAGTAATAGTGTAACTCACCACAGTTTTAATTATGTTTCAAAATAAAATATTAAAACAGATCCTCTCTAATCATGTCTGGACATCATCTACAATGTCAGTCACACATCGTCAACCAACATTTAAATCGAAACAACACTCAAAACTACTGCATATAGCATTCATTTTGCGTGAGTAAATGCTGGGTAAAAAAAATAATCACAAGGACAGAAAGACTGATATTAAAGTGAGAACAGCGGTGAGAGACAATTACATAATCAGTGTCCACATCACAGCTGTGACCTTCTGTCTAAAGTTGGCCACATAATTGTGGATTTACTAAAAAAAAAAATTAAAAAAAAAGAAGAAAAGAAAAAAAAAAGAGTTGCAAAATTGGGGCAAATGTTATAATCAGTATGTTGTAAATGTGAAGGACTTTTAATGCAGAAAATATAATATCTTGTAAGCAAATGTTGAACTTTTAGTGCTTAGTTTTGATACTGTAACAAGACGCTGGGATGTCATGATTTTGGTGCAGACACTGATATTTGGAGCGCCGGTGAACTCAAATCAGGGGGGGTCATCACAAATACTGTCTTTGGTATTGAGATCTGGGGATTGACGTTGCAATATCTAAAATTTCAAATAATTGTAATGCTTATCCGACCAGTCAGAGGGTGAGCTGTCACCTCCAAACATATAACTTCTTAAAATATGCAAATACTGAATTAAGTACTTTAGTGCACAAGGACAGCTTCAGTAGCTTGTATGAACAATAATGGGGAAAGAAAACAAATAATTATATTCATATACTAGAAAATACTATAGTGTAAAAACAAATGTTCAAATTCACTTAAGTGCAACAAAAGTAACCATTGTGCCCCCAATGTGTACGATCATAGTTCAGCAAGCCCTGTCTGAAGTAAGATCTTTGCATCAAACTTGGCTCATGGTAATCTTTAGGTTAGCCTACCAAATGCAAATGGGAAAACAAAATATAAATGAAGCACCATTATGTATTTATAACTGCATAGCCTATTTCTGATATGTATATGTATTTACTTTTTACGTGCCGTATTAAATCATGTTTATTTTTAATTTGACTTTTATTGTTCCTGTGGACCTGTATGTATATATTAATTAACCTCACCTTTCAGCAGATTAAAATGGCATTGATTGGTAACAGAAAGACCTGCCTGACACTTATACAATGGTGTGATGTGCATGTCAATAAATATGACTTTGTTGAGCTGGGCAACGTTAACATGTGTCACATGTGTAACACTTGGCACGATCAAATGTTCGCAATATGATTAATGTGCTTAAGAAAACAATTATTATTATTTTTAAATACTCTGTCAATGTCAAGTCAGTGTATTAGCACATATCCTGCTTTACAGCTAAATTGAACTCATAAAACCATCAGTGCCTAGTTTCCACACAGGTCCAGTTTATGGTTTAACTGAACTGTCCTGTGTGGTATCTCTAACCAACTGCTTTATGTGTTACCCGAATACTAACTAGCAGTTTATTTAACAGTTTATCAACGTTGTCACGCCTGTCACATTACCTGGAGAGCTTATCCCACGCCCCTAGCCTGCTCTCTGCCTCTACAGGGGAAGGTTACCGAGGCCAGCTGGTGTTAGCTAGCAGCTAATGCTACAAAACAATGGGGAGGGGGTAATAACAAGAAAAGCAGCTCATCCCTGTTTGAGCTGCTAAAGCTAGTGGCTAGCGACTCTGCTAGCTGTTGGCAGAGAGGAAGAAAAAAGCATTTGCAAGAAAGACAATTGAGAGGTATTTCGCCTTACCCCCAGAAACCACAGGGGCAGCGCGGGGGTACAACGTTAACGTTACTCGGAGGCTTGCTGCCCTCGCTCCCCGTGTCCCCCATGTCGGTCTTCCGTGTGAGGCTCTCCGCGTAGCAGGTGAATCCGGGGATGGAGCGAGGGCCTCGTATTTGCGTTCAGATCCCCTGTCTTTGACAAGTACAGAGTCAATACGCCGGCCAGATTATCCTTCAGAGGTTCACTAGGCGAGGAACGGTTTGCCGACACGAGCGGCCACTGACTCCGTACAATTAAAACAGTTGAAACATTGGAGCCGTCGAAGCCAACGACGGGCAGAGCCACCGGGGAATCCTGGGCCGATCAGCTGGAGTGAGGAGCAAACCACTGCCAGAGAGGGGAGGTGTGTCGGAAAACTGGACGGCAAACAGTTCAACTGGTGTGACAGAGAGTAACAAAAAAATACAGTTGTAATCATTTTTAAATAGTACGCATTGCTAATATTGCTCTTGAACTCCGTAAAGAGTCCATTTTAAAGGTTTGATTCTGAGAATGACTTGAGCTAACATGGTATGATCCGTACAAAACTATCTTCCTAGTTCCTACAACTAGAAGCCCACAACTCTGTGGAGCTGTGTTCCGTGCTGTTAACAGGCCTATTTTAAATAGGAAAATAATTAATTGATATGTCCTTCACTTTCCTTTTTCTTTTGATATCTGCTTTTGTTGAACTAAACCAACATTTTAGTTGTCATTATATGTCACCCCTGTCATTTGGATGTATCGTGCTTTGAAACACGTGTATCTTTGAAATGCATGTTTTTAGAATTATGGTGAAAATATGTAATCTACCTACATGTTCTTTATTTGCATGTAGACTGATGAAATTAACCTAACAACAGGTAATAATTAACCTAGCAACAGGTAATAAGCAAAAAAAAAAAAAAAATACCATTATTTATACCAAACATTGTCATTTTGACATGTCACAAACGAAAAAAACACAAGTGTAAATAACAAAGCTTATGATGGCCGAATTCCATTTAGCTGCTTCGGTTTTAGGATTATTGTACTGTTTATGCTGACTGACTGTCACAGTGTAAGTAAGGTATTACACTGGCAGTCTGCCAGCATGCACAATATTTAGGCTTGAAAAGAACAGAGCCATTGTTAATGTTATATCACCTGTGCTTTTTCTCAGGGACGGATTATGAGACAATGAACCCCTGGGCACAGATATATAAAAGGTCCTCCATTTATAGCAGCAAGACACCAAGTTTGAAAGAGACACAAAATGCGGCTGCATCTTTTATGTAGGTGCTCTTTGTGGTTGTTATGTGTTGTCCTGAGTCATTTTGTACCGCTGTAGTAGTTTGTTTCTCATAGTCATATTGTGTCTCTTTCTAGTGTTGTGTATCTCTTTAGTCATTTTGCATGTTTATGGTTGTTTACATCTTTCTTTAGTCATTTTGTGTCTCTTTCTAGTAGTTTTACACATGTTTCTTTAGTTGTTTTGTGTATTATTGTGGTAGCTACTGTCTCTTGGCAGTCATTTTTTGTCTCTCTGTAGTCTTCTATGTCGTAGTTTGTGTGTCTTTGAAGTAATTTTGCATGTCTTCGTAGTCGTTTTGCCTCTCTTTGTGGTGTTTTGGATCTCTGTGTTGTCGCTTTGTGTTTCTTTCTGTAGTGGTTTTGTGCCTCTCTGGCTCTGACCCAGCTGGGGCCCCCTAACTCTTTAGGCCCTTGGGCCTGTGCCCGGGAGCCCCATTCAGTGATCCATCCATGGTACATAATAAGTCAAAATGTCTACCATGAAAAAGGTTTATTGTGATGTATTTCACAATGGGACTTTTCATAGTGAAAAACATACCTAATTGAAATGCAGCCATTACAGAAAACAGCATGCCTTCAAGAGGGACGGACTACTTTTGCAAGTGGTTTATTAAATGCACTTTTGACCCTAAATTACCATTATCTGAACTGTAAAAGACTGCTTAACCAGTTTTTGTCCTTGTTGGATTTAGGATGGCAATGTTGGCTCAGCAGGTCGTTCGGGATGTCCTTCAGTCTGTTTGTCCAACACTTTATTACACTGCAGAGTAAAACAACTTAACAACTATTGGATGAGTGGCCTTGAAATTTGGCATCCATTCATCCAATGTTATGGTCCAGCGAAGATGAATACTAATTAGTAGTGGTGACCCCTGAAATTGAATCAAGCATTAATATCAGCAGGTCAGAATTTCTACTTGTCCAACATGACAAGATACATCTAAAATTAATGATGAAAGTCCTCTCAGCCATAGCTGCACTGTACTAACGGCCTGCTTACATGTAAAATGCCACATGCTAATCATCAATATGCAACATCCAATAGGTCTATCTCATTGTTGACTCATCAGGTAGAGGTGTAACTAATAACTTTAATTTAGGCTGCATTCAATTTAGGTGCACATGATGCATTGTGCATTCTGGTTTACTGACATGGCTTACATATACGTGAATAGAACAGAGCCTTTATTATTATTATTATTATTATTGTTATTATTATTATAGCACTAGGATAAGATTCCCCACACTAATGGGAATGTGAAATTGGTCTATGTTGTTCAGTTATTGCCACTTGCAGACATGTCCGTCCAACACTTAACCGCCTTTAGGTTTGCACTGGACTACAGTGTGAATGCCTTCCTAATTGATGCCTTAGGGCGGCATGTGTTTTCTTTGACACATTATGAAACCTGAATTTAGCTAAAAGTCATTTTTCATACATTATGTCCATAACAATATATTGTTTTAATATTTAGGACAAGTCAACCAAAACTACAGTCAACAGGTTTGTGCTGCATTCATTCATTACCAATCAATAGCTTTACACGTGAGATTAATCTCTAGAAATCATTTACGTCACAAAACGTCCGCAACTTGTTATGACTGAAGAAACCTAGATTACACTGCAGACATTATGATGATGATGGTTTCTAGCCTGGGAATGAGGTTGTTTTATGTTCACAAATATTGATGGTGCAGTCTGTGACAACAGAAATAGCATCATTGAATCCTGTTTTTCACCTCAAAACGACTTTCAGAAGAATGCAACACTTTACTTTAGAGCCAGGAGGTTTGGATTCCCCTCAGCAAGACCTGCCAAGAAGTAGCTTCTGTCTGCAGGGAAGGACAAGTGGGCCCTAGGTGGAATGAAGATAGATAGCTGATAGTTCATTAGCTAGTTAGGCACAGGGAGGGGTGTACCGCAGAGGATTACAGAATCTCATTTTTCAGTGTTGCTTAGAACCCATATTCTAGTGCAGGGCCAAACAATGCCAGCAAAAGCTTCGTTGTTGTGTGCCTCTCAGTCTCAATCAAAGATTTTCTCTGTTGACCTTTTGCCGCCTTAAGTAATTGTATATTTGATGGAATACATTGTTTCAAATAAACAGATAACAATGGTAATTCGGTGTACATGGCCGTGGCAAGCCTCAATTTTGGCCCCACAGTGGAAAAGTGGCTGTTGCTTCTCCCCACAGCCTCAGTCCAGCCTCGGGGCTTGGTTATCCTCTAGAGATTTGCAGAACACCACTTCAAAGACAGATCCCCTCTCCTTACATCCCATATACCCTCTCTCCCCTCCCCTGCTATAAACACAAGAACTTAAGGAATTAATTAGACACTGGATCATAAGGGTTAGTAAATTCAGCTCACTGAAGAAAGCAGGAATAGTGTAATCACATGTTGTGTGTTGTATGCCTTGTCACGCTGAGGTTTTCTGATTCTGATACAGTATTTGATATGTTCGTGGAAACCTGCATTTCATTTCAGATCTACAGTAGCTTGACCGTTTACATTGGCAGGCTCTTGACCCCTCTCTTATTCACTGCGGGATACGGTTGAGGATATATTACAGGCTTTGTTCCTCACACTGAGGGAAAGCACCACAGCTCTGTTAAAATGCAAAGAAAAATGTCCTTGCTACAGCAAGTGCTCCTGGAAGGTGTGCTCTTTAAAGAGAGTTTCTGCTACAAGGGGAGCTCCCAAATTCATTTTCTCATGGCTCACATCAAAGAAGCAGAAGTTCTGATCATCTGTGAAACATAATCCTGTTTATGTCAAAGGTGAAAAGGTGGAGCGGTTTTGCAGTACATTTTATTTATGTTTGGGGTAACCCAGTATGGCCTAATCTCTACCTAAGGTGTAGCTTCTCCATCCAGCCCCAGTGTAACCGATATTATATCTTTATTTATAGTAACAAATCACAGACTGCACTGTGCATGCTGATTACACAACAACACTTGCATTACTCCATGTGTCGATAAAGAGAGTTGATTCATGGCTGCTAATATGAGAGGCAGGCTCTCTACAACAAGCTATATATGGATTGTATTGGGAATCTATGAGAACACATTTGTCCATAAATGAGAGTCTTTCTTATCTTTTAATGCCATGCCCAGATAGGCAGGCTGGGTGTTATTGACTGGAGGACGAGCAACATGTCACAGCTTGTATATTTGCTCTGAGGGGGTATATCAGAAAACAGGATTACCTAGTTTAGTCAGTTAACTGTGAAAACATCATTACTGATTTGAATAAGTTGTCTCATTTGGACTTTGCATATTGGTTCTTCAGTACATCTAAGAGAGATATTTTAAATATATTTATTAAGGATATTTCATAATAACAAAATGACACAACAATCCTGCTAGTTAAAAAAAAAAAAGAGACAACCTGGAGTGGAAGACGGCTGATGCAGTCTGCCTTAAATTATCATTCAAGTTCAGTCTCTCTTGTCGTTCCTCTTGCTTTTTGCAAAACACTTGGCAATGTGGCGTAATGTATTGCACTTGCCGTGTGTTGATTGAACTCTAATGATGCTAAGAGCAAATCCTTTTTTTATTTATTTTTTTTATCAATATGATGTTTTCTGTTGCGCAAATTCATATTGACAGACGAGGAAAATCACCTTTGACCATGAGCTGAGAGATCAAAACTTGGCTGTGAAGCAGCAGTGGCTGTAAGTAATGCTGGAAAGCACACGCAGGCCGGATAGACATCAGAGAGGACCCTGCCAGGCAGCTAGTAAAAGCTGTTTGCATTCCCTCATTCAAGTCAAAATTCCCCCCTACCTATTCACTCATGCTCTCTCTCTCTCTCTCTCTCTCTCTCTCTCTTTTTCTCTCTCTCTTTCTCTTCGTCTCTCCTTTCCTCTCTTTCACCACAAACAATTTATTTCTTTACCTCTGCCTACCTCTTCCTCTCTCTCTTTCACTCTTTTACACACACACACCAACTGTCCAGCCTCCCACTGTGTGCAGAATGTGTAGTGAAGCCACCCGTACATCAGGCGGGGGAGCCAGCCTAACTAGCCTCCCTACCATCTCACTATCTGCTGATCAAAGAGCCGCTAAACAGCCAGAAACTACAGCGCGTGCAAGAGCGGAACATGCACAGCAACACAATTAGCAAGCACCACTTTTTTATATATATTTATTTCAATTACACTCCCGATCCCTGACATTTTCACTCACACAGCAACACAGGCATGCATATATGTGCATACAAATTTGGTGAGTATAAACACAAACATGCAAATACCTCTACTTGTGTTAAATATTTTGAACACGGATGCACACACACACACACACATATATACAAAGTAAGATGAACTGAGGTTTCACCTGTGAGTGACTGATCACGATGGCATCAGCCACTGATCTCTAAGTTGCTCAATTAAAGTTAGTGAAAAGCCTTAACAGGGCAAGGAGAGGAGAGGAGGAACATCAAAGGGAATACAGAGAAAATCCTGGCAGAAGAAAGAGAGAGAGAGGAAGTGTGAGAGTGCACAGAGAAACAGGGTGTGAGTGAGAAAACGGCACGGAGAGAGGAAGACACCGAAAGAGATGGATAGTACAAATGAAAAGTCAGCCTGATATTCCGGTTTCTGTTGTTATTAATTGTCTCTTCACTCAAATTCATTGCAGAAGTATTTTTTTTTTACTGTAAAACCCCCGTAAGCTGGCAGAGTTTGTGAGAAAACAGAGGTCAACTCATGTCATTAACTATTTCTCAGCAGCATCATCCATCGCCTTGGGTGCAGCTCTTCCTCACCTGGAAATGGGTAAAACTTGAGGCAAACAAACCAATCCACATTTTTTAAGATTGGTGAGCAACTGTGTTTTGTGTGTGTGACAGAGAAAGACAAAGGGAAACTCAAGGTGTTATATTGATCATTTAATGAATCATTGATAAATAAAATGAGAATATGGCCTTTTTTGGAAGCTACTCTTGCACAATGCTGTGAATGGATGCAAGACTGTGTGAGTTCTGCGTCACGAAAGAACATTATTCATCTTCTCACAAATGAAATTCTGAATTCATAAGCAATAAAACACTGCAGCTTGTGGTGGCTAATGTTAGCTACCATTAGCAAACTAGATAAATATTGATGTGTAACTGAAAATCCTGAGTTTCTCTTTCCTGCTTGTGCTACTGTTATACTACATTTCAGCAATCGACAGTATCCCATAAATGCCACAACTTATGTTATTTAGCAAACATTGCATAATCTCACTTTAAGTAAATCGGCACTAGGTCTGCTTCTGGCTTTAAAAAAAATAAATAAAGACAAACAGGCATTCATGGTGGCAAGAGAAAGGCTGTCAAACAAAGTTATTAATGAGACATTTGTGAGAGAACAGTCATTTGAAACATAATAATTCAAATGAAGAGCATTTTTTCATAATGTTCTTAACACTAAAGGCAATGCCAGGACATTTCTGGGAGCAGTGCCAGGTGGGGGTGAGCCACAAATCTAGGGAAATGTGTCTGGGGAAAAATGGGATGTGGATCATCTACTGTAAAAGGATCACAGTGTACAGGAAACGGCTCTGGCTCACTTCACTGCCACTGCTTATTCAAGTGTGCCCTCCAATGGAGGAAAACAGGTCATGTTGAGAAAACAGATTCTTCTGCTTTAAGTGATACTTGCTTCTTTTCCCCACCTGTTTATTTTGGGCTCTGCAAATATTTAATTTCTCACTATGACTTAATGTCCTCTGCCCTCAGGTGCCAAAATCAGTGAGCTGAGTGCATTTACAGTTTAACTCTGAAATTACAGGCACTTCTAAGCATTAGGTCTAATTTAATATCGTGACATTCTCAGTGGAGCAAACGGTGAATAAGTCGAATATCAAGGATGTCAAATAAACCCTGAGCTAGACCCAATATATTACAAACCAAAACTTTTGCAAATTGAATACTTTTCACTCTCTGAGGTCTTAAAGCCTTATTTCTGATCATCCAAAAACAATCAGAACAAGTGAAGACTTCATTTGTATCATATGTTCATTAGGGACACTTTATATAAAGCAGTTTTTGGAAAGGTCACTGAATGATTGCGAGGTTCTTTTCCAAATGCTAATGCAGTAACTGATTGGAAAAGTGCCGTAATGTGATGATAATAATATGCAGATGAGTTCTCATCAGAGCTGTCTATTCATTAACGAGATTTGAGTGTACTGTACGTGTATGTGCACGTCGACGCAAGGCCCCATGCATATGTACAGAAAGTGTGTGTATGTCAGAGTGAACCATCACTTTCATCAGCATATTTAGCATATTAATGTTCAATCAATGTACCATTGCACTAATGCAAAGTCTGATTAAGACATGCCATAGTTGGTAATAAACAGGCAGGATACAAATTAACTTGATTATATCACGGCCAGTTTACATGACCAGTTCTTCTCCTCTTAGGGAAGTTTTGAAATGAAGATAAAAAACATATATATGTGAACATGTGAGAATTGTGAACGGTCAGAATGGGCTGTTATGCAGGTTTAACATTAGATCTAGCATTTTTTAATGTCCTTTTCCTGCCGGAGAGATTTGGACATAAACAAATAAAAGATGCTAACTAGACTTAGCATTTGATATGAGCTCCACTACTAGCTCGCGATCGCGCCGCACCGTTGATACGCATTGCTCAATTGCAGCGTTGGGCGATTCAGGATCCAGAAATTCTCCTTAAAAGAATAGATTTTCCTTTCAGAGTTTAAAACATTATTTTGACGTTGTGATGTTATGTTGAACAAAAATATTAATTATAGCGGTGCATTTTTTCATACTTTAAAAGCTGTCTGGCTGCAGACTTTAAGTAGCTTGTACAGCCATTGTTGGATGTCAGAAGGGAAACGAACAGGAACACAGGGAGGTCATGGAGGACTTTTTTGACTGGTGTGAGCTCAACCACTCTTCACCTAAACGGCAGCAAGACATACGACATGGGGATAGACTTCCTTACGAAGACGTCCCAGACATCCAGGTATTAGATATAGTCAGAGCGTACAAGTCTGTGTGTTCACCTCAACAATAAACTGGACTTGTCTTCATTTGTCTTCATTTGCTGAGGAGACTTAAGTTCCTTGGAGTGTGCAGGACGATTTTAATAACATTTTATGATACTGTGGTGGCATCTGCAGTCTTCTACGCAGTGGTCTGCTGGGTAGAGGGAAACACGGAGGGGGACAGAAAAAGATTCAATAAACTGGTTAAGAGGGCCAGCTCTGTGTTGGACTGCCCTCTTCATTCCATAGAGGAGGTGATTGAGAGGAGGATGTTAGCCAAGCTGACGTCAATCATGAACGACACCTCTCACCCCCTGCTGCACGAGGCTGTGGGGGCCTAAAGCAGCGCCTTCAGTAACACAGTGTACGAGGGAGCGCTACTACAAGTCCTTTGGTCCAAAGGCAGTCAGACTGTTTAACACCAGTACAACTTAATGTAACCATCCTGCGCAATTACATTTATATGTGTCTGTTTTTTTCTTCTCTGTTGGAATTGTGGGTCCAATTATCCAGTGGAATAATCTTTCATGGACGTATATATCTGTATAAGTGAAAGGTATATTTGTATATGGCTATGTATAAAATAAATGAAGAAGAACAATCTTCTTTACTTTTGATAAGTACATTTTTCTGATAACACTGCTGCACTTACTTAAGTAGGATTTCAAGAAAGATTTGTGTGCTTTTTTCTGACATTGTCAAACTAGTTTCAATTTAATTCAGCTGGCTTTTATTCATGACATTGCACTGAGCAGGAAACTGCTTCCTCCACCCGGCCCCCACACCATCAGCAGCAGGATAAATGATACCTCATATTGTCAAGCACACTGAGTCATTCATGAACATTCACACACTGGTCCAACATAGTCACAATTCACACTTCCCTGTGATCTAGTGAGTTTAGTGCGGATCTCTGAACGTGAATTATCATATTTCACAACTACAAATAAGTCACTAGTCTCATTCTTTAATACCATCAAATCCTTGAACTCCCCTGATCCCTAATGGAGAGTTATCATCTCAAAAGCACCAACACCAAATAAAGACCAAAATGAAAAATGTTTTTCAGCATCCTGGGACCCAATGCCCATTAAAGAGTGATGAAACACTATGAAACTGCTCGTCTCTGCTCAGTGCGAAATTTCAAAAAGCCAAAAAATATAGGAGGAGGAAATATGATAAAGTAAGCCAGGGCATTTATTAGGAGCCAAATGCAACAGGCTTGGCTACACAAACAACATGCTGCTTCTCTAAACAGTTCCAACCTCATTTTGGCAGAAGTTTCTAAGCAGCTTCCCTGCTAAATTGCCTCTCAGTCAGCACAGCCAATGCAGATTTAGTGGCACCTACTGTAGAAAACCTTGACTTTTTCAACTGGGGATTGCATATGGGAGCTTATCTCTGTATGGAGAGACTCTGTGCCACTAGAGGGCAACAAAACACCAAGTGCAGTTTCTGCATAGGCCTGAGTTCTTTATGAACCTACAAACTGTGCGTTTCCAATACCCATACTACCATACTAGGGAAATATTTAGTATGTCTCAAAACATAGTATGTCAAATGCTGTATGCCAAAAATACCAGGATGTCCTACTCCTGCATCCGGTCGCGTTTGCAGTACGCAAGCAAGTGTGCTTTTCTGCCTATTCTGGCCCATAATCCTTTGCGCAGGGGATATATGAGCAAGAGGGTCAACGTTCAGGGTGCTATGGTATGAGGAAGTAGTATGTCCCAATTGTACGCATACTGCATGCAACATTACATACTGTGTAAGGGCAGCAGCACTGCAAACTACAAGTTAAGAGAAAAAGTATGCAATTTGGAAGCCATAGTGTTGAACAGAGACGTATTAACTTTACTTAGATTTCCCCCTTTTGCCCTGTAAGGTAAGGTGTCCACACATTATGACAACGATGACATCACCAATGAAGCTCCCCATTTTCACCCTTTGACTACTATTAATCACAATGATATTAAAGTAATATCACATGTTATTGGAAATATTAAATATGCATACATAATATATAAACTACTAAAGGAATATGATAATGGCACGGACCCCCCCATACCTTTGCATTTCTGTTTAACAATGTTGTACTGACATCTGGTGGACAAGTGGGGACCTTGTTACAGGCAAATCACAAATTGTGTAGCTCTTACTAATAACTGTGTCCACAAACATAATCACCCGGTCTTTCCCATGAGCAAAGGTCTGAAAGTTACTTGCATCAAGTATCACACATATAGCCCACAAATCCAAGAATTGATATGAACAGACGGACCATTAAATTGCTCAACACGAGTATGAGACATTTGCATTTGTCTTTGGTCAACTTGGTGAAGTTCATAATGTTTAGACTATCACAGTCAACTCCAACATATTTGTAGGGACACAGTGTGTGGGGTCTAGTCAAAAGCATATATATATATATCTCATAATATTTCATAATCACATGTCAGTACACTTGCCTGTGTTGTTTGTGAGTGCATACCCTACCATACACATCAAAGCACTTCGGGCTCAAGCTGCAGTCAGGTCAGAAAGACACAGTAGGGATGTGTCCACTTTAACAAGATTGATACATTTAATAACCACCAGCCAACACAATGCAGCACTGTTCCAGTTTATTTCAGTGTGAAAGATAAGAGCGAGAGCATTATTAAACAATGTGAAAACATTGTGAAAGAAACTCTGATGTTTCAGTTTACAACCACAGGAGCAATATAAATAAACATGTGTCCACATCTTGTTGTACAATCTGCTGAGATTTCATGTTGTCTACGCAATGCATTTAAAATGTCTACCACTTCCCTTTGCTCGAGTGCACATTCATGCCTTACTAAATCCTCTAGCAGCTCTACATCAACAGCTTTGGCCCAGTAAAAACTATTTTGCACATTTACTGGAAATGTTTACCATGGTTGCTTAATGATTAATGCTGGTTGTTTTTTGTCAGTGATGTATTTCTTCACGTGGAGAGAGACATTGTGAGAATATGGTCAATCTCTACAACTCTCAAACTTCTCTACACCTGTATTTGCAATATCTAATAAATCTATTTGAATTGTAAGTACAGCAGAGGTTTTCCTATAGGACACTCTCTAGAAACATGAATGCTCTTTTCCTCTTTCATCCTTGAACCCAAACGACAAATGATTTCATCTTACATTTGTACGCAGGTTCATGAACACAGCACATCCCTTTTTACTTTGTTCATGCAGCTATTCAAAAGAGGCCGACCTCTGATTTTTTGTCTCTGATCCAATATGGGCACCAAATTTGCAGCCCGCTCTTTCCAAAACCAACAAGCGGCAGAAGTTGACCTGGTTGTCAGTTCTGTACTTTCTCATTAAGTTTTCTCAGAAGGAACTACTTCCATCAGCAGCTGGAGATACATGGTGATGGGTCCTGCAGGGGAATGGAGGAGAAGTCTCAATGACATCAGCACAACACAACACAACATTTCATTTGTTTGTTTTCTACCTTTTGCTTTTGAGCACATTATTTCCCATGTTATTATATAATGATGGTCAAGAGCTTAAGACATATTTTAGTAAACTCAGTAATTTCAGTAAAAAATGAAGATGAAACTTACTCATGATGTTTCGTGCCCAGTTGACCTTCCGGTAGACGAAAGGGTAGTAGAGGAGAAGTCCACTGAAGATGAAGACAGTACAGTAGAGGTACTCCAGGTCTGGCTTGTCAATGATGGGAGCCAGGACTAAGTAGCAGGACACCAGGACCATTAGGCCTGCTATGACAATCGGCACCTTCGAGCAATCACACAATTACACAACGTCCACTGTTTAGTGTTTACTTGTACGTCTGTCCTGTAATCACAACCCCAAATGAATTCCATTAAAAATAATGCAATATTAGTGTCATAGTAGAAGGTTTATGTCATATGGAGGTATAGTTCCCTCAAAACAAAATATATCTTATAATGGAAACTTTCCAAATTTCTGCAACTGCGAAAAAAAATAAAGCATTAGCCTAAAGAGAATAAAATATCTTATAAATAAAAACAAGACTATGATCTGCTGCATACTGATGAGACAAATTTATTTCAGCAAAGGCTTGGTTAAACCTTCAAAAGTGAAGCCTATATGTTGATTGCTATTAAGAAATATTGATCTGGACACAACTGTCCAGTTGAAAATGCAGATCTTGTCTAGATTCTAGCGACGGGCATTGGAAATTAGCAGTAGACATAAATGCTGTGATACATTGCATTGGAAATATTTTGTGCAATTCTCTAGGTGTATTGTATTTGTCCAAAATAAACATTAAATGAAATGACATTCACCACTTCAGTGAATATTATATTCACTGTGCATTTTAGCTGTCGTTTGAATGTGTGGAAAGATACAGACTGCAGTTTCCAGTTAACAAAGCAACCGGATGCATAAACCTGTTGAGTCAAAACACAATAAAAGAAGAGTTTCCTTTAATAAGACACCTGAAAACTCTTCAATCAGCAAGTCTCACCTTTACTGGTCTATGTAGCTCCTTCCTGGTGAACCGCATGACTATGAGAGCCAGTGCTGTCAGGCCATAAAACACCCACTGAGCAAAGCTGAAGTAGTTAATGAGGGTGTTGATGTCTGCTGGGATAATGTAGAAAATAGCTAAAATACCCTAAAACAGAGAAAAACAAAAGCGAGAAATATCTTGTTTATTTGGAAGCTAACTGCACAATGAATAGGTTATTTATCCGAACTTGCATGATATAATGTAATGTTGACTTTTTTTAAATATCATGTAGCCCACTGTTGAAACTACACAATAAAATGTTTTAGGAGCTTACAATTGTTACAAACTGTATTCAACACAAAGTGAACCACTATGCCGAGGATAGAAAAGTCAGAAGACAATGTAAGACCAAATTGAAAAGTATACAAGGGAACTCATTAAATATGCAGGACTCACATTGAATATGAGAGCAGGGGCTGGAGTGTAGCGCTTCAGGCTAATATAGGATAAGATCTCCACCATGTGACCTTCTCTACCAGATACATAGGCCAGTCTGTGAGAAGAGAGAGAAAGAAATAATGTTTTGTGTTGTTGAGTATTCTTGTTGTAACTTTCTTGAGTTTTTCTTTCTATTTCTATCTCTTTCCTCTGTCAAAGTTTTTCCACCTCTGGTGCACAACAGTATCCCCACTTTCATAACTCTGTTTACTTGTGCTTTTTTTCTTATGCAAACAAATGTGCACACTACATAGTTTTATGCATACGGACAGAACAACGTATTCTTTTGCTTCTGTATTTCATAAACAATGTGACGGTTGTCTCTTTTACCTGCCAGCGGTGAAGCAGCTTCCATTGGCAGAGCCGAATGTAGAGAAGACAACAAAGAGAGGAACGATCCAAGACAGAGGGTAAAGGACTCTGTCTCCAAAAGTCTAAGGACGAGCAAAGAAATACTTCAGAAAAAACAAGCAAAAAAAAACCAAACACAGTGTACACACTGTATATGTGAGAAGGTTCTCATTGCCGTAAATACATTTTTAATTTAACACCACACTGCCAAGTCATTACGAGCTAATATCAAAACTCAATGGCTCTCTTTTCGATAACCATTGATACCTTTTTTTCCCCCCTTACCACGGCAACAGCTGGAGACAACAGCAGTTCAGTGGTGGTCATAACAGTGAAGTAAGCGACGTTGACCAACACGTAGCACACAGAAACCAAAGGGATCCCAATGAGGATGGCCAGTGGCAAGTTCCTGAGATGAATTGATGAAAAATATTTACTTAAAGTGTGCACAGCATACCCTGTCAGACATGCTGCTCTGTATTTGTATAATGACCATAACATAATTGCAGCTTCACTAAGTAAAATACGGACTTAAAAATGAAGGTTTTTAGGTTGCTTTACCTGGATGGGTCTTTCAGCTCTTCTGTAATGAAGTTCAGTTGATTCCTAAGAAATCAAGGAATGTGTCATTTCTAAAGTTAGCATAATGCTATAAGATAGGAAATACAAACAACGATAGTTCTTTAATCACATGAATGTGTCCTCTAAATAATGTAAAAGCCTGATCACTCTCCTCTCCAGATCACCACACTGAAATTTGCGCGGACTTGCTTGACCCACCCAGAGAGGCCTAGTTTTTCTTGAAGTGCCATGCAAGGGATCACTGCACTCAATGTCAGTGACATGCTATTTTGGTATTCTATGTGGTATTTCACACAGGCTTTGCCCTCTAATTGGCCTTATTGGTACAAAGGCTTATAGCTTGAAACCCCTGCTGTGATCCCAACTTAACACAAAAATTAAAGTGCATTGGTCCCATGTGGCCACCTTTCCAAGTAGCCCTCAGAAAAACTGACTAGAATGGAGGTTATAGGCTACCCAAATTGACCTTACACATTACAAAGACAGGCACCTCAGTCAGGCTACAAAGCTCCGCCACACGCTCAAGTGACAGGAAGAGTTGGAGGGAGGCCAGCTAAAATCTCCCAGGTGGTACCACAGCACAGGAGACACAAGCATTGTTGTGGAAACCCCAATGTTACAGTGCAAACACAGGCCCAGGAAAAGGACACACTCGTGACGGGAATTATCTAACCAAAATGGCCGACTTTTTTAACAAGAAGTGACACGAGAGAGTGGAGAAAAGTACAACCGAATGCTGGACGAGGCACTTTGTTTTGCTTAAATGTTTACTGAGGTCACTAAAATGAGAAAATGAACTTTCATGAACTTAAAACACACTGTGAAAGGGTTAAAGTTGTAAGACGAAAACACAAACAACACCAAAACTGGATTTCTGTATTGAAGGAGACTTAAAACTAGCGATTGAGACCATAAACTAGTCAGGAAAATGTTTACTGAAGTGATAAATCAAGTGAGAAGTAAGGTAATTTTCTCATAGACTTCTTTACAATCGGACTTCTTTTTATAACCAGTGGAGTTGCCACCTGCTGGCCAGGAGAGAGAATCCAATTCCAATGTCATATTGGCTTTACTTTTCAGACACAGAGGTTGCCGCTTGACCTGCATGCATCTAATATGCACAAGACCTGAGGGAACAGCTGGGGAGATTGCTGCCACTCACTGCGCCCCACTGCACTGCCATGTTTCTGCAATTCAACAACATGGTATCTAGTCGCTATGTGGGTAAAGCATAACTGTTGACCATATTGGAGAGTTCTTCTATCAGTTGATGACAAACCCTAACTTGGTTAAATGTTGTAACTGCACTATTGTTGAATATGGCCTTTTCTGGAGATAATGATAAGGCTGTCCAAAGGGTTGAATCTACACATTTGGAGAAAGGGCACAAGGCTCGAGAGTAGTTGAGAGGCTGAGTAGGGTCACTGTGCTCCCTATATAAATTTAGTGTAGCAGAAAAAGGCTCTTCGTATCGGTTGAGAAAGTACACTTCAGTGCATTGCTTTAGAGAGGAGTGTGGTTAATCCTCATGTTAAAGGGTAAAGTGAAGTGAAGTATAACCGTTACCATCCATCATAAGCCCAAAGCCCATTATAAAATGCCAGTCCGACCGCTCCAACAGACGATGATGTGCCATGAAATGCATTTGACAAATTCTCAGTGTTTCCTGGACACAAACAAACAATACATACATAAATACTCATTGTTATTATTACACGTTTCATCAAAACATTTTTAAAGAGGAGTTGTATATTAAAGAAACTGACCTCGTGCCAACATAACCATGCCAGCTACCACTATGACAAGAATGATAAAAAGCTTGGCCATAGTGAAGAAGTTCTGCACGTAGCTTGCCAGTTTGACGCTCAAACAGTTGATGCTGACGATCAAAACTGAGAAGACACAACAAAGTTAAGAATAGACAGTACAACATTCTTACTTAGACATTTTAAATGATTTGTGTCTCTCAAAGAAGTCGTGCTGTTGATCTGCTGTAATAATGTACAGAATTAGTTATAGCATTATAGCATACTAGTCTAAGCCATCAGTTAACTCCGTTCCCTCTTATTTTACTTAAAAACTGTACTAAAGACGTCATTCACCAAGTTAGCTGTCTTTTTTAATTCTAATTTTAGATAATTTTTCTTCACATCTGCAAATTGGAAGGTTATTTCCAAATAGTTAGCCAATGTTTTTGGCAGGGAAACTCATTTGAAACCACATAAGGGCAAGGTCACACAGGCACAAATGCAGGAGAGCGACCATTGCCTACCAAGGCAATATTTGCCTGAAGGTTCACCAAAGTTGAACTCAACGCGAAGCAAAGATGTAAATTTGATTTGCCACTGGAAGCAAATGTTTGTTTCGCTCCTTTGCTCGCATAGAATGGAAGTGAACGGGAGGCAAATGTTAACTTTGCGCATGTGTTACCATGCCCTTACAGTATATATGTTTTGGCCAATAGGGGGCAGTATGAACAAGCTGTAAACACAACATGACATATTATATCATTAACTTGTTGGGAAACCCTTGCTTATTAACACATTCAACAGATATAGAGCAACATTAGCATTTATTTGAAGTGTTGTTTATGGCCACCTGACAAAGAAATAGAAATAGCAGGCACTTTAGCTGCTAAGTGCTCCAGCTAGTCACTACCTTTGTCTGTCTACTGTGTGGTGATTGAGCAGGTAGTGTACACTGGGTTTATGATCATCTTTACCTGAACAGCTTTCTGTTGTGGCTGAAAAACGAGGGTGAACCAAAACGGTTAAGCTACAGGCGGTAAAACCAAAACTATGAGCTGAAACTCGGGTTTATCACAACAAGACCCGTTTCACACTACATGTAGTAATTTGATCCGCAGTTTAATATAAAACATTTATTACAGCAGCGTTAAATATGTGATTAATAAGTTATGTGTCATTTATTGCTTTTAACCAATAAGTCACAAGGATTAAAGTATAACTTACTTATAGCTGCTACTGAAAGACTCTTGGTAACAACAAGAGGAGGAGTACAGCCGGGGTAGAAAGGAGTGGAGGCATATTCTGCAAAGCTCAGAGTGATGATGGCGAGGGAGGACGGCTTCAGCACCATTACAGTCGTCCAGGAGTAAAGGTAGGCTAGGAGGGAGCCAAAAGCCTCCGATAAATACGAATACTCTCCTCCTGATTTGGTGATCATGGTGCCAAGCTCAGCATAGCACAGTGCTCCTGTGTAGCAACACACACAAATACACACAAACGCAGAGACAGAGAGAAGAGGAGTTATGTAAAATAAACTCGGGGACCTTTATGATTGTTTCTGGTAGATAATCAAGGAAAGCTCAGAACTTTCTCCTAACAAGAGACAAAACTGTGTTAATAACTTTAATAATAATGCAACGTAAATGATAATAGGGTAGACTATAAGACTAAATGTTACTAATGGTGATAATTGATGTGAAATATTACAACACATTTCGCACTTCATAGTTTTTTCGGAAATGGAAATAAAGGTATTAAAAGGAAATAATAGATTTTTAGAAACAAAATAGTGCAAATGAGTCAATTTTGTGGCTTGTGTTTGACATCAGATCCAGAGTGTCTCCTTGGATTTTATTGTGTTCCAAGAAGGAGGGATTTAGTAAGCGTGCCAAGACCATAGTGACCTGGAAACTATGTTGAAATAAAGTTATGTTAATGTGCAAAGGTTCAAAGTGGTTTGAAGACAAATCACTGCAGATAATAATCCTTTTATTACACAATTGTTTTAGTGTTAGCGATGATTACTATGCTGTTTGTAAATCTTGCAAACCAACTCTTTATTTTGCAGATAAAGATTAATAAATACGTTGTTCACACTAAAGCACAAAGTCCTGTGTATCTAATTCTGATAACTTTAACACACCAACACAGCATTTTTTTATTTATTTTCTTTACAAAGCCCCTAAAGAGCAGCTTTACTTTGTGGAAATATAGACATTTGAAACAAGACTAGAACATAATTGTTGTTCAATAGAAAAACAAACTATTTGAGAATATTAACATTAATTGAATTGCAGCAAATATGTTCTCCTTATCAAGCCATTTATTTTTTTGTTGAGTTTGCTGTGTTGGTTTTTCCGTGTCTATGTTCAGCATTCTGCACATTGTGGCCCTTAAGTCATATCACTACAAGGATGGCTAACAGCATGTTTACAAGGACAGAGAGAACTATACTGCAAGCAAACACTGACATTCTGAGCTAGTTTCTGATGTTCTCCCATACATTTACATTAAGTATTGAGTAGGGCTGTCATAAAATCACAATTTCGCTGTACAATAATCATAGGCAAAAGAATTCACGATAAAGATATTTTCGCAATATCTATAGAAAGAAAGAAAAAAAATACGATCATTCAATTAATTTTTTAACTATTGTGCGTTTTGTCCCTTTTTTGGCAAATGAATTACACTCAAAACACAAGTGTAGAGATGGAGGTAGAGAGAGTAATCATAGCTGTAAAAAAGAGAACAGAAATACTACACTAATGGACAGTGGAAAGAAAACAACCAGATAAACTGATTAGCATAAAATCCACAAGGCCTAACATCTGCCAACACAGTCGTTATCGTCAACACACTTAGTATTAAATGAGTTAGATTTAGAATTAAGTTAAGCAGTGTCAAAGATATGCAAGAGCAATATCTTACACCGCTGACCTCAAAGATTACAAAGAAGATTAATGTGAACGACATCATAAGACCCGTCTTCATTTTTGTTGTTCACGTGTATTGTATCACATAAAGTGCTCTTTTAATCTCGGAGCCAGTTTCTATACAGAGACAGCAATTAAAGTAGAGAGACAGACATTTCTGATGCAGATTAAAGTGACGTATTGCTTTGGCTGACGTTCTCACCCAGAGTGGCTAACACGCCACAGGCAGCCCAGATTAGGAGGCAGGGTCCCACCGCTCCAGAGTAAAGCAGAACAGCCTTAGGAGAAATGAAGATGCCCGAGCCAATCATCGTCCCCACAATCAGACAGATGCCACTCAACAGACCGACCTGGACACACGAAGAAACAATGGTAGAGGTGTTACTTCGATGCTCACAGTGTAACTTCTTGAACGCTGTCTTCAGTGAAATTCAGCCCTAAAGGAAACTTTCCTCGTTACTTGCTGTATGCTGTTCAATGTCAATAGTGTTTAAAACATTCTGGGATTTACGCTGCAATAAAGTATTCTATTTATGATGAGAAAAACTTCAGGTCTGTCGTAACTTTGATCGTGAGTCCTGATTTGGAATGACCTGCATGAGGCGATAAGGCTCACATAATCAATAATCTATTTTAGACCACCAGCCACTTTTATAGACTTGTTTCTTTTTTTATGGGAAGTCATCGTCTTTTTATTGCTTTTATCGCTTTTTTATTTGAAATGATTTTATTGACATGTTTTTTTTTTTATAAATCTCCATTGTACTGTTTTATATTTCGTTTTCATTTGACTTCTTTCTACAATGTCTTTACATCCTTTGTGTTTTAATTTGACCTTCATTTTGTCTCGCTTTTCTGGCCTCACTGTTTAGCTTCCTGTTGTTATTGTCTTGTATTCTACTTTTGCTTCGCCTGTCAAAGCACTTTGTAAAATCTATTTTTAAACGTGCTATATAAATAAGGTTATTATTATAATTATTTGTTGAATACAAGAATCAAACTCCATCAGCCCAAGTTGTCCTTACATGAGTATATGGTATATGGTATATATGGTTTATTTCAACACAATCTGGTCTTTCCAGCTCATATGTTCTACATTCATAGACATTCCTGTAGAACGCATCATGGAGAGATATCTAATGGGTTCAGTCTCTGTGTCTCCAATTTACTGGACAGAAACTGTGTCATACTGTGGATATCAGGAGGACTGCACATCCTCAAAGTCTCACTAATCTAAACTAGGAGTTAACGTTTATCTATTTATAGCAAATGATATACCATGCACAAAGAGGCAGAAAACCCACTTGGCTTATTTGAAGCCTCCACCTAAAAAATTTCACATTGCCATTGAGAACACAAGATTAATATAGACCTAGAGAAAATAATATGACTACATAATAGTGATGGCCAACTATTAAAACAAGATATATATAATAAAAACAACAATAAAAAGACAGGAAATGTGATTGTGTGCATGTATGTAAGTGTGTGTGTGCGTGTATGTGCGAGTCTGTAGTTCAGACAAGTGATAAAATCGAGTGAATATTGGACATGTTGCTCTCTGCCTGATGGATGTGCATGTACAATGTTGCAAACACTGCAGCAATAAGCGCTTGATGAGGCAATATCTTAAATCACTTAGTGTAGCCTCAAGTACTGTATACATGTTAAAGTCACAGGTGTGTTTGTTGTTATAACTATCCAATCTGTCCATTGTTAAATATCTTCAACTATTTTTTATTTTATTTAAAAAATATACACACTTCATACATTTATTTTTATTTACTTTTTTTTTTAACTGACATTCCTCCCACTACTCCCGGTGGTATTTTGTGTTTATTACTAATTAGCTAATGTTTGCTTACTAAAACACTAAACTAAGATAGTAAGAATTACCTGCAAAATGTAAGCATGTTGACATGTAAAACACCACTGTGCATAAATCCAGCTTCGCTGCTCAGACAATATGGTTGGAAACCCTAAAGTCTTGTTTTACCTGACAACACAACTTTTTAACACAACTAATTAATGGCCTCTGTTCTGTGATTCTTGCCCATTTGTAACTGGAATGGATGCTTAGAAAGAAAAAAACAAATCCATCTCCACACAATCAACGCAGACATGTCATGGATTTTATTTTTATTTTATGTCTTTTTAAATATGTTTATTGTTATGATTATTGTTGTTTTTATTATATATATCTTGTTTTAATAGTTTGCCATCACTATTATGTAGTCATATTATTTTCTCTAGGTCTATATTAATCTTGTGTTCTCAATGGCAATGTGAAATTTTAACATTATTTTAGGTGGAGGCTTCAAATAAGCCAAGTGGGTAATCATTTGCTATAAATAAATAAACATTAACTAAACTTAGCAGACATGTCACCTTAAATACTCCTGAAATAGAGTTAGGGGAAATTAGGTGGTGCGGATTATTCATTTTTCATAATAATCCTAATTTATCCAGTGAGACGTATCCTTTCAGTCCCCCTAAATTCACTTTAGGGCTTAGAGAGCTTAAGGGTCCTGGACAGCACCTCTGAGAGGATCATTGTGGAGTTAATATGTGGAAACGGTTGTTGTGGTACTGCCTGGTACTCAGATCCAGCCAACATTAAAGTTGGGATGGTGGGATCGTACTGTGTGAACATCTAATGAGACTTGTTCTCAGGAGCACACACACAAATACAAAATCCGGCAAACAGATACACACACTCACATCTTTTTGAAGCACAGTAGCCTTCACAGGCTGCGTGTCTTTGGTCTGACAGTCCACGCTGTGGCCGGTGGAGCAATTCTGTGACCCCTTCCTCCTCCTGATGTTTCCTTCATCCATTTCAGTCTGCCTGCGCATGAGAAAACGCTAATGCATGCACACATTTTACACCATTTAGATCAACCTTTACAACAACAGTTGCATCAGTTTATATTGCATTGTTTATGTCATCTAATCTAATATTAGGTTAAAAGGGTTACACTGTGCCCTGCTACCAGCAGTATAATGTCCTCTCATCTGGCTAAACAATGAGGTTCACACAAGTAAAACAAAATCCACCCAAAACCAAATGAATTTACATTGTTAAACCTGTGATCAGAATCAGAATCAGAAAACCTTTATTTGTCCCACAGTGGGCAAATTTACAGCGTTACAACAGCAAAGGGACAGTGCAGATAAAGGGCATATAACATAAGTACAACATAGAATAAAAAAACAAGAACCGTGGTAAGTAAGTAGCAGGTGATCGTACTGATAGTATTACTGTGAAAGGCCATGGTACAGATTTGGACTTTGCACAGAATTTCTTTAGGCTTCCAGATGATGACACCAAGAGATATTTTACAGCATTAACGGTCTGCTGAAAATCAGCTAAACTTCTTTATTTTGATTTTAGGGTGGATTTTCACTTTGCTGCGAGAAGACCACCATAAACCATTGTTTGTGTGGAGATTTTACTTCAAATCACTGCAAAGTTCAATACAAGTATCATGAGGCTTTATATATCTAGATCTATATCTATATCTATACATACAGTATATAGATAGATAGATAGATAGATAGATAGATAGATAGATAGATAGATA
>CALSCE010010649.1:8367092-8383420 GCA_943593645.1 Bovichtus variegatus
GTGTGTGTGTGTGTGTGTGTGTGTGTGTGTGTGTGTGTGTGTGTGTGTGTGTGTGTGTGTGTGTGTGTGTGTGTGTGTGTGTGTGTGTGTGTGTGTGTGTGTGTGTGTGTGTGTGTGTGTGTGTGTGTGTGTGTGTGTGTGTGTGTGTGTGTGTGTGTGTGTGTGTGTGTGTGTGTGTGTGTGTGTGTGTGTGTGTTATGCATATGTCATTGATGGAGGCCCTGCAGGGCTTCCTCCCTTTCTCCTTTGGGTGTCTTCCTTGCTCACAGCAGTCTCCTTCATGGAAAATTGATAACTCATAAGAAAGAATCCCTGTCAAGTGGATTGTACCCTGTGTCTGCCATTTATAAATCAGTTTATTAATAAACAGATCAATGTATTCATTATTAATTTGGTCTTTTTACTGGTGCCGTCTCACACTGCTTTTAGGTGATTTGTGCTTCTGATGGTTTTGTGATGCACAGCGAGCTGAATAAAACAGGAAGAATAATGAGTCTAATGGGTGCTTGACAAATTTCCATCATAATGCCTCCTCGATAACGCTAACGATTTTTCTAGGTGATATAATGCACATGAAATGTCATCTTAAGTGTGAAAATCTCAATTTATTGTCACTAGAAATGTGATATTTTAAGCACAATAAATCACAACCATTTTTGTTTGTATTTTATAACATGATTGCTTCCATGTGTGTGCCTCACAGTACTCTATTCAGTACTTTAATAATACATTTCCCAAGAGGTGGAGCTTCTACCCCCAGGGTGTGATGAGAATCGTATTGGTATTACTTTAACCTACCTGTCCATTGTTGAATCATGTATGCTGTGATGAAGGTATTTTAGACAAAAAGTGGTGATTAAGCACAATGCATTTAAAAAATATAAAATACTATATATGTAATACTTAAGGAACACAATCTATAGCTATAAGTCTTTAGCTATCTCTATGCTACAGACACACTAAGTTCACGTCGGATGTGAAAGACTGTGAGAGAGGAATAGGAGGAAAGATCTATATATAGAGTGATTAAATGTATTGATTTTGGATTTGTCTGAGTCTCTACATCAAAAAGAATTGGTGTATCATATTGTTGCTGCCTGTTTTATCCAGCAAAGGTACCCTTAAGTCACCCTGACCTGAAAGGAACATTTTCTTCTAAAATGATTAGGCACACCAGACCAGGTCAGCAAGGCTCAATATGATTTTTATCTTTTTTGACATGTTTCATCTGCCAGCGTGGGGGAGGATGCTGAGGTTTGGTCCTCTGTTCAGCTCTGTCCTCCTCTGTCCTCACACCACATCTCCTTCTGCTTCAGAGTGCTGTGTGTGTGTGTGTGTGTGTGTGTGTGTGTGTGTGTCTCTGTCTGTCTGTCTGTCTGTCTGTCTGTCTGTCTGTCTGTCTGTCTGTCTGTGTGTGGGGGGGACTGTGATGGCAGGAAGGGGGCGAGTTGAAATAGCACTGCTCAACCGTCTGTGCTGTTTTCAGCAGAGAGTCCATTGAGGGTTTCTATGGCAACCCACAGCCTTGGAAACCCACCATCTTCGTCCACATGAGGGGATGATGCAGTGGTCTGTCTCTGCCAAGTGTGTAGCACGCCTCTCTGTGACGCCTCTCTGTGGACCAGTCTGCTTACTTTGTTTGTTTCCAAGCGACGGAGTGAAGCAAATAAATGGCTCCGTCGTGCATAAGTTCAAATAAAACGTCTCCAAGCGACTGCAGAGAAAGTCGATTTACTCACCTGTCAAGGGTCATTTTTGTAACCTAATGAAGCATGTACTCTAAAACTTTGATGATCTGGCTATTTTTGAGAAGCAGCTTGCGTAACGGAGATTGCAACGAAATGGTTTCTCGAAGTTGAATCAAAGTAGACTTGTTCATGAACATTCGTCTTAAAACATTCGGGATTTTAAAGTGCAGTGTCTCAGGAGGCTTCCTCTCCTCCACTATTTGGATCCCCTCCCTTTCTTCCCCATGTTTAATTAATCCCCTTTATATTTTTGGAACTCTGGATGACAATGTAAGACTGTCGTGAATTTCAAAGAGCTTCACCATGACTCACTGTTAGCAGAGCTTTGTGCCTCTGTGAGATGACAACAAGGATAAACAAGATGTCAGAAAGCCTTCTGTGACTCGGGTGTGAGCATAGCAAGCCACTGATTGTTAAGCATCAAAGTCCTGCCAAAAAATATCCTCCCTCCTCTGTGGTCTCAGAGCTTTTAAGAGTCAAGTAATGTACTGTATATCTTGCATGTCAGCTTTTTCCTTTCTTTTTTTTTCAATGTTCTATTAATGTTTCTCCACAGGTTTCTAACCTCGAGAGGCCGAGAAGAGACCGACAGCCATCAGTGATTAAACAGGAAAAGGCATTTAAGTAGTTTGCTGAATAAACATTTAATGTCCAAAACGGACATCATTAAATGTTAATCTGCAACTTGAATATTTTACACTTGCCAGGTTTTGGATTTTTTTAATATAAGAAATATGTAATTTTGTTCCATTACTCCCACAAGGAGACAGACCTCTGCTTTGAAGAGGAGGGTAGCTTTAATTAAATTTGATCCTTTGAGATAATTACATACTTCCATAGCCGGCAACAAGGGCTGAGTGGTCTTTAAATGCCAGGGGTCTATTTACCGTATACAATTATCGGAGAAACCCCTCAGGAATGGGGGAGGAGATCATTAAAGTCAATTTAGAGCTCATTTCTTGTGCAACTGTTCGAACTTCGAGCGGTTACTGCAGACTATTCATTAGAATTCACATTGGAGCAATAATTCAAATGTAAAATTATGATGACAAGTAAGAATTATAGGTGTTTCCCAGAAACTGTGCCTCGATGATAAACAGATGTCTATTTATTTATCCTGAGGTCCCTCTGTTTTCTGCCTGAAAGCACCACCAGTAAGTGATAAATGAGCTGATGTCAAAGGATCTTTGTGGAACGGGTACAGAGGAGCGACACTGAATGCTTACAGACTGTGGATGAACGTCTCAGCATTGATAATTAAACACTTCTCTTTAATAATAGTAGTCGTTAGTAGCTTCTTACATCCTCTTGATGTCCTGCTTGTATCTTTAAAGCTCACATTCACGTGTCTACCTGAAAATATTCTGATATAGTACCCTCTCTATCTGTATTTGCTTTTTAATTCAGCCTCTCCTTGTAAGCGGTGATGCAGACTGTGGTGTTTACGTACATTTCATTACAATAATGTACCATCAATTACATAGTTTACCGATTAATAAAATGTGTCTGACCGCTGAAATTGCATCTTTTTAGATAAACCTTTCTTAAAAACCTTGATAAAGTAAGGGAAACATATGATCTTCCTTAGGAGAGCATTATATAATTTCCTATTCTTGTTTCTTATTTCATAAAATGGGTAGCTGAAATGCAGTCAGACTTGTCTTGTGTAAACTAACATCTCTCTAATGAGGGTTTTTTTTCTACCAGCACACTCTTTGGTCTTTGATAGAATCTGATAAAGATTTCTGGAACTATTTCTGAGCTGACCCCAAACTAGCCCGCAAGACAACTGTCCCACCTCCCCACCCCACTAAACCAACAGCCACCCATGAAAAGACTTTGGCTCTTACAGCCATCCCCTCTTAGTCCATCTCAATCCAAAAATACCTTCAAAGACTCTTACACCTTAAGTCATTAGGGAGTTAAAGCACCTATCTTAGTCTACTTTCCATGTT
This sequence comes from Bovichtus variegatus, assembly GCA_943593645.1. Lineage (NCBI taxonomy): Eukaryota > Metazoa > Chordata > Actinopteri > Perciformes > Bovichtidae > Bovichtus > Bovichtus variegatus. The sequence goes on from CALSCE010010649.1 coordinate 8,370,796, forward strand.
AAATTGAACCATAAACCAAAGGTGGGTACATCTAAGATGCTAAGCCTCTGCTTAAAATACCTCTGTGTAGGCCCCACATCTGATATATGTGTGTCAAGTTTTGCAGGGATTACAAACTTGGCTCATCTGCAACCATCAGCTTTCATTTGAAATATTCCTACACTTGATAGAAATGTGACATTCAATGCATGCATGTGTGCAACAACTGCTTTGGCATTGCTTATGAAACACCTGGCTGGGAGCTATTTAATCAACTACAAGCACGCTTTTGAGTGTGTTTCAAAATTTTATTATAATAAATATACTTATGTATGTACATTATCTGACACTGAAGTCTGTAGGTTGTGTACAAACCCTCTATTCACATGTTGCAATGTTACATTCAACACTGTTTGCAAGAAAACCCTGAAAAGGAACATGAACAGGCTTACAGTGAACGGGTGCATTATTAAAAGACTGTGGATCTCTCTTGTCCCCAAGGCTCTCATGAAGCACATTGTGATTTGATGCAATGAATTTTATTAATTCATTAACAGATTTTGTGAAGTATTAAAACTGTGCTTACAGGAGTGTGGAACAGTGCAGATTTGATCACATCCTATTGGAACGCTGGCTCTATTAGTTTCCATACAACATGACCCTTCTCTGACTAGATGCCCCCCTGTTCGATGGAACACGTCTGATTTTGCTGGATTGAATTTATAAATTTAAAGCATCAGTCAGCAGAACATCAAGGGGAATACTTAACAATAGGCTACATTTACGCTTGAGCTTTTCCACTAATCCACTTGGATTACGTGTTGTTTGCATCATCCTGATGGCCAGACACTGTCACGTAATTTCATTTTTTTTTTTCCCTCTTCCAAAAATACACGACCCTTTGGCCCCTCAAAATACTCAAAATTGTGCCCGACGTCCATTGTATTGTTCTACATGTTATATCTAGTGCAACTCCTCAACTCCACCGAATACATTCACAGATCCGAGAAAGATGGATCACTTTTCGTGTCCACAATTGTTCAGCCCCTCAAAAAAACAAAAAAAAAGGTATTTCTCTCTTGTGGAGCTGCTGGCTCTTGTAACCACTATGGTGACGTGCTTGTGGGCAGCCGCGCAGTGGTGTCCATCCGTGGGCTGTTTTGGTTAGACAGTTCAGGACATATTGATGACCAAATATCCTAGAACCCCAGCGACCGCAATAACCACGAAGAATACAAGCACAGCGCAGACGGACGCAATGCCAGCATCCCTGCTGCCACCTCCTTCCTCTTCTTTGGGCTCCTCTTCGCAGATGGAGATGACACCCACGGAGGAATTTCCTACACTCATGTTGGACTTGAGCTCCGCACCCGCCTCCTGCTTCGCCTCGACGGCCCACGGCGCCACCTGCACCTTCGTCTCCATCTCCTCCATCATCTGGCTAACCTGGGTGATCTCGGACTGCAGCTCCCTGAGGTCCACCGTGTCGATGTTGCTGTCCGCCTCGTACTTCATGTTCTGCACGCTCATGGCCCGGGCCGCCACGGTGGTGGTGCTGCCGGTCATCCCCGTCTGGATGAGGTGCCTCGTCGGCACCTTGAGGGGGAAGTCCTGCCCTATCTCCAGAGACCGTTTCATGTCCACCTCCAGGAGCTCCATGCTGCTCGAGAACAGAACCCATAGGCGCTCGTACTCGGCTCGGTCCTCTTTGCTGATGGTCTTGTCTTTGAGCAGAGAGGTCAGTTTAGTCCTGTTGGCCACGGCCAGCTCTTGGGCCTTCTTGCGGGTCTTCTTCAGCTCCTCTCGCAGGTTCTGCGAGTCCGAGGTGCTTCCCAGAGCGATGACCAAATGCCTGTAGCAAGCGGTCACTTTGTTCAAAGCGTCCAGCATTGTTTTGCACTCATCTTTCCCCATGATGACTGATTAAAAAAACAAACAACAAAAAAACAACAGTCTATCTACTCGCCAAAAATGTTAAAAATCATAAACAGAAGAAGCCTGGAGAGAAATGGCGAGCTGTTAGTGACGGTGCTTCATCCGCTGTCCTTAGTTTAGTTTCAACAGAAGCACACTCCCAGCTCTACAAATCCCATCAACACACTAGTCAGAGCAATTCATCTCTATCCATGCTCCTTCCTGTCTGTCTGCAAGCAGGCACAGAGAGCGGCTTAGATATTAATGCGTCCGTAAATGGCTTTAGGCGGTTACCTTTGCGCTTCCCCGCTCGAGATCAGACAGCGCCGGAGCAACTCTCCTGCGGGGCGGATGCTGAAAGGATGTGAAGCAATCCAACCTCACTTTTTAGGAGATTGAGATCCCGATTCAGCTACAGGTGTCACAACACCCGCTCCACTGCTGTTTGTGGAGCGCTTTACTCGTCAGCAGCCGAGAATGAAGTCCCTTAGTGTTCACAGATGATGCACGGCTTGGGGGGAAAAGGAGATCTTCACTGAGAGTTAAAGAGATAAGAACAAGGCTTCCAAGCGTCCATAACGGCGGAGCCAAAACGAGCCATTGTGTTTTGCTTTGTTTCTCTGCATGGGGAGCTGTCCGCTTCAGCACCCAATCGTTGATGTTTAGATACCAGGAGGCTGAGCGCCTTCCGAGGTCACATGTGCGCACGAAACACAGCCATGCAGGCAGGAAACCAAGCAGCTGCGCTCCCATTGGTTTGGTCACACAGGCGTCTGCGTTGAAATGCATCCTGCCATTGGCTGCTCTGTCCCTAATGTGGGCAGTGCTTTGATGTCTATCAGCTGGCACGTCAAATCACAAAGCCCTAACCTATCTGCCACTATCCGCTGGTATACATTCCTGGGTCAAGTGCAGCAATGTCTGGTGACTGAGAAGATATTTGGCATTCTTTGTGTTTTTATCTTTGCATTTAAAAAAAAAAAAAAAGAAACAGTGCTGGAAGAGCAAACGTGTTGACTCTTTTCCTGGTTGATCATTTGAACCACCTGCTTAGTAAAGACATATCCCATTTAGAGTAGAGAATGGATTTAACTGTGTGAGATGTGCACTTGCTTTCTTCTCTACTTGCTTGCATGCCTCACAGTCAATTCAACAGACGCAGACCTGCCTGCACACGGTTTCTGGCCAGGAAGGATCGCAGTTGTTGTACACACACTGTTGGATAATGTGTTGTTTACCTATTGGCCGATGCTGTGTTGAGAGGTGAGAGGCAGATAAGGCTGCGTGTTGTTTGCCTGGTGTGCTCTTTTTGCATTATTGAGGCGGACGGGGCCTAATGATCCATTGACTGCAGTGTTAAGCTAATGGACCGAATTGCAGAGGAAGCGCCGAGGATCTGGGAGAGATGCTAATTATGTAATTTGTTTTTGCTTTATTGTGGAGCAGAGATTTATTTAATCTGTTCCATTTATTCCAACGGTTTGAAAAAAAATCTATTTATTTTTGCTCATTGAAACTGTGTAGGAAATCTGTGAGCTGCTCAACCTGTGATGAAAGGAGACACAGATACACAGGTGGAGACTTAGATGATGTCTTTAAGCAGAAATATTTATTGAAGCTTGGCCAAGGAAGCTAGAGCGGAGCAATACTTGGAGACAATGTAGTGCCACCCAATTGTTGACATTATCATCCTTGCAGGGAATATTTGCCCCTTACAGAATTTAATACCAAATAAGGTTATTCAGGATATTCTACATGGGACTACAGCATAAAAACCATACATGTGTAAATATTCTACCACATCATAAACATCGCCCTGCGTTAACCTGCAGTCTGTCTTTCTCTCAAAGGTGACACTGTGACTCTTACGTCTCTCCATACAGAGACAAGGTTTGTTGCGTCTCTACGACTATGGGGTCTGTGAATGACTCGGGTTGCAACCACGATACCATATCAGTATCTTCCCAGTTATCCTAGAGACAGACACCAACTAAAAATAAATAAGAACTAAAATGAAGGAAAATTCCTTCACATTAAAGTTATGCATATCCCTCAGATTTGACATCTATGACTCTGTATTTCATGATAAGATTAATTCAAGCTCGCTGCATGTGCCTCTGCTCTATTTCTACTGTAAACTGTGTTTATTGGATATATTTGATCTGCTGGTAGCCATGCCAGTGGTGTCTGAATATTGACTGACTTCTAACCAATATCTTGCTGAGTCAGATGTTTTGTTAAGATCTTGGCGAATGGATCTTCTTTGAATATGTTTCCATGGCAATCTCTCACCCCTTGGCAAGCACTCTTCAGTAATTTTAGATATTCAATTACTGCCAGCGCAGTAAAATTGTCAACAGTCATTCACGATGTATCTCAAGTTGTATTGAGAAATACAGTTTCAAAAGAAAGATCCATAAATAGCAGTCGGATTATCTGTACAACGTGAAGATGTGGTTTGAGGGTTTCAAAATGATATGATTTGAATTTCCTGGATCTAACTTAATATGTTTTTTTCAAATCTTTGAATGCAGTGTTATGTATTTCCTGATTTAAAACTTTTTTTTTTAACTCAGATGGACGAATTGCAATCTCTCGGCTCACAAAATATCAGCAAGTTATTTCTATCCTGAATTAATTACGTACAGTCTGTCTGTCTAACAGTTGATCTTATGAGCAATCTTATTATAGCGACGCAGACAGACAGACAGACAGACAGACAGACAGACTGTCTGTCTGTCTGCGTCGCTATAATACGATTGCTCATAAGATGCACTGTTAGAGTCAGGTGTGAGGATGAGTCACACACGCTGTGGTCGGCTCTCAGCATGAACACATCATGGGAGACTCAATGTGATTATTTCTGTGCAGAGGCTCTCAGTGGTTTGCTGTTACATGAGAAGAGTAACAAGATAGTGAGGAGCTCCAGATGTTAATGTTATTTTCACACAGATGAATGCATTACACTGACTTGTGAAAAGAAATAAAAGTGTGGTACTAACATTTGTTTGTCCTGCCTTTTTGCAAGAACAAATGCTATTTTTGTCTTGCACAAGACTTCTTACAGTATTCCAATTTTACTTGGATTTTGCATCTTAATATCAAAGATGAATTTTTTCGTTCTTGGTCAGTTTTTAACTCAATGTATATTAGCAGGGTTGTGATCAAGAAGCAAAGGATAGCTGAACCCAAAGTAAGTGAAGATCAAAAGCAATAATCATAAATTCAAGACTAGAAAAGAATAATGGGTTTAGTACAAAGCACACAAAGATATCAGTGGACATTTAATTTAATTATATAATTATTTTTTTAAAAATGATATAGTTACAGAGCATTCATCACAAAATACAATTAAAATAAATAGAAATTTTCTACATTGTGATGTACTGTTATTTATATAATTTAGTTCAGATTTTTTTTTCTGGAACTAATAGATGATTTCAAGAACATGGCAGCATTTCATGTCAATCACCTGCTTCTTAAATCCATCTCTTCCACTGCTATGATTTTTGAAAATAGTGCCAGATGTTTATGTTCATAGCAGGAGTCTGACACACTTGATTTGTGTCACATATGAAAGTGGTGTTTGCTTTGGGAGAAAGTGTGTTTGTTTACATATGAGCCCCAGCTCACAGGCAGATCTTAACCTTCAACCCTGCCAACGCAAATTGTGTCGAAATGCTTTTCTAATGAAAATGATCCTAGATTTATAACACTCACATGACAAATGACACCCAACTGACCTGAAAATGAGAATATATGGCATGCTTAGTTAAAATGTGTCGTGTCAATACCAAAAACCTGGAATTAAAATGAAAGATTAGCAAGGTTCAAGAGGTTAATATGAAGAGGAAAGCAAAGGAGAGAGAAATAACTATGCAGTTTTCAAATGATGCCATAAAATGATCTACAAATGCTATAATCCAGATTAGAAGGTTCTTAAAGGTCCTGGGATTAGCAATAAAATGCTCTCTAATGTATCTTTTAATGGACGCTGTCGTCTGTATCTCAAGCATTTTTATCATATATAATCAATGGTTTAGGCAGGAAATGGAGCAGGCCGGCATTCAATACACTTTGTGTGAGGTTATGGTCAAAAGGGGATGGACATATAGATGTTTTCCCTCAAAGTGCAATAATGCCCTGTGAAAACACATTAGAAAACTCTAAATAACCTTTATCAGCTCTCTTGATAATCCCAGTAAAAAGCTCCTGCACTGCCCTTTCCTCTGGCATTCAAGTAGGCTTCCTAGAGAAGGCCCGAACCGACTTTTGGCTTGTGCAGTCACTATAATGTGCAGTTTCTACTAAATGTCTGAACACAATCGTATCCGTTTTGTTATGTAATCAAAGGTTTAGTGGATTTGTAAACCTAACGTGTGTGTCTTTTGGTGTGGAAAAAAAGTAAACCCATAAACTCAGGGGGAACAAATGAACTTCTCAAAGAAAGGCCTCAGTCAGTGAAGTACTTACCTTCTTGCTATGAGGCATAGTGTACTGCTAACCACTGAGCCACTGTGTGGTCAAAATATCATCTCCTAAAATCCTGTAAAACGCTGCTCTTCTGATTCCTCTAAGTTTGACATCTTACTTAGAAATGCCTACATCTAAAATAAAGTGTCTGGAACAGGATTAGCAATGTGTAGCCCTAATCTGACATGATCACGAAAAGCTTACTTGATGTCTTGTTACTTGTTAAGAAAAAAAAATCCCTTAAAAGCCAAAGATTGCTTGGGCCTCAGATTTAAATTTGGAAGCACGTTGCCGCTTGTTTTAAGTGGTTTGGGACAGCCGGGTTCGCAGAGAGGCGGGTGGATGAGGGAGCCCAGAGATGTTGGTGGAAGTATGAGGAGAATTCAGTCAGTTAGAAACAGAGGCTGAGCACCGAGGGGAGAGAGAGAGCGGGTGAGTGAAAACCAGAGAAAGAGGAAGTCTATCTTTGTTGAATTATTGATGGACATCATCCGCTATGTGGTCTCTTACACGGCACAGCATGCAGCAGCGGGGTGAGCCGTGAGTCACGCCTCAACTCACGAAGGTCCAGACTCAGGAAGATATCCACTCAACCATGACACACACACACACACACACACACACATACACACACAATAATGCTCCTCTCTCAACTCCCCATGAAAGGAAAGCTAAGCTTACCTTAAAAGCCCTCATATAGACTTTGTATTGATTTTGGCAAATGTGATGCAGCATTAAGGAAGGGTGAGATCTATGTGTGTGTGTGTGCGTGTGTGTGTGTGTGTGTGTGTGTGTGTGCATGTGCGTGCGTACGTGTGTGTGTGTGTGTGTGTGTGTGTGTGTGTGTGTATAGCAGGCTGAACTTATGATAAAAAGCCATCCTCTAGGTGCCATCGTCACTCAAGGCCTACTTTTGTTAAAACTTCATGCTGTAGCAGTGATGTTTCTAAAAGCGAGAATTATTTTACCCTTTTGGGAAATACGCTTGTTCACTTTCTGGCAGAGTTAGATAGGAAGTTTGATACCACTGTTGTGTCTGTCTATGAAATATAAAGCTGCAGCTCGCAGCCTGCTGGCTTAGCGTAGCATGAAGACTGGAAACAGGCGGAAACAAGTAGCCTTGCTCTGCCTGAGGGTAAAAAAGATCAGAAAAAAGATGCTGGTTTAATCTGGAGATAAACTCCACAGTAGATACGTCAATTTGCTGTTTAATGGGTATTTATGCTTGAGTATTTACTGGCTCCGAGCGGTTGCCAGGCAACCGGCAGATCAAAATTGTCGGGCAGATAACTCAAGAAGAAAACAAGAAGTTGTTGTTTTTACACTTTGAGTTTTTGCACTATTTAAATCAATGACCTCTACGAGTGCTGTGAGGCAGATTTAGTTGATAGAGCCGGGTTTGCTGTTTCTGGTCCTTGTGCTAAGCTAAGCTAACCGGCTACTGGCTGTAGCCTTATATTTAATGGACATACATATCAATCTTCTCATCTAACTCACCGCCACAAAGCAAATAAGTGTACTTCCTAAAATGGCAAACTTCTTTAAATGAATTCTCTTTCAGTCTGAGAAGTGACACGGACTCGCCGCGTGAGTAGTGTTTCTAAGTTGAGCCTAGATTTCCTTGACCAGGAGATGTAATGAATGGGCTGGCCTCAAAGCATGAACATATTTTTTTTTTAGGTAGAGTGCAGTGGAATAAGGCTCCTTATTGTGCTACAGTATAAAATACGCTCTCCATGCTAAACTGAGAAGAGCCAAAAGGATCCACGGCATCTGCGGGGTCAAGGCTTAACTCTAATCCTATCACCACAAGGCAAACTTCGGCAAACCCGAGCGATGTTTGGCAAAAGTGAAAAGCGATATGTCCGTTTAATAATGTCACAACAGGCTAAGACGCTTGCCCTTTGCTTTGAATGTTGCAGGTTTGAATCAGCTTCGTAACAATTATTTCATACCAGCCTGTTTCTGTCGTTTGTCAACCCTCCCCTTCATAGTCTCTAATAAAAAACCCGTTAAAACAAATACTGTCTGCCGCTTTTCGCCCTCGAGTGTGTGTGTCAAGGAGGTACTTGTTCGTCCGTTGGCTCCTCTCACCAAAGCAGAAAATAGAACAGAGCAGGGGAATGAGGAAACAATGAGTGGATTCAAAAGATGTCCTTTACCAGGCTCCACCACAACAACATAGTGTAGGAGCCTTCAATAGTTAATAAGAGAGGTGCGTTAGTGATCTTTAACGATCTGTAACTTATTTGTAAAGCTGATTGTAATAAACTGTACTTTGCTACTGCGTAGGCACAGGCCACCAAACATATAAGGAGAGCTAATGGCCAGAAAGGGCAAAAGGTTTTGACCCTTGTCTGTTTTTCTCTTGCGGTTTTAGAAAAGCCAACAGATTGCACCTCTCAGAAAATCCCCTCTAAAAGGCTTCTAGGTTGGATTTGTGTGGGTGAGGCGAAGGTGGTTGCAGCAGAGATAAGCCGGTGCAAGGTTAAAAGCCATTCCATCACGGGTCTGGGTCATTCCTCACAGTGGCCAACACACCCAACGGTCAAGACTTTGATACTTGTGCTCTGACTTACCGTCCGTCTGCCCTCACCTTTTCACGTTTGTCTGTCTGAAGGGGAGTTTTCATACATGTTTCTTGGATATTTCCAGCATAGACAGATGGCACACTGTACAGTCACCCCAGCGTGGTCTGCTGTGTGGAATATGAATGAGCAGAATTAATTAGTAAATATTATATATTGTAATGGATTTACAAATAGAAGACAAACAAACATCCTTATCCTCAATCTAAAGGTTTTTCTTTTTCCTTAAGTGAATCATGATTACATCGACTATATTAATGGATTCACCCAAAGCATAACTAAACCTAATTTGGAAAATGTTATGTGTGATATCTAACACATTTGTCTGTTCTAATTTTTATCAAGTTATGTTATTCCATAAAATACTTGAAATTCTTCCATGTAGCATCCTATTTGTGTGGATCTGGCAATAAACCGGATTCTGATTATACGATTGCATATACCCATCATACATTGCACCCAAATTCAGCTATGCTCATTTCTCTTCTTCTCCGTTCTCCTTCTCCTGCTCTCTTTTTAACACAGTCAGGTCGCTGTGTTTAATTCAAAAACACCAAGGAAATTCCTCTTGAGGTGTTTCTCTCTTTAAGAATTCATGAAGACGCTTCTGTTCTTTCTTTTTCTTTTCAACAAAACATTTCCCTCATGTCTCTAACGGGCCTCAACTCTCTCACATCTCTCATTGTAGCTCAGGCCTGGTACCTTTGTCTTTTAGCAAAAAATACAATTGAACCTTGGAAGGGGAAGACGTGCAAGCAGTGGAAGTGTGAGGCGTTAGTTGCACCTTTTTGTTTTTTAAAGGAATAGTTTTTACATTTTTGGAAATACGCTTATTCGGTTTCTTGCTGCGTGTTAGATGAGAGGATCAATGAACCTCTCATGTCTAGATGATAAATATAAAGCTACATCCAGCAGCTGGTTTGCATATCTTAGCACAAAGACTAGAAACAACAAACCAGGCTCTGTACAATGCTAAAAAAAGAAATTGTGATCTTTTCATCAAACTCTCTGCAAGAAGTGATGTTTGACAAAATTTGGACGTATTGCTTTAAGAACACACTGGTGTTTAGAGTTAATATTTTACTTATTTCGTACAGTTCAATTTTATAACTGTACGGTCTCTTAACTGTATTGCTCCTTAACACCAACCATGCACGTTATACCATTTTTACTAGGAAAAACTAAAAAACTATTGTATTGTCTCTATCGTAGCATCATCCTTATTGTCTCTATTGTAGTGTGACTATCCTAAATGAATCTGAACTGAGTTTAACACTAGACAGTGCCAGATTAGATTAGATCATATTAAAATGAAGTGTTTTGCTTTGTGAAGTTATGCTAACACATTCTTTAAACAACCTCAACATCTTAACCTGTCATTCTAATGTATCTGGGAGACAGCCAACTAGTGAGACTGCCCAGCTGTGGCTTTGTTGGCCACATGAAAAGAACTTTCTGGGATAATCACATTTTGCTCTCTCATTCTCCAAATGTAATGTTCTCTCTCATCCCTCTACAAGGAAAGCCCCACATCTTATTTTCCCCTTTTATTCCTGCAGCAACACACACACACACACACACACACACACACACACGCACGCACGCACGCACACACTCACACACACACACACACACTCACACACACAAACACACACACACACACTAGTGAGGGGACTTGCTACAGTCACATCACACACCAAACCACTCTGCTCTCCACTCCATTTTACTTCACTTCATTTCACTGCAAAAGCCGGCATGTCAACAGAGGGTGGGGGGAAGAGGGGTGGGGCTGCGCCAAAACAATAATGCACATGGGAACCCAGGGCCCCCGGCGGGAGATTTTGTTTGTTACATGAGCACTTAGCATTCATTATTTAATCGGATACAAGACTCCTGATTACGTCAAGAGTTACAATCACATATCCCTGCTTGTCTCAATTGCTGCTCTCTCTAATGCACATTCTGGTACATCCAAGTAGGAGATGTTTTGGGGGTTTGTACATCAGGTGGGGAGAGCCTTTAGGAGGATGCAGACTCTCTACATATAGCTATTGTGACTGCTCTTTTTGGCAGTCAGTCAGCTGCTCATCTAGCCATAATGGAGAGAGTGAGAGAGGCAGTTCTGGAAATGGACAAGGCTTCAGTCCCCTCAGTCAGCCTTTAAGCTGCTTTAGAGGATTGCAGGCTATTTTCTCTCTCCCTCCCTCTAAAACAGACAGCTGATATTGGCTCTGAACCATAACAGGAGAGGGCAGAAGCCCTGAGTTTTCACTGTGCAGCAGCACACACAGGGCAGAGACTTACCAAGCTGCTTTGTCTTGGCTTTATAATCCACTCTTAGGAGACATGTAACAGCAGAGACTGCTGCCAGGAAGGTTGCGCTGCTCCCTGCTGGGGTCATGCTGCTACATGTGGTCATCTCTCCAGCTGACCCCTGTCAGTATAAACTAAATATTTCACTCAGTCAGACTTTTTTCTTCAGCTGTCAATCCCAAAATACCTGATGTGACCCGTTGTCCCTTGCTGGACCAGAAGTGTAACATGCAGGAACGTTTTAGCCTCATAGAGAGCAGGACAACTACAGTGTTCTGCTTTGCTGAATTACTCATTCATGGATTTTCACCAAAGTTCAAGGCTATGGTTGCACGTGTCACGCGGATTTAGTGAGTTAAGGCTTTTAAGAGACACTGGGTTTAGATCAGGGATCCAGAGAACTGTAAAATATTCATCTAGTTTCTATATCTGCTTTTCCTGGTCAAGGTTGGGGCGCCAGAGAAGAACAAGTGCAGGTTGATTTGAAGAATATCCACAGAGCTTTAGCATTGGCAGACATTAAAGCAGACTTGATGTTCACTGTGAAGGTTCACACAATTCAACTTGTGTGAGTTGTATGATTACTATATGGAAATAAATGTACACCCAGATAAGGCAAGTCACACATTTGAAAATTGTCTTCAGAAATGTAAGGCACCTTTAAAAACACTGGTATGGTTTAACCTTTAATTTAGGCAATTACTAATCTATGATATACTATATAAATTTAGGCTAAAACAATAACATGTATGCATGCTCAGGAGCATTTAACAACTGTACTTTTATAAACTGTAAATCATCTTAATGATGATAGTTAGACGTTCAAACTGCAGTATTTCAATGCAGTGTAGTTTCTTAAAGTTTACACTGTAGTATCATTGTATTTAGCCAATAGCACCAACGGGTGGAGAACTGAGATTATGGCAGTTTTGTAGTAGCAATTATGTCAGAATCCACGAGGCGACGCTATTCAAGCAAATATTATTTTCCCGGACATTCACGAACGGTAACGGAAAAACCCGAGGCGAACCCCGGAAGCACCGTCGTTACTGGTCACCGACTGTCAGCCCGTTGTTAGAGCGTTATGTTGCTGCTGCTGCGGGCACGGCTGCGTTAAAACTGGAGTTTATCTTAAGCGGGACTCCAAGATGTATTAAGACGGCGCCCATGACAAAAGAAATTAGCGATATTAAGGTATGTCATCTAGCTGTCACTCGGGAGGCTCTGCTTTTGCATACAGTGTTAGCATGCTAGCTGTGTTAGCTTCTGTTTGTGGCTAGTTAGCAAAGCTAGATTTACAATCCATGCGAAGTGTGTGTGTGTGTGTGTGTGTGTGTGTGTGTGTGTGTGTGTGTGTG
>CALSCE010010649.1:8393420-8430626 GCA_943593645.1 Bovichtus variegatus
TATATATATATATATATATATATATATCAGTAATTGCCTCTTGTCAGTATTACCACTGTACTTTGGTGGTTTGGACATAGACCTCAGTTACATTGAGGTGGTCAAAACACTCTGGACAGGATTAATTTACCACCCCTAGTTTCAAGTCAATGGAGAAAGATTTTGATCAGTCGACAGACTATTAGCAGTAAATACTTGCAGTGTCACCCCATTGCTATGAATAGCCATCAAGATGGGTGTGTTTCCTGGGAGTAAAAAGGGAACTCAAATCCTGGACACCACACAGACTCAGTTGGAAGAGAAGCAAGCATTACAAACTGTGGCAATTTGTGTTAACTGTAAATGTTTATACATTCAGTTGCCAGTTTATTAGGTACACCTAGCTGAAACCTAATGTATTCTAATACAACAGCCAGCCCTGCGACAAATCCTTCCTTCACCAAGGTTAAAAAGATATTTAAACTATATCAACTGTATAGTAATAATGGAGGCTGTAGAACTGTATGGCATTATATTGAGAGGTGTTTCTAACATTTTGTCTACACTCTCTATGAATGAACAGTTTGAACAAAAACATTATAACCTTCATGAAGTAGACTGCATTAGGGTTTAGCTTGGTGTATAATAAATAAAACTGGAGTTGTTGTGTATTATTATGCTTTGATTCCAGCATTATACACATTGTGTTTGTTTGTGTGTCTTTTTCAGGTGTCAGCCTACATGCCAACCAACCTCTGTACTTCATCATGAATCCAGGAGGTAAACAACCCAGCATGTTTTTGTGAGGAGAGAACATATTAGGTAGGTTGCCCCACATTTTTTTCTCAATGTGTATATCTTTTGTTTAATAGAGCAGAATGTTTAACAAGGGTAAACACAGCAAAGCAGCTAACCACATGTCATCTGTTTGTCTCTTATGCAAAAGCTGGAAGAGTGGCATTCCTCATTTTGGCTTTTGCTGATTTAGGGAGGCACTGAGCAGTAGACTTTGACTAAACCGTCGGTACCAGAGAGCATTTGCTTGATAAGTCATTTGCAACCTTGCTGAATGTTTTGTAATTTCTTGTGAGCAACGTTTTGGTTTGAACACAAGACTGTAACACTGATGCTAATGGCTTTGTATACACTTAAAAGTAAAATTATAGGAATGCAAGAGAAAGAAGTCTGTCGTCAATCACCTTCAAAGATAGTTTTGATGGCCTGAAATAGCTTGTGTGTGGATGTAGCTTTATAAAACTAATTTTCAATAAAATAGTATAATTACGGCTTATGTTCACTTCACTTGTCAATGTTCATATAGTAGGTTGAATGTTTTTGACACATTGGGCCATAAAAATAACAGGTCATGTGTTGGTTGCATATGTAATGTTACGGAAAGTAGTACTACTTCGAGTGATCAGTGTTACTTTTTGGGTATTTTATATGTAATGTTATTGGCCATTAGATTCTTTGTGACTTATTCAGTTGTGTCAACATTCTCACCCGGGGGTGGTTTTATTTTTGTATTTTTGTTCTCACTGTTTTCAATAGAATTGGCAATAGGTTGGCCATAAAACTGTTTGGCAACTTCAAAACTCACTTAGCAAATCGAAACCCATTTCTTTCAGGAATATTTTGGGCTACTGTTTAATCTCATTGTCTTTGACAGTAGACACCAGCCCTTGCAATGAGTTAGTGTATAATGACTCTGCAACAGAGTGACCCTGCAAAGTGATCTGAGCCGACTGAGGGTACTGCTGGTTATCTATGTCAGAGAGACGAGAGAAAGAGAGATAAGGAGAGTGGGCGAGACAGGGACCAGTGGCGCTTGTGTTGGTCCCTCTGACTGGGAAGGGCAGGCAGCTGGACACTCAGCTGCTGTGGCTTTAATGGACCTCCCTTTCATTGATTGACCACAGAAAATTCAATAAACTCTAAATTTGCCAAGAGCGTTTCTGCCCTCTTAAGGATGATGCTAATTTTTTTAACAGAAAAACAGCTTGCAGCTGGTGCTAAACAACGCTGTTTGTAATGAAATGCACTTGTTAAAAGTAATATTGCCTTTGGCAGTCAATCGTAATGCCTCTACAAATAGCATTAATATCGACCATATATACCATACCATATTTCTTGACATTTTAAATGTCAAGTTTGACAGACAATAAGGTGTTAGGGTTTTGTACTAGAACTTAAGTTGTCCAAACATGTCTGCTGCATTTTTGCCAGAATATTTCCAGCATTTCCATATTGTTCCTTTATGAATATCAACAAACTTTAACTTCAAAACTTCAATGTAACTTCATCCTGATATGTAGTACTGCCTGTGAGCTTGTGCATGTGCTAGGCCTATATGAGTTATTCCCCATAACACTACAGCAGAGGTCTTCAACAGGGGGTCCGCAACTCTTAGGGGGTCCGAGGAGGTACTGCAGGGGTTGATTAGACTATTTTTTATATTTAAAAATGTTCCCCAAAATTCACATGAATATATGAACCTGTGTATAAATTGAATAGCTTAGTATTGAATGTACAATAACAGGGTAGCTATGTTTATACATGGCACTAGGCCCAGTTTAATATAAAACACAATGTTATACAATATATATTGGAGGGGGTCCCTGCTCCATCTCTCCATCAGTTTGGGGGTCCTTGGCCTGAAAAACGTTGACGAACCCTGACCTAAAGTTTTAAAAAATTCTTCAACCTTCAAGAAAATATTTGATTTTCAAAAAATTACCACAATGTTCATTAAAAAGCCTTCGATTTTGAAAAAACACCTCAACTTTAAAAAAAAAGAAATACACTTTTATTTAAAGGCATTTATGCTGTGCTTGCATCATTCAGTCCTGCAAGCATTCATTCATTGAAACTGTGGCCGTTTATTTTGTTCATACTTGTTCCCATTCTGCTTAGGCTACTTGCTGACAAACTTCTGTGTATCCAGTATCCAAAAAAACAACAACTGAGGATTCGAAAAATGTCCAGCTTTATAGAGCCAATACCAATTCATTAAACATGCCTGGATCGGCCCGAATCCCAATCAGCTTGAGACATCCCTCGTCTTATCATTATGCACAATGCACAACAAATCTGCTGCTGTTGTTTTATAAGGAGCTTTACTCACATTCTGTTTGTTTCATATTAGTAATAAAACATAACATTATAGCAAAAAACCTAAATTGAAACATAATGTTAAAATATTTTTGAATTATTTTGATGGGTCTGACAAATAGTCCGATGCGATTGATCCATTATTTTCATCTTTTCAGAAGGGTTGTGATTGAACGCCCCTGCAAACACACACAGATGTGTTCACCAATAAGACCTCTAGTCAAGTGGAAGTTTTGGTTGGAGCTATGTTGGCATTTAAATGATGTCACTAAACTCTATGTACTGTATGTACAAATAAGATATACCACCAGACTACAGAGCAGCTTTTATCCTCAGGCTGTGAGACTCCTGAACTCGTCCTCCACACTCAACCACAAAAAATAGTTTTCTGCTTTTTTTTAATTAGTTTTTCTTTTGGGACTATTGCTGCATTTCGTTGCACAACCCTGTGCTGTACAGTAGCAATGCATTATCCTTGTAAGTTGCCCCACCATCACCGGTGACATACGTGTGGGTGGACTATGGGTGTCTAAGGGCTTTTATGTACAATTGTGAAGTAAAAAAAATTTGTCATGGGCAGAATTCAGACCAGAGACAATACTCTTGCAGTTTTAGAAACTGTGCAGAGGTTTAATTTTTATTTCACATTAGTACATTTTTTATTTTTTATTATTATCAAATGAACAAATATAGAACAGCTACAGAAAAGCTTATAGTGTTTTTCGTTGTACTCACCCCAATCCCCTAGTGAAATGTTTGTTTCCAACATTTTAAAACTAGCATATCGAGTAGTATATGTCTAAAATGGTGTAATTTTGCCACAGAGGTAACTTATCTGTTATCTTTAAAACAAACTTTTAAAAGCCAGGCAAAGTAATATATTTTATCTGGGGACAATCGACTGTGACGCAAAAGAGAATGCCAATAATAAAACATAAAAAATGTGTTTTGCAAGATTAGGTGTCACTTTTTCAAGTGGTGGCTCTGTCATGTTTGAATTAAACTTTTAAAATATTTCAGTCCTTACTCAGCTCACATAGATAAATCCTCATCAGCCACTTTCACTGAATCTGTTTCCGTTCTGTACAGTTGAGCCTGACGTGCCATTGAGACAGGGTCTTTCTGGCACCAGGGTCAAGTTGACCCAGCCATGACCCCTAGAAATGTGTTTAGCATAAAAGGGGAATACCTGTATTGTATCTTATTACACATACACAGTTTTTTCAAATTCTCAGTGTGAAATGTATGTTTCTGTGTCAAATATTGACATTTCATTTTAAACGCCACATAGTGCTTGAGCAGCGTAGTCTCGGGTAAGCCATTTAAGGTTGTAGCACAGGTTTAAAGTCAATATCAATTATATTTTCTTTATTGGTTTGTCACCAGCCTCTGCAAGCCTATTAACAACCCAATTTAGGTGCTGCTCTAAGATTACCAGCTTAACCAGCCTCTTACTAACTTGCCTGTCTTAGTGCTTGAAACATATTTTAATAGCCAGTAGCAGGAGATGTACTGTACCAATGTACTGGACTCCTAGCTGGATCTCTGATTTTCTGGCTGTCAGGAAGAAACCTTTGCTGTTGTGGGGTTGCTCTGTTGGCATTTCCATTTTGCAAGCAATTTTGATGACTCCCACTAACATAGAACGTTTTTGTATGCCAGCAGAAACAAACAGCAGTCTGGTGCTTGAAAGGCTGCCCGCTTGGCTAGTCAGCTAAAGACGTAAAGCTTCGCTCTGCACCACCCATATCACTGGAAATGTCTCATTTAATTAAAATGCTTAGCAAAAGGAATCGGTTAGTTGCTTCAAAGCATTACATCAGAGTCTACCAGAACAATGCATCAACAAATGCAAGAAGCACCTTTACCGATCAAATTTAGTCAATTATATAGCTAAATAATGAATAAATAATCAGTGACTGGTTAGCTGTTAAAGCATGTTAAACAGGACTCTTCAGTGGAAGTCAGTCAGCTGTGTCACTGAATTTAGTTTCAGGAATGGAGAGGCCATGTATATGTGTTTAAAGACAGGTGCATAGCAAGTTTATAATACCTTTCTGTATGAGACAATGACTTCAACAGCGAGAGAGGAATCTCCCTGCTATGTCAATCCATTCTCTATTTGGCAGCAACCTTTTTCCAGTTTAATATACAGTACATTAGATACAGTTAAATACACTCTTGTACTGCGTTGGTATCATCAGTAGCCATCCACATTTTATTGTCATGAAGGAAAAGCTTTGAAACTTGGGATTAGAAGACTTCTTTGAACCGGATTCAAGTGAAGTTCTTCTTTGTGGTTTGCTAGCTGGTATAGATAGGATGGCAGGTCCCACCTTCTCAGTAGTAAGGGAAGTACTGATCATTAATCTGGGTCTGTTCTAAATGCTTAATGAGAAAATACGCATTGTCAAATTAAATCTACTGCAATAAACTGTAGAATATCTTCTGTCTTTTATTGTATTAAAGTGGTATCTTGAGTGGATGTTTTAAAAAGGAAGAATAAATGTCTCTGTGTACAATGAAATCAAAGAAGAGATTATAAAAAAACGTTCTATTCACTTTCCATGATTATTTGGGCAAAGACAGATGGATGTTCGGATCTGACCTCTGGCTAATTGTCGCCTAAATTGCAATATGAGCTTTCTATTTTACTCCAAAGAAACCTAAACTCACAGATTATAAAGTATGTAATTATACTGCCTTGGCTAATTGGTTTACTTGGTTTAATTGGTTTGTCACAGTGAGTCACAGTGAAGCCAACAGGAGGTAACCAAGTCTACAGATTATTATTAGCCTGTATTCCTCACATGTTCCTCAGCCGCAGGATCAGTTTCCCAAAGGGATCAGGTCAGCCATTGATTTATCTTAAAGCTGTGGATATAGTCTCTCGGGAAGGTCATGGACATTCCCTTGTGACCTTGACATAAATACAGAGGAAGAAACACCAATGACTCATGGCTCAGAGAGTTGAGTCCAACGTTGACTCACCCTTGTTCATACTTTTTCTTTGCCCCCTTAGTGCCGTGGTTTGAGGACGGTGATGTTGATTTGAGCAAGATGTCTGTATAGCTCCTGGCCAGACTGCCATAACTCATGGAAAAAAGATATTCAGGGTTCTCATGTGGTGTTTTCTGATGGTTCTGGTGACCCTGTGACCCTTTCTCTAGTGCTAACCCCAGGACAAATGATTCCCATAGATGAATAAATTTGACTCACCCAAAACAGATATTATAAAAACATATTTCACTTCTGTAGTACTCCATGATTGTTTGGGCAAACACAGTTGGATGTTTTGGATCTGACCTATGGCTAATCTAACTGTAGCCTAAATTGTGATATGAGTTTTCTTTTTTACACCAAAGAAATGTTAAATCACAGATTATTAAATATCTAATTGTACTGCCTTGGTTAATTGGTTAATTAGCTTTCTCTGAAAGGTCCGCTTCTTCAGAGAGGTCCATGTTTCGCCTGCTCTTTGTACTGTAGAGAGTATATTTAGAGACGCGGTACACTTAATAATCGTTATTTCACTTTGAGTCTCTCTCAATCCCCCTCTTATGGTCACGTTTCAAACATTTTAGCTTTCTATGGAATGCTGCTTCTCATTTGTGTGTTTTACCCAACATGCATTATACCATCAGTTGTAGAGAACGGTGTGTAGGCTATTTGTGTAAATAACTACTGTATCTGTCTTGTACTTTTTTATTGTGAGAAGACAGTAGCCCTGAATTTAATCTCACTTGAAATATTCCCCTTCCCCTCTAGGGCAGGATGCAGTCTTCAAACCACCGACTGCGAGATATGGACCAGCACCACCCGCTGCTGTCGGCAGGTGCAGATGTCGAGACAGGTAGCCTGGCGGCTGGGGTGATGGTTGGGGGTCCCCACGCTTGCCACACGGGGGGGAACCGCACACTGTGGTTCATTCAGGACAGCTGTGGGATGGTGTGTGCAGGCATGACCTGGTTCCTGGTGCTGTATGCTGAATTTGTGGTGAACTTCGTCATGTTGCTGCCCAGCAAGAACTTCTGGTACTCGCTGCTGAACGGGGCCACCTTCAACTCCCTGGCTGTGCTTGCATTGGCCTCCCATCTGCGCACCATGTTGACTGACCCGGTAAGGATGTTAAGGAAAGTAAGAGTGGGTAAGGTTGAGGATACAGATGGAAGAGAGAATTATGAGAGAGGAGGAAAGCTGAGAGGTAGAGAAAACACCGTCAGTAACTAAGACTAGGATTGTGTGTTTACAAAAGAAATGCCACAGTACAAGAAAAGACGCCCTAAATTTGTAGGTCCTCAAAATTGAATTTGCTAATCTGAGAACAGTATTAAGGGTTTTCAACCACATGTTCCCAGAAAATAAAAGGCCTGGGAACAAAGTCAGGAACAAAGTCAGGAACTTACGATTTGCATTTCTATCGGGTTTATATTTAAGGGTCTTCACAAAGATTACTTTTTCAAATGACTTTTTCTCATCAAAATTCACTTTCCCCATTGACAGCTACTTTTTAACTGTCTCGTATTATGTGAAGCCCTTTGATATTTTAAAGTTATCAATCATTTGGTTTCCGTTTTCCTACTGCTGTGTGTGATGGAACGGTCAAAGTAAGTGCCATTGGGATTATTCTGCACTTTGGTTACTAATGCTTTGTGACTTCTGTTGTGTTGTGAATTCAGCCAAATCATGCTTTAGGGGGTCAAATACTGTTAGTGTTGCTCCTGGAACGTTAACTCATGTTTACGCAGACAAACTAGATGTCTGATGACAGCTCCGCTGGTGCTTTGTAGCCCAACAGCCCGGCCTTAACAATTGCTCTATTTTAAGGCCCAAAATAGTTTAAAGGTGGAAAGTTTAACTTTAAGGGTTCTCTTTATGGGATTCAGAGCATATCTATGATTGAGGGATTGCCTCCACACAGCTCTCACATGACACAGGCTGAGCTGGCGGCTGGCAGCTAATGGTGCTAACAGCGTGAACAGTGGAAACAACAGCAAGAGTGCTGAAGGAGCTGTTAACCTGGGGGTAACCGGAGGAGGGGCGTTACGCTGTCGGTCGGGACATATGGTTGTTTACTGCTCTATGAATGTTCTGAATACCGTGTACAAAAACGCTTAGCCTTTCTTCACAAGTCTAAAAACCTAAAAACAATTGTTACATTGGTTCATAAACAAAGACACGCAGCTTGACTTCTCTGAGGCATAATGCATTTATTTGGACATTTGTAACTGAGAGCATTTGTCTTTGTCCCTCCTTAGGGTGCGGTTCCTAAGGGCAACGCAACCAAGGAGTACATGGAGAGCTTACAGCTGAAGCCTGGTGAGGTCATCTACAAGTGTCCGAAGTGCTGCAGCATCAAGCCTGAGAGGGCACACCACTGCAGGTCAGTCTATTGGTTGTGACCAATTTTACACAGAATTAATTTGTGACATGCTCCTTTACCCCACCTGTTAGCATCCAACGTGTGCTTTTGAAAACATCTACAAATGCACAACTTGTGTAAACAGCCGCAGTATAGTTGAAGACATTAGCAGAGTCAGTGTTTCATACAGTAACATATTCTCTCTCCTGCCTGCAGTATTTGTAAAAGATGTATCCGGAAGATGGACCACCACTGTCCCTGGGTCAATAACTGCGTGGGAGAAAAGAATCAGAGATTCTTTGTACTTTTCACTGTAAGTACACAGAAGTACTCATGGAGATTCATTATAATAAATGAATAAACACGTTTACAATTGTCTGACCCCACACTCTTAATTTTATAATTACTTAAATGTCATGTCTTTATATCAGACTAGATGGGAAAACTGGCAGAATTCTCTTCCCTTTTTTTCGGACTAGTATTTTCTTTGATGGAATAACCAGCTGAGGTTCACAGTGATGTAGTGCACAACAGACCGACATGAAATGTACACTGATAGCCATTTATGACTCTCTCTCAACACCATCAGCACTTTTTTAGCTTCATATGCTGACTGGATCTTTTTTGATGACAGGAACATAAAGCTGTCATATATGGTTGAGCAGTACATGGTCACCTGCAAGATGAAAATATTAGTTTGCGCTCTTTACAGATTGCCATAAATTAAAAAGTATAGCAACGCAGCACCACACGTTATAACTGCATGTCAAAAGATTTTTATCACAATGTGAAATGAGCTAGCGTAAATAAACGCAGTATTTATAAACCAACCTTATGGAATAGCGTCTCTCTTTTGTCTTCTCTCTGTCACCTGTTCTCATTAACCCCCCCCTTCTCTTTATGCAGATGTACATATCTTTGATTTCTGCCCATGCCCTGGGCCTCAGTGGGATGCACTTCTTCACCTGTATTAAAGTCCAGTGGAACGGTAAGGCGCCTCTTTTGTGTTGCAGCATCGACTAATGTATTTGAGTCAAAAAGACAAACACAGAATGTCAAGAGGGATGAGTCAGAAATACAGCTATTTATACAAGAGATTGAAACTGTTTAGAGAGACGATGAGACGGACGGAGCAGAGTGGGAAAGGGAAAGAGATTGTTATCCTGTTGTAAGAACAGCTGCTCGGCACAGGTCACTGGAGTTGCGCTGCTCAATCATCACAGAGTTGGCATTGATCTTTTTCTGCTCCCTTGTGGGTCTCTGTTGGAACCAGAAAATGAAGATAGTATGTCTTTCCTTGTACTACAGTCTCTACTGCCCTCTACAATATGACACTGGCTTAGCAAGGAAATGTTTTCCATGCTAACCGGTATTCAAGGCTACAGTGGCACGTGCGAAACGTTTACACCAGCGCTCGTCCTTAGTTGCATACATTATTCTGTATGGATTCAGTTAGCACAGGTTACAGTTGTGGGGAGGATACATTAGAGTTACTGTGTGCACATCCAGTCCTATATTAACATATGCGTCGCCAATTTAGTCAGCGTTTCAGTTGACCTTTTCAGTTGTTCAGTGCCAAATGAAAACTCCACCTTTCTTCCTCTCCGCCTGTGACCAGAGTGCAGTGACTTCTCTCCAGGGGTGTCCGTGCTGCTGCTGATCTTCCTCTGTCTTGAAGCCATCCTCTTCCTCACTTTCACAGCTGTAATGTTTGGTACGCAGCTCCACTCCATCTGCAATGACGAGACGGTCAGTATCCACCGTGCCCCCCCCCCCCCAAAAAAGCTTTTTTCCTCTCAAAAAGTTGTGTGTGTGGCGGCTAGAGTCACTGTCAGATGAGGTCATCAAGGGGACCTTAGTCTTGATAAAGAACTTTGGCTCTTCAAGTATATATAATATGTTGTTTATTTATATAATTGAATACCTTGTTTTCTCAGATGAGGAAACAAAGTATCAATATGCTACGCTCAGTTTTTCTCTCAGGTCTGTCCCAGTGCTAATGGAATTGTGTATCTTAGCATGCTAATGAGCCAAAGCAAACAGAAAACTTAATGAGGAATTTTTTATTTACAGAGGGGTTTGAATGTCTTGCAGGAGATTGAACGTCTTAAAAATGAGAAGCCCACGTGGGAGCGTCGCATGCGATGGGATGGGATGCGAGCTGTATTTGGGGGTTCGCCCTCTCTGCTGTGGTGCAATCCATTCACAGGCCTGCGTCTGCGGCGCCTGTTGCTGTTGACCCATGGACGCCGCGGCGGGTCTGAGTTCTCCGTCTGAGAGCAGAGACTGATGCAGCGTCACCAACACTTGACCGTCTCTAAAGCAAGATTTCTTGTAAGCCTCCTCGGCCAGGGCTAGAATGGACCTCTTCTCCTTCAGGCTGTCCTGTATGTGTGGGTGACAGGGAGACAGGCTGCTGCTCCAGTGGGACCCCAGTCAATCACAAACTACCACCGAAAGTTTGTATTTTCACTCTAACTTGCTGATGTAGACCCAACTCCTTCGGTCTGAAAGAGTATGCTGAACAACTGGAATATTGTTTCTAACAGGAGCAGATGCTTCGGTTTGCTTGTGTGTTTTTAGGTAAAGCATGCAGTATGTAACTCAAGTGAGTCTTTATTCCTTGTGAGACGCCCAAGGTGTTATTGGAACTCAATTCATGTACCCTCCGTACATAACTTCAGCAGCTTGTTTTTCCTTTGCTGCGCACATGAGATTCAAGAGTAGGGTTTAAATCAGCAACATATCTTTAATCACCACTGGACCCAGACAAGTGGATATCAATGGGGGAAATGCTTGAAACTGTTCTATTGGACCCAGACAAGGAAATCACAGACAAGGACATGCTGCACTTACATGAGGGAAAGTCTGGATATAGAGCACAGTAGACATCAGAACTTGAACTGTGCTGCCTTGATTTGCATGTATAACAGCTCAATCAGTCAGCATCTCAGCCAGGAAATGAGGCTTTCACTATCTTCAAATGAATGAACAGGCTACTTTAAACCCAAGCCTCATTCTTATTCAAGAGGACCGAGTGGCTTCTCCTATCTGTTCACCTTCTTTGTCATGTTTTTCCTTTTATTGTGCTGGAATTGTTGGTTTGTCATTACTCAGGCCAGTAGAAATTAATTGCTCTTTTTTTTTTTTTTTTTAAATAACTGCAGAAGCTTCTTTACCTTTGATAACAGTGAACTCCTCAATAGTTGACCATAATGACAACTGTTATTCTGAATCTTCATTTGGATAAAAATCACAGTTTTGTAATAGTTGTACGTATGTGCCCATAAATTTGCCATTCTACCACTCCTACTTGCTGCTCCACGTCTCATTCTCTATCCCCCAGACCGCTGATATGCCTCCCTGTGTTTTCATAAAGAAGTGATTCAGTTTGAACAACTTTGGCTGCTTTAAAGACTGAATGTCATTGAGTTTGAATTGTTTTACTCATCTCATTTGCTCATTTCTCTATATGGGAAACGTAAGGCTACTTCTGTGTAAAGTAAAAAGACTTTGTAGAATTTAAACTCTGAAAAACAACGTGACGAACACTCGAGACAGAGCCAAGTTTCAGACAAGGTGGCTTTGCATGCTCCTTGGCCACCGAGTGGTGCGACACATTTTGAAAAGGAGGACTTAAATCACTAGCACAACCTCCTTTGGCTCTTTGTGAGCTCACTCTGATCTGCAGTGCCAAGCTCCATTGTGCAGTCAGCTTGTGTTAAAAGGGAGCTGCTTTGCTGGAAGAGGCTGAGGTACCAGGCTCATTATACAAGCTTTAATACTGAACAAAGTCTCGGGGGGGCTCAGCAGATGCTTGCGAGGCCTTTCCTACTTCACTCCAGAAATGGCCTGTAACATCTAGTGGCAGGAAAGTAGCAGATATTTCCTCAGTGTTACTAGAACACTTATCCATGCCTTTTTAAAATCACACCGCAAAGTGAATTTGTCAGCTTAAAAGCTTTTGCCATGTTTATGAAAGTGTTTTTATTTTGTGACAACTTGTCCCCTATTGTATTTTGCATAATTAATGAGCCTGTTTGCACTGGATGAATGTGGCTTTTTGAATCTAGAGTTCAGAATTCAAAGTCAAGTCCTGACTGATTTGGTATGACTGACTTTGATATTGTCAAAGTGTTGACAAATCTAGATTCTCAAAGTCTCATTTTGTATGGCGTGTTGGACAATATACTGCTGTTTGTTCTCATCTGTGGTTGTCGGGAGAACGAACTCCACTGTTTACACTAAATGATGATATCTGATGTGCTATGGCTTTAATGTTCTAAGAAACATGCTGCCATTAGAATGTAAAACATATCTATTGTGGGACTAAGGGACACAGCACTGAAAGCTAACTGACATCAGGGGAGTTATTAACGCTGGCCTCTCATTTCCGCATCACCTCAGCAACAGTTTTCCGATTTTAAATGTTGGGGGAATATCACTTTCCTATTCATGTCATACTTTCTCTATATTCCGCATTGTTCATTCAGCAAGTCCCGTATTCTAACATGCTCAGTGTTTAATTTATAAGGTGCGAAATGAAAAAGAGAAAAGGTCAGCCAAACACACAGCATATCCATAAAATCATATGCACATGTATTAATTGAAGAATTATCATAAAATAACAGAAAAAGTCATGCTGTTTAGTTTGTCAGATGCACACTGTAATAACGCAACAGCTGTTATTAAAAATAGTTGCAGATATTGGGGGCAAACATACATCCAGAGCCATGAGAGGACTAGAGTCTATTACAAGTAAATGTCTCAAACAGGACTTGAGGTAACAGATGCAAGACTATTCCACTGTTAAACTTTTAGTGGTATTTGTAGGAAGTAACAGAACATCAGCGCTAATTATGGATTGTGGTGACTGCATATGAATAGTTGATGTTGACTGGTATAATTTGTTTGATGTAAACAAGTATTTCACAATAGGATGGTCCCGTTTCATGACCAAACTCAGATGCTGTAATCATAATGTCTTAAATTGGGTTTCTGTTACAAGGTATGTAGTTTAACACTCATGCTCAGCAATAGAATCAATGAATGATGATTTTTAAAGGTGTATACCGGTAATTGTATTTTCTCCACCTCCTGCTGTTTGAGTTATTGAAATACAATCAACATGGGGAGAAGATTGTTTGACAATGTACACTATTCTGTCAAGATTATTAACATTAACATTGCCATGAACAGTTGAGAAAGATTGTGTTTCCTACTCTCCTGGGAGAAGGTTTCCTCAAGAACAAAAGTCCTTCAGCTTTATAAACAAAGTATAAAGGTTACTATTAACAATATATAAATGGAATGTTTTATTCAAGTTTTTTTTTAATTAATGTGTCATAATCTTATAATGTCTTATATCTTTATTGTCATTCTTTTACATAATAAACATGATTAAATTAAAGCTATGAATTGTGATTGATTGTCCATCATATGTAATTTACTTTTCTCTACTCCTACGTCTTGTTTCTGGATAACATAGAACGTGTTGTGAGTATCACACCGACGTAACATGCTGCAGTTCTGTTGGGGGAAAAAAAGGCAAGCCAGGATAGATGGCAGTTTGGTGAGTGTGTCGGTGAGGTTGGACCGCCTTGGCATGGATGTTAGTTTTGCCTAACTTTACATTGAGATGCAAGGCGTAGTAGAGCTGAACTGAAATTAGATTTGAAGCTATTGCTACAGCATCAAAGAAAAAAAGTTGTAAGTAAACAAAACTTACTGAAACGAATAACTTGTCAAATATGTGTAATACTATAAAATCATTTAAACTTCATCACAAATGGGAAATACACAACCAAAACGCTCACGACATTCCCTTCAGTCCAGTAGGTGGCAGTAAGTGTGAGATCTGCCAATTCACTCAGTGAAGAAGAAGTAGCTCCATGGTGTATATTCCCTGTGTTTGAACTCTCAGGAAACAATTAGCGTTAAGACTAGTATTCAAACTGAAATCAAGCCTAATCATGATCTTCCAATCTAACTGAAACAGACGAAATTTGACCAAGCTTGATTTCAGTTTGAATACTAGTCTTAACGCTAATTGAGTATATTCAATGCTTTTGAACGATTACGCTTTGTGGTGTCACACAACTGGGATGAAGCACTGCCTGAAAAACTAAACGCAGGGTAAAATAGCCCCCCCTTGATCACCGCCATTTGGCCCGCCTTCGCCGCGGAATCGTTAACTTCAGATTGAGTCCTCTGTTGTTGCTTTGACATGTTGTGAATATGGCGTCCAAGGGCCAAGCTGATGTGGAAGCATTTGTCAACCGTTGGATAGTCGACTACTATTCACTACTTGCGTTAGAGCTGTTTAAAAACAAGAAATACGAGGACTTCTGTGGAATTATATCTATACTTGACAGTAAGTAACACACACCGTGTTTAGCTTCTTACCCGCCAAACTAGATTGGAGTTGGTTTAGCTAGCTCATCGTGTCCGACCAACATTGCCGTTACTGGGCTGTTTTATTTACTGCGTGTCGACTGTTCTTAAAGTTCTTGCCTACAGATTAAAAGTCTTGCCGGCCAAGTCTTAATTTCGCTTGTGCGTCACCGACGGCAGGTGTTATTGTCGTGCAGTTAGCATTAGCTCTGCTTCTCCACTGCCTGAGCGAGTCCCAGAAAGTCTCATTAAAAAAAGCTCCGGTAAATGGCTGTACGCTGCACTTTAACGGGCATGGGGAAGCCAACTAAACGTACGTTTGCAAAACTAACCAGTCCTCATCCTTTTTAAAGTAGTTTCTCAAACAGAAACGTATAAAATATATATATCGTATATATCATATAAAGCATACTGTTGGTTCCCAAGTGTGAAACGGGCTTATTGTTGCCCCTAGTGGTCATTTAACATACTACTCAGCGGAAGAATACGCCGCACTATGATTTACTTGGACAAGTGACAAAAAAAGGGATTTTATGATTTATTGGATTTCTTGTCGAATTGTATTTTGTTTCCGTTTTGTAACATAAAACACTGTAAGGATGAGGATTAATTGGTTGGTTTTGGTCATGTAGTTCTGATTAACCTACCCATCCCCGTTAGAGTGTAGCGCACAGCTGCTTCCCGGAGCTTTTCTACGGGCGTTGGAGAGACGGTCGTGTCCAGTTTTTCAAAAGGGAGATTATTGGACTGGGACCTGAAAAATGTAATCTAGTCTAGATTTGTCAAAAACATATGTAGCCGTGTGAAAATTGTATATAAATGGGTACTTTGGGAATATATGTATATGTATGCGTGTGTAAATCTGATACTCACAAACAGTATTTATCAATAGCCTATATACTTTTTATCTCATAAATACATACCATATCTTCTACCAGCTGCGAGTGTTGGCCCACAGTAAAATCATGAACATAATTTTAAATGATGTCACAATTTCCCCCAAGTACCTCCAGTTGACCTTACATTTATTAAATAAATGAAGACCACAGTGTAGCGTGTGAATTGTTTACTCTCTATCTGAACATGTATTTTTTTGGGGGAGCTTATTCATCATCTTGTTACAGGTATCTTGGTCCGTCCTGTGGACTCCTCTGATGTCACCCCAACAAAGATTCGAGTATTGCACTTTCTCGTCCGGATAAATGATGGTGAAAATCTTGGTAAGATCAACATTAATGCCTTCATCATGGCACATATCGGGAACTTTGTCAACAAATGTGTATTGCTGGGGATTTCATTTAGTGGCATCAAGTGTACAATTTTCTATTTGTACATAGTGGAAATCATTATGATGAGCTATTTCCAAAAATGCAGAAGTGTAACATTTACTTGCCTACCAGTAAATAAAAAATCCTGTTTAAAAATGGGTTTGAAATTCACGTAATTTGCAGAATTTATTATGGTATTAATGTCGCAGTTGGATGCATTTTCAATACAGCATGACATAATGATACTATTTGACAATTCAGATCTATTGTGAGTTGTTTCACACAAAATACAAGACAAATCAAGTCCTCATTTGGTGACAAATAGGAGACATCAGTTTAGTACAACCACCCCAGCGTTGCATTGTTAGACAAATGTCAAGCTAAATGTCAGGCCACTTGATTGCCCACCTGTATTAGATTGTCTCATATTGCAGGATTTTAAATTTAAATTAAAAAAATCGCACATCCCAACTGTAAAACCAAATTCAAGGTTTTTCCCTAAATCAATAGTTGAGCATACATTCAATCCTACTAGCATGTTGTGACCCACACACCTCAGTGAATATAGCTCTTTGCCTACAGACATTACATTTGAGCCTGACCAGTCAGTAACTCCTCTGGAATCAGCCCTAATGGTCCTGGAAGGTATGATCCAGGAATGCAGTATGCCATTGCCACAGCAGGACTTCGAGAAAGTATGTGCTTCACTTAAAGAGATGGTAAGTGGGTTTTTGTTGTTGTTTTTACACAAAGGCATGAAAATACTGGTTGATTCAAAATAGGACTGGGCAATGTGGCTTATAAATAATATCTCAATATGTTTAGGCTATGCCCAGATGTAAGATATATATATATCTCCTATTTTCTTTCTTTCTTTCTCTGTAAAGAAAATAACTGTTTGATTTTGCCCTTTGATGCATTTGATCATTACCAGTGTGATCGTTCTAATAAACTAATCTAAACACGATGAGGTGGTTTACTGTTATTTTGAAGTTAGATTGGTCTTTATTATTAAGTTTGACTAATTATTCACATAATTGAAATCTCTCTGAAATTCACTCGTCCCCATCTCCATCTCATCCTGTCCGGCCTAGGATGAATAAGCTCATGCCACCTGACTGAATTATAAAAGAAGAAGCTTGACTTGGTTAGGTACTTGCTTTCACAAAGTTTCATCTGATTTGATCTAACACATTTATTTAATTTTTTGTCATTAGATGGTGGGGATGTTAATTAAGAACAATGAGTTTGACAAAGCAAAAGCAGTGCTGAACAAACACTTCCCCAAACCAATGGTTGGCAAGGTGAGTAAATTAACTGAAACATGCACGTTTATGTATGTAGCTCAATACCGGGGTAAAATAACGTGACAATAATCAAAGCTTGAAGGAATACAGATGCTGTGTCAGCCTAGTTAATATCACAAGGACTTCAAAGGAAACCCAGGTTGTTATATTTTGTTAAATGTTCTAGTCAAAGAGTTATGTACTTGATTAGTTAATGTTACACATCTCCACGGAGTAATACATTTCTTCTGTTTAGTCTTTAGCAGTGTGTAAAAACATCTACCTGCACCGTTTGTGCAGTCAAGTGAGGAGACTTTCACATACAGTTATATAAGGTGCTACTGACAAATAACAGATGAAGCAACAGTTCTTTTATTTAAATGACACTTTCAGTCATGGGAGGCAAAAAATCTTGTCCGCTTGTATTTCGTTTGTTTTTAATGATTTGTCTGATACAAATAACCAAAATGTAAAATAAAATCAGATTATTATTATTGTTATTATTGTTAGTCAGTCAGTCATGAAACTGCAAAGTTGACCTGTTTTTCATTTTCTATCCCACATTAAAATGTTTTATATTGTGTACAATGTGGGTTCATAATTTACCTTATTACATTACGTCTTTTTCAACTTGCATGTACATATACAATATACTATACATTTTGAAGATGATGCTGAAACGATGCATTGTTCAGCCTGTTAATGATTTTGAGCGGTTTTGACTACATTTTTATGTTTGTGTGCACATTACTTAATGTCTGTGTTTTCTGTAGAAAGCTATATTCATGCGTCTCATCAATCGGAAGAGTAAAATGCATCAAGTCATCGAGCAAATTGACTTCCAGCGGTTCAAGGAGGAAATGTTGGCGTTTTGCGAGAGTCTCTTCAACGACGTTCCCTTTCTCCTCAGGGTATGTTGCTATGTATTAGGCATGAGATAAAGGATTATTGCATTGAAACTATTTTTTAAAAAAAACATTTTTAGCTTTCTTAATTTTGACGAGATATTTCGGCTGCAAATGGGCATGAATAATTGAATATTAAAAATTGTATTGCTCTTCTGAGCACAACCTTTCTGATTACAGCAAACGTTTTTCAGAAGCATATTCAATTGTTAACCAATCATCGGCTCTCTTAAGAGTTTGTAAACATTTCCATGAGTTCAATAAGAAAGTCTTGCCTGTGATGAACTACACATTTGTTCAGCCGATCCACATATGCAACAGTGCTGATTTGTTAATGAAGCAAATGTCTTTTAAACTTATTTTGTGTTTTTCGTTTGTGTACGTGTAATTAGGCTGCAACGCAGTTTATTGATGAAAGCAGACTTAGGGATCAAGACGACCAGGCAGCTGGACCTGATCAGCAAGACGAAGCAGGCCCGTCCTCCAGTCCACAAATAGTCAGCGTCCATGTTTTACCATGGTAGGCTCTCATTCACTCTGTTCATTTCAAACAGCAGGTCTTTTCTTTTCTCCCCCATCTCTGGGGAAGGGCCAAGATGTCACAACATCATCTGTCTGCTATTATTGGGTAGGCTGTTGATTGGAGACCTTTATTCTCTGGCCAAAATAATCTGTGCAACCTTTTTTTCTTGTCTCCATTTTATCTACCAGTACACATACAATAATCCAGAAGACCAGACTTGAGGCGGCCTACAAGGCTTTGGCTGCATGTTTAGATGAGAAAACATTTGCTCAGCTGGAGGAAGACGTGGAGAAAGAAGAGCAGGCAAGAAAAAAAGATCTTTCCCTGCGCCTCCCACCTACTCCCAAAAGGGGCACCAATCAGGACTCGGAGCAGGATGGGCCATTTCAGAGAGACTCAGGCAGCCCCATGGAGGCTTCCCCAGCAGACCCACCACCACAGACAGATGCTGTTCCTAAAACACAAGCAGCTTGGCTCTCAAAGACACCCTCAGTGCCGAGAAACAGGCAGCCTTACACTGTGGCACGACTGGTGGTCGAGCCAGACAGCCAGGGCAGCTCGCAGTGCACAACAGCCTCACAGGAACTGGAGACTGATGTCAGAACAGAAGAGCCACCACAGTCATTGGCAACACCCAGTAAAAAAGCAGAGCAGAGCCTAGTAACAGACAATGAGGTGACCATACCCATGCGGACACTCCCCAGACGAGGCAACAAAATTTGCACCAGGTAAATATTTTTTCTAACAAACTTTTTGGCTGTTTTTTAGAAGTCACTTTTTCATAGAATTGCAGAATTATTCTGCGTCATTTTCACATGAAATGAGGGGATGCTCTGATCAGTCAAATGTCAATCAGAATACCATTGCAGATATGTATTGCAAGTGATTTGGTCAGTGGTCTTTTAATTTCACACATTTCCTAAAGATGCTGTCAGGCAGGCAGTAGCTTTGAGCTACTATCACATGAGGGATTGAGGCCTGTGTGAGCATGCTACAAGCTAACAACGTTTTTCAAGTGTGCAAGGTGTAACAGCACCCATTACAATGATATTAGTTCTGAAATAAATAACTAGAACAATAACAACATTCATTCATTCATTCAATGTTTAAAAACAGGAATTAAGTAATCTGCATCATTACATGGATTGTCGGTATTTTCCCTAAAAGTCTGTCCAAATAATAAATCTGATGATACAAAGTTGTTTTTTTTCACATTCCTTGTATAGCACATTTCATTATGAGTAGGCTGCTTGTGGTCCTGTATTGCTCAGTGAGTGTACGCTGCTTGTTTTGTCATGCAGAGCCTCAACCAGTTTTGCAGAGTTGTCAGCAGAGACTGAGGAGGACACCCCTGGCTCTGAGGCCACCAGGGAAATGTGTGTGGGAAAAAGCCATAACCAGTCCAAAAGTTCACCCGTCCGGTAAATCCAAATGTACAGTATCGCCTCACATGGGGCTGCTATATGGGTTATTACTATGGTGTAATGTTGAGCCATGACAGTAAGAACACAAGGCTGTAAGGACAGCAGAGACGGTCTGTTACAACAGATTAGGACAGATGGGTGTCTAAGGAATAGTGTGGTCTCTACTGGCCACTAATGGTCTTTTATTAGCTTTTATCAACCACAGAAACCTTTCCTCCATAACCCCAGAAAACTCTGAAACTAAACATGAGAACTATAACTCCCTTTTGCACATTCCTGTTTTTTGCATTTTCAACTCATTGGAAAAATTGTGAAGAGTAAGTATTTCCTCTTTTGTTTATAAAAAAAAGAAAAAGCCATCTGAACTGTATGATCTAAGAAGAGGTTGTCTACTCCAAAGTTTATGGTTAAAGACGGACTCCAATTTACGGCAGGATCTGGTGACATCAAGTAGACATTGGTTAGCAGACGGTACAGTTTTTGTTTAGACACTGTAAGGTACATTTAAACTAGGTAGCTTAAAGCATCAGTATTGTTTTAGTTGGTTGGTTAGTTGTGGTTTGTAATTAATTCCACTTTATGTGATCTGGAAGGAAATTTAATCCTGTTTACATGTTTTAAAAGTACACATTGTGCAATTACCTTGGCAGTTGTAAACATAATTGACTTGGAGAAAGCATCATTTTAGTTCAAAAAAAAAAATACAGATCTCTCTCTTCCTGGACAAATGCTTGACTGAGTCTCAACTCTCATTATGCAGAAACACCACCAGGTCAAAACAGTTGTCATCAGACAGTGATGAAGACCCGCAGGAGTCGCCGGCTCTCTGCAAAACCCCAGTGCGGAATCCTCGTAAACAAGTGGCCAGCAATCCTCTCAGCAAGCAAGTTCATACAACATTCATTTGATGTCGCTAAGTTGGTTTATGATTTAATGACTGACATTTGAATAACTATGTATTTTTGCAGGGTTCCAGATGCCACCTCTATCACAGATTCTTCATTGGACAGCTCACCCGAACTGTTCCCTTGTCACCCTGTCCCTCAGACGAGCTCCACTCCCCACAAGGACTTTGCTCAGGATAAAGGTTCTTCCAATTCAAAATGGTAAGTAAATATTACACCAACGTCTCAAGCTAAGCTGTTATTTAAATACGCTGGATGGAATTTGTCTGTTTTGTAGTGAAGCTAGTGGGAAACTTTAAAATTAGAAAATAAAGTTTTATTGTAAAAACATGTACCTTCTTCCGTGACTTTGACACCCAAATGCATACTGATCTTCCAGTGAAGATTAAAATATGATTAATTGTTACATGTTATGTCAGAATTTATTCACAACAGCTGATTTAATCTTTAATCGATTCTGCTATAAAAAAAAAATGGAGTGTGCGGTTTTTCATGGTAGTTAATCAATTACCTTAAGATGTCAAACGTGAAAAGAAACTCTGCTTTTGTGCACAGGAAACGGCTGTACAATACCGCAAAGGAGAGTAAGGCTACATGGAGCGATGAAGAGTCTTATTTCACCTCCAGAAAGAATACAGGTAATATTTCAACAAATATCTGCTTGTACTTAATCCTGGGTAAATCTTGTTCATGCGGTCATTTCTTTTTTTTTTCACAAAGGATCGCACAATGAGAGCATCTATTCAAATCCAGGCAACAGGAAGAGGGTAAGTGTCACAAGACTTCTTTGAATACTCAGGAGTCAAAAATAAAGTAACAAATCTGTTGTGGTTAATTTGAGCTGGTGGGAAGTTTTGAAAATCGGCGACATCCACAAGGTATATTGTAGGGATATCAAACCTGAAAGACTATAATCCTGAAACTTTTAGATGTCTGATCGTTCCGGCAGCTCACGAAAGCACCACACAAGCAGACATGGTTGCATAACCGTGCAACAACTCAGACAAAAATAAAACAAAGCCGAGTAACTCTATGATACTGTTGTGTTGCAGAAGTGGAGTGAAAGTGAGACACAGAAGTTGAAGGACGGGGTCGAAAAATTTGGAGAGGGCAACTGGAGTAAGATAAAGTCGTATTACTCCTTCAGCGATCGAACAAATGTCAACCTGAAGGACCGGTGGAGAACAATGAAGAAAACCAAGATAGTTTGAGAAGGTCAGGACAAATTATAAACATTATACAAAGACCTTTTTGTTCCTAAAAGGTAATGTGTAGTTTTCAGAGGCATCCGTTATTCCTCTTGTTCAGCTAAATTGTTTCGCTCTCCTGTTCAGTATTCAATCATGTTTGAAACTGTAAAAGAATTCAATTCAATAAATGTGAAGGGTTGAAAAAAAAAAAACCTGCAATGGTGTGTGATATGCATTTTCACTGTAGCAAGCTCACAAATACAAAGACATTTGATTTATTTGAAATGTGACATTTACAAAAGAAACAGACAAGCATTCCCCCTTCGTTTTGATCAGGTCTGTTACTAGGGAATACTCAGCAGTATTCCAAGGAGAGTCAGGTTCTTTTTCCAATATGTGCGATTTCAAACCTCTGCTATTAAGGTGTCCTTGATCCAACCACTTCTGTTAAGAAAACGGCAGTTCTGGGGGTTCAGCTGTCGATGCATCTTTATGTTAATGTGTCTTCATTCCTGATGAACTCTCCTACGTCGGCCTGGTGGAACACGACAATGGACATGGGATCCACTCGCCGACACTCCTGGGTAGACTTGGCTGCTGCTCCAAAACCCTGAAAAATAAGATTCATAACCGTTTGAGAAATGAGCTCTGAACAAGAGCAAAGATCAAAATCCGTTTGTCATATGATGTAAAGATAAGCGACTAGCACATATGGTATTCTAAATATTTGATACCTAGAGCATGTGTGGACACATTCAAACCAGGAATGATGCATTGTTAAGATAATTGTGTTAACCTATGTTTATTTAATATGGCTGGCACAGTAGCATTAGAATTGTGAAATACATTTATGTACAAGGACCAGATGCACTGTAAAGTGTTTGTAGCGAAACACTAATTTACGACACCTTTCCAAAGAGCGTTTTCACGTGGTTTGATTAACTAGAATAACCAACTGTTAAGGAGACGGGCCCTCAAAGTTGTCTCGTATTTGACGACCACCACCACATAATGACTACTCAAATGTACCAAACCCTGGGGGTTTCCGATTATCGGAGAAGCTAACAAACAAGGTTATCAACAATTTCAATATTTTCGGGCGAAAAATAAATATGCAAATTAGGTGATTCTTTTTTTTTTGTCCGTTTGTTTACTTGTTAGTATAGGGCAGACTTATTTTCATTTATTTAACATCTCCTGAATTTTTTAACGTGCCTAATTTCCTTTTAGCAACAGCAGACTGAGTATAAAGGTGGGTAGGTCAGTCTAACATAACATAATGCTGCATCTAATTTTCTGTTTTGTAAATAAAAATATAAGGACTTTATTTTTTTAAATCACCTGCTTTTCATGTTTATATTAGTTATTTACATTGTGGGTAACTTTCTTTGTTCGCTGAAAACCGTACCGATGTTTATTTTTGAAGAATATATCTGCGTCATTAGGTGAGGGTGGTTGTCCAGTATGTTTCAAAGTGATTGATTTTGACAGAATGACCCGTGAACAACACAGCATCATAGTTCCAACACTTACCAGGGGAACATCCGTCATGGAGTAGACCACAACTCCCTGGTACTGCATCGTGTTCTCAGTGATTCTCCCAAGCCCAGATTTTAGCACATGGTTTCCGTAGAGGAAAGACTGCTCTGCTCCAGGTTTCACCCACACCTTGAACTAAAAGACATGAAGCTTCAAGTTAGTCATACATGGCTGGATGATTGAACTCGTGTGTATGCAGGTGTAAACATCAGGGAGCTACCTCATAAACCAGGATGAAGTTATCTGGTAGCCTCGTAAAACTTGTTTTACTTCAGTCAGTCAATGTTTAAGATTTCCAGGTTTTAGTCCGCAAATAAATACCCTTCTTACCCAATTAATCCTGCCTCATGAGGAGCCTTATGCAGACACATGGTCTCTGCATCCTATTTACAGCAACTGTAACTTTGGTAGATGTTGCTGGTGTGCTTTTAGACCTCAGATCACATGTGTGACTGCAATTTCAATAGTGACCAATACATGAAAATCACAAGCAGTACCAGCAATGTTGAAATCGACACACCTTTGCTTTTCCTATCACAAGAAAAAAAAAAAACCTATTGGTATGCCGCTATTGTTCTACTGCCATATGGCTCATAATAACAGCATGTCACTCATGTTCCACTGGCAGATACTTGTATATATGGAGACATAAAAGCCACCGGCATCTACTTGATAATGACAGTCAAACAATTGGCATGTTGCATCTTTTGCAATAGTTCTAGTTTCGATCCATCGAACTGGCTCTAAATATATTGATTTAATAATCACACAATCCAATATCATTTATACATATCTTTTCATTAAAGACAAAATATTGTTAATTGAAATGTCTGAAAAAGCCCAGTAATAAAATTGTCATCATATTTTAGTTGCCTGGTTAAATGGTTATAGTCTCATAATCGATCACAGGCCCCTGAATGGAATCTAATCAAAATATTGTGGCAGACTTTAATATCAGCAAATACTGTAATATTATATCATGATGAAACTTGTGATTTACAGCCAAACTACCAATTTAACAGGGAAAGTGGCAGTAAAGATCTGTACGGACAGTGGCACCTTAAAAGTGTGACAAGACGCTTACAAGTGTCATATGCAAGTAGATTAAAAGTGGAAAACCACTAAGAAATGACATATGCAACAGAACCATAAGGGTGGCCTTATGTAAGTCACTGTCACTCACTGCTCTTCCTGTAAGCTTTAAAAAGACTATTTGACAGCAATTCAAATTGCGGCTCTACTGAAAAGGATGCCTCACTTTCTCCATCTCCTCACTGCCTCTCTTACTCCAACCTCCATTGGTCAGAGCTAAGGAGAGGAGAGGATGCGAATGATGGAAACAAAAGATACAAATAAGAAAATTGAGCACTCATAGTCACCTTTGCATAGGGCGCCAGGAAATCCAGGGCTGTGATGTGCAGGCGGAATTTAATGGTCTTTGTGAACTTTCCAAAACATGTTCCTACTGACACGAGCTTGTCCCTGGAAATGTGTGTGGCCAACTTAAGAATTTTCTCACTGTGGACAGAAAACGAGGGCACGTGAATTTCTGATCGACTTTGACGACACATCTACCAGAACACGCATGTTATTGTATCCTGTATTACCTCATGTAGTACACACGGTCATTGTGTAGCCTGAAACAGTAGGAACCGTCCGGTCGGTCCACTAGAAGTTTTATGTTTTCACCGATGCTGTTTTGGGAGAAAAGACATGGCTTACGGAAACACACACGCAGGCTAACTAGGGTGCTACCATTTGTGGGGCACAAGTTGAGGCTTAACAGGCAAGCAAAACTGTTTTCCACGTGCACTTACTATTTCGACAGCTTCTCAAACATCGTTTTTGTCTCTTCGTCTGTTAGCGGCCTCATATTGAATATTTAAAAGCAACCTTTATCCGCGAGTAGTCGTGTCTCCTGTGAGAAGGACGTGAAAACGTGGGTAAGCACGGAAGCCGTCACGCTTTACAGCGGAAGTCGGTTGACGTAATCAGGGAGGTAGTTCCTGGTTGTTTTTCCCTTTAGCTCTCAGTCGATCGTACGCTTTTACTCCGGCAAACCGGTCGCCATCTGGTAAGTTTATTCACTTAAAATGTTAATAACTGTTGCTAATACGTTTATTATACCGCTGGTGTACAGTTACGTGAACATTAATTTGATTTACATTCGGTTTTTTGTTGAACATTGAAGTCACACCTTCGAAAACGGGTTCAGTTAGCCTGGTTAGCTAGCTGTCAGTGGAAAAAAACACGAACCTGCTGCTATTGGCGAGCTAACTGTGTTAGCAGCTGATAATGCTAACGCAGGTTAGCTGCAGGCAACGACCCCATTATTCTAACGCAATTCAATTTAAATCCATTCTGAAACACTGGGGTGGCATCAGTCAATACATTGCATCTAGTCCAGTTGGCATTTTACCTCGAACCCGCCGAATTAAGTGGTGAGTCTTTGCCGCAGCGGTGCGAAGTTACATAACGTTCATTTGTTTGTAAATACCGATTACGTTTTGTGTGATCGGAAATCACAGGATGAGGAACTGATCATTAAGCACCTCTGCACCGGGCAGCCGATGAAATGAGTCACCTGCAACGGAGTGCACAGTAACAGCTCAATGTCAGCGATGTGTAATGTCAGCCAGAGTTGGCTACAAATAAGGAAATCCACTTTGTCAGCGAGCTCTTTGCATTTGGCAGATCATTTGATCCCCCTGTCTGACGGCAGTGACAGCTGAAATAAATGCATGATCCTGTTTTTCAGATGCTGCCAAGTAAAGTTATACACAGCAAAACAATTGTATTCACTGACATGACACTCCTCCAAACACCTGATCCTGCTGCCGCTCAGTCATCAGTAAACATTTGACGTTGCTCGTTAAAAGTAACTTCAATGCTTTGTTCTTGATGATCTAAGTACTAAAGGTTAAGGAAGCCTTGGAATTAGATTTGCAAAGATTAATCAATTAGTTGTCAACTATTAAATGAATTGGCAACTATTTTGATAATCGATTTATCAGTTTGAGTAATTTTTTATGAATGGGGGGAAAAAAGTCAAAATTCTCTTGGTTCCAACTTCATGAATGTGAATATTTTATGACAGTAAACTGAGTTGTGGACAAAACAAGACATTTGAGGACGTCCTCTTGGGCTTTGTGAAACACTGATCAACATTTTTCTCCATTTTCTGACATTTGATAGACCAAACAACTCATTTATTAATCGAGAAAATAATCTGCAGAGTGATCGACAAAGAAAATAATCGTTATCGTCTGTTCCAGCCCTACATAAAGTTCAATTGTACCTTGTGTCTTCAGAGTTGCCCTCTGCA
This sequence comes from Bovichtus variegatus, assembly GCA_943593645.1. Lineage (NCBI taxonomy): Eukaryota > Metazoa > Chordata > Actinopteri > Perciformes > Bovichtidae > Bovichtus > Bovichtus variegatus. The sequence goes on from CALSCE010010649.1 coordinate 8,420,631, forward strand.
GCTTAACACACAAGTGTCATCCTGAGTTAGGAGATCATGTATTCCTAAAAAGCAATTGTTTCTCGCCTATGATAAAGGATCTGTAGCTCAACATAAAATGTTAAGTAGTAACAGCAGAGGCATTTTCAGTCATTTTGTCAGATGATGCTCCAAATGTTCTTTTCTACATTTTCTCAGCTGTCCTGTTAATGGAAGCCTCCAGATTATTTCAACTCGTGGGAGATATTAATTAAAATGGATACCTTTTATCATGGCTGCAGAGCTAATAACATCATAATGAACACTGCAGCATAGGCAGTTCAGTGGCTATGAAAGCCCAAAGTTATAATCATACTTTGATGTTTAGCACATGAGATGACGTATAAAAGTAAAGGTGAAACCTTGATCTCTTGGTCGAGCTGTGTTTATAGTAGCTGTCTGTTCAGGAGCCCACATTGAAACATACAGTTGACCCAATTACTTCCATTTCAAGGTTTCACCTTTAAGACTTGTAAAATAGTTAAGTGCTAATACTTATTACTCCATGTGATAAACGAAGAATACCTGAAATCTATGTACATTAAATATGTGTAACAATATTTCATTGAAAAAAGTAAGTGTAAATATGAAATAAAAGTATTTTTCATTGGAAGAGCTTTATGTCACTGCCAAATGAATGAAATGGAACACTAGGCACAAAACTGACTACTAAATCAACCAAATGATACTACTTTTCACTATTATTATTAGGTGGTAGACAACTACTTTTACTCCGGAAAATTCGACCTGTGCCTAACGAAAGTGCCCACAAGTTGCTAATACAACTCTATAATAGCTTGACAGGAAAAACAAAGTGTAAGAATTATGGATAACCTAATGGATAAACATTTTTTTTTTTTTTTTTTTACTCCTTTCCCTTGTTGACAGGAGTGTGCTGCCCTGTGTTGGGACACCAGTTATTGTGCTAACGGTTTACCCGAGAGAGACCAGTGGTCTGTCTGTCATCAGTTTCCGGCGTGTGTTTGTGGCTCTGGTAACACTGAACAGGAAGTCAGACGCAGAGAGACGTCTGAACTGAGAGAGGAAACTGCTGCGGCTTCTTCGTCAGCCTCAGAATGACTGAGTTCTGGGTTTGTTTCAGCTGCTGCATTGCAGAGCAGCCACAACCCGTGAGTATGAAGTCAACTTGGAAGACAAATTGCTTCACTCCAATTTTTTTTATGTAGTGGCCTTGTAGGAAATTGGTATGAAATGCGTTTTCTATATAATATAGGTTAATAAATAGAGCAGTATTCTCTGGTGGTATGTAGTGTACTAGCCCATCCATTTCAATGAGTCTGTGAATACTAACCAATTTTTAGGCGACATCGCATGAGTGTTAGTCTACTAAGAATTTCTTGCCCTAGTAAAACTAGTGATCTCTAGCTAAAACGTTTGTTTATGCTGCTCTTTTTCAGAAACGGCGGCGGCGGATCGATCGCTCCATGATCGGGGAGCCAACAAACTTTGTTCACACCACACACGTAGGCTCGGGGGACATGGGCCTGGGATTGGCATCAGTACGTTGTTCGTCATCTTTACAGAACATTCGACCAACAGAGTAAAGCAAAGCGAAAATGTCAGTCAACTAACGCTAACATTTACACCTTGGTGTTTGTAGGTGGACCTTGTTCAGGCCCAGATGAAATCTAAAGGGGGCTATGTGCATGGAGGATCTGAAGGTTCTCAGTTGTAACAAGGTGAGAGATTCTGGTATTCAGCCACATAACTTTCACTACCCTAAAGCCATATCAGCCAAGCATAGACTTTTTAGTTTATGCAAATAGCTGTTTGTGACTACTGAAAGATCAAGTTTGTTTTTAGGGAAACTGTAATTGCCTCCAGATTTTTACAATAGAAACCACTTGCAGTATGTTTAAGGCTCATTTCCAAAAAAAACAAAAAAGGCGAGTAGATCCTCTCCCTTTCATGCTTGAATCCAGGTCGCATCAGTGTTTAAATAAATATATACTTCTAGCTTTTAGCCTTTAGCTTTAACACTTTTCTTTTTCATATATTGACATTTGAAGACTTCCTTGTCAACATCTAAAACTAAAAGTCCCAAACTGGACTCGACCCATTTTTTAATGGCAAATCATGCTTACACACAACAGCAGGCTTGTCTTATGTGGCTTTGAAAGGAAACTGATGAAATGCCTCAGAGCACATATTTGTAGTCATGCTGTATTAAGGGGATTCAGCCCTCCCTCCATGAAGGTCCTTGTTCCTCTTGATTAGCGTTCTTATGCACATAACCACTTCCATTTTCCTTGTGACAGTGAGACAGCAAAAAGTCTTTTTTTTTTTCATTTGTAAGTTGTGTCTTTTCAACACTGGCCTGATTTGGGCAGTGGCATTCCTTTCTGCAGGCCTCAGGCAACTGTTAGTTTTTGCACCCTGTCTTGCTTTTGAACTCCCACTGGATGTTGCCATGGTCACCTTAACTTTTCATTTTTGCCCTGTTCACTCTCAAAAAGTGAATTCCTTCAAAAACTTTTGACCCAACAGGTTCTGATTTGGTGGTTTAAAAAAAAAAAAAAAAAAAAAAAAAATAGTGTGATTTGGCCTTAACACACATCCCATCTATCCGTAGCATTTGAGATCCTAACATTTGTTCCACTTCTTTCCCCTTTGCAGCCCTTCACAGTCTTGTGGAAACTACTGTTGTTGATATGAGGAAGCATTTTCAAAAAGCAGTTCTGTCTGTAACGGACGCAGGACCAAAAGATGAAACTACTGCTTTTCCATAATGTTGTATATATTTTTATTTTCCATTCTTTTTTTCTTTTTTTTTTTCTTTTTTTTTTATGAAAGCACTGCTATCCATTTGCTGCCATACTGTTGCACTGTAAAGAGTAACTGTTAGGAATAGATAAGAGGGTTTAGAAAGCTCATAATCTCAGTCAGACGTATGCTTGTGTGTATGCATGAGGAAAATATTTTCAAAAATATTTGCTGTTGTAGCCCATTTGGATGCCTGTATTTATTATCTGATTTGTAAACGGACCTCATGGTGGCTGGGCCACGCTGGAGATTTGGGACATTCAGTTTCCTTCTTTATTCTCAGAGGTTTATCAAAGGACAGGTAGAGGTAGCAAGGCAAAAAAAGCGATATGTTCCATTGTTTTTTTTATTCTGAGAAATACTCATGATTTTCTGAGTTGCTTTCAGGGTTGAAGATTGCTGTCTTGTAATAAACTTGAAATGAGTAGAGTACACTGGATCATACATTGTACACTCACACTTGCTTAGGAATTTTGCATTGATTTCAACAGTTTTTTTTTTATACTCATTTAGATTGAACCATATAGAATTTTAATAAACTATGAACTTCATATAATCTGCCTTCTGAAGTCATGTTCGTTATTTTTGTTTTACTGGTGTCGTTTGGCAGCTTGATGCTGCAAATACTGAGCTTAGTGGTTCCAAGAGGATTCATATTTTTCTATGTATTTTCTTCTTTTCGAGGCTCGTGTACCAACAGTAGACCAAGAATTAAACTTGGAAGTAACCAAATCACACTGCAAACACAGCCTCAAACGTGGGTCAGGTTTGATACGGTTAGCAGTATTCTCCAACCTGTAATCTACCTACTTATGTCCATTTCTTTTTGGGTCATCGTAACTGATGTTCCTTGTCCACCGCACAGTTTGTGTTGCACACCGTGTCTTGTCATGGCATCTTGTATTTCTCTTGACATAAAATAATTTTTTCTGTAATTATCGTGTCCCTCCGGAGGTCCTAATAGTTTCATGTTGGAAACTGCTTACAGATGCTACTAAATGGCATTCAACCTACTGCGACCCACCTTTGTTGCAGTGTTTGTGAGCAAGTTGCTTCAGTTTTAAAAGATGTGTTCATGTGATGTTGAAATGATTTTGTCAAAAGCATTTGAAATGACAAAAAGTTATATCTCCTTTTTCAAGGAGATATAATGTTCTATAAAGGGTTCCTCTCTTAGGGGAAAGTAAAAAAAAAAAATTTAAAAAAAATTGCCTGATTACGCTGGTTGTCAGTTGTGTTCGTGATCAGACTAGAGTTGATATTCTCAATTTTTATTGAACGGCTGGTACATTTTTCCTTCAGTATTGTCATATGTACTCCAAATTTCTGAACCAGGCTCCATTGGAAATACCTTGATGAAATCTTTGCAAACGTTGACGGAGCAGCTGCAGTATGAATATTAAATGCGTGGCCCCTCCTACTGCTCGTCACTACTTACTGTCATTCAAAATGAAAAGGGTCAGAGGTGGCGAGCAAACCAGCAGGGCTGGCTCTATTAATACGTGTGATTATTTGTCCTCCATGTACATCGTATGATTGACTCGCAACAGAATGTGGTTGTATTTTTAAGTCAGGCAAAAGTCTGTGTAAATTGGTGTTTAAATGGGTGCTATTGTCATACTATTTATGATGAAAAGAATGAAATCTTTGGTGTTGGTACCAGGCAGCACGAATGACAACATGTAGTCACATTTGTAATATCATTTACAGCCTTAAACCCGCTGGTGGCCACTTCCCCAGCGCAGATTTAATAATGTGATTCATCAGGCTCAAATATTGTCGCGAAGCTCATCTGTTCCTCTTTAAATGTTTCTGTAGTAATTCCTATGTGAAAAGAGATCCACACGTGTAGACTAGTTTGTGTTTTCCCAGCTCTGTGCTGAATGCTGTAGTATGTGAAGACATACTGGGATTGCAGTATATCATGTGACCAACAGGCTGTGCTAGCGGACTGGTTGAATGTGACTTAAAAAAATTGTTTCCTTTTGGGATTCCTGTCATTGGACTTCGTTTATGATGATACTGTAAATATGTAACATGAAAGTAATGGATCCATGGTTTCTATGTATTCAGGGTCATACATATGTTAGGTTACTTTTCTGTACAACAATACTGGGAAGGCCGAGAGTTGGACCAATGTTTTGTTTTTTGTTTTTCCTTTCTCACTTTTTAAGGGAAGCTCATCTGTCTTTTTTCTGCATTTTTCAGAATAAACAATGAGAAATAAATGTTAAATGTTGATGTTTAACCAACTGTGTGTTCAATAATTTCACTTCAGGCCAACAGTCCAACATCTATGGGTTGAGGAAAAGGATAGCAGAAACGATTTTAATACCAAAAGAAAATACAAAAAAAAGGATTCTTGTCAATAGTCATCGGTGGAAGAAGTGCACAGATCCCTTACTTAACTAAAATTACCAATAGAACAATGCAGAAATACTCCACTACAAGTAAAAATCCCACTGTATTCAAAATTGTACTCATGCGGAAAAATGTTCCCTGACTGATTTTGTTTCTTATATTTTGTGTCAACGTGTAAGCAGCATTTTGCTGTCGTAGCTGGTCGAGGTGGAGCTAGTTTAACTACTGTAGATACAGTTTAGTTAAGTGGTTCATAACCCGGCGTTCTCCTAAGGGTCACACGATACATTGTAGGGTTATTGAGATGATTGATTAAAGATGAAAGACAACAACAAAAAACGTAAAAGCTCTGCTACACATCAGTTTTCATTTTTATTTAGTTTTCTTCTGATCTTTGCTTATTTTTGGGAAATAATGGAAACTTTGACCTCTATGCCTGCAACAGTTGTTGAGAAGTTTAGAGGGGAAATGTCTCTTTGGTGCAACTAATAACTCTTAGACATCTGAAAACATGACAAAGAGCCCCTACCAGACACTTTGTCTGGCAAATAATTGAAGTGGAATAAAAAGTCCAATATTTCCCTCCGAATTGTAGTGGAGTGAGAATAGAAAACAATAACAAATGGAAATACTCAAAGTATAAGAACTTCCAAATGGTACTAAAGTACTGTAACTGAGTAAATGTACTTATCTTATTTTCCACCACTCAAAAACTAAACAACTGTTGCTAATCATTGATGTAGGTTTAATATCAAATGTCAGGTCTTTTTCTTTTTTTTTTATATAAGTATGTAAAGCTTTATTTATATATCACTTTTTAAAACACACAGTTACAAAGTGCTTCAAACGAACACACAATACAATATAAATGAATGAGGTAAAAAAATAAATGACAATATAAAACACAGAACAATGAGAGACGTTCAAGGCCTTGGCGTTGTGCACGCTGACGTAAAGACGCTGACACTTCTACGGAAGTAGTGTTATTGTTGGCACCAAACAAAATCAGACAGAAATGACTGGTGTGAAAATCTTTTTCTTTTTTTTTTTTTTGTATACCAGGAAATGTGATATATATATATATATATATATATATTTTCACTTGATGCTGCTTTCGCATTTGTTTCTTTTTACAGTCGGACGATGTGTTTACGTATGTATTGTGACGCGCCCGCAACAAATTACATTATTTCTAATTGCTTGGATGTGCTGTACTGTTGGAAATAACTTTCTCAAAATGTTAAAATACACAAGTCTTGAAGACAATAAACAATAGGGCATGTTACAGGTTGGCTTTTTTTTTTTTTTTATCCCAACAATTCAGTGTTGAATTGACAGCAGAGTAATAATAATGACTGTGGCTGAATATAAGTAATTCCACTGCTGGTTATAGATTTTACTGAAGTGATACATAAAGCCACTGCCTTCAGTTCACACGCATATATTCACGACAAGGTAATGCTTGAGTTGCTTTTACAGTTTTATTTTAAAAATACAAAACAGGTTGTACAATATCACAAAAAAACAACAAATTACACCATATGCTGAAAACTGAAACTATACAGAATTGAGTATCTCTTTGAGAAAACTTAAAAATAGGTCAAACCAAAAACATAAAGGTATAAGGAATCAAATGCATATATAGGGCAACACATTTATATATCCAGCTAACTGTGTAGCACTGTGGCGTTATGAACTCCGCTGTTAAAGCCGCATGGCATGCCTCGCCGCTCTGCACGTCAGTTACTGTATGTTGCTTAAACAACCCGAAAAACTCAAAGAAATAGTTGAGCCATCACTGATCCTGCACTGAAGCGAAATGAGATCTGTTTACTCTGTGGGCTTGGTGTCATCTCAGTGAGCTTTAGGCACTGAACCATAGTGAACCCAAGTGATGATGACAGAGGTAAAGCTTGGCTTGGAACAGGATCTTCATCTTAGCATGCTCAGCAGAGAGGAGGACCGGCCGACTGACTGACAGAGCAATATTCCCCGTCCGCGTCTCTTGTTTCCCTTTTTCAGTGGTCAGCTCAGCAAACAGACAGCAGGAGGAAATCAGCAACAGGTTAGCGAGATAGCCTGAAGGGAAAACAGCTTTTAATCAAACGTATGGTTTAACACAACGAGCAGGAGGATGAGTTGTTTGGTGCTCGGCTACGGCATCAGTGTTTGCTGATGTGTGGACCAATCGGAGAGCTCCTTGATGTAGTTTGGACCGAACAGATCACCGTAGTTCTCTGTGTGCAGAGAGTACGGGCTCTCATCACCAGCACCTGAGGAGCACACAACGACATGTAAACACACAGGCAAAGGCTCTAAGATATTATGAGCTTTACTGGATTTGATTTTACAATATAACACACTTATGGGACATTTCGCCTACACATCTAACCGCCGTTTTGTGGCTTGGCCAGCTAAGAAAGATGTGTTTTTATATCACAATTTTGTCACAATAATGCTCCCCCTAAAATCCGCATGTTATCTTTAATCAGCACTGAATTCATCCCTGAACACACAATTATCGGACACATTTTTGAATTAGCGCCGTCAATTATTTGAAGACATCATAAAAGTGTTATCCAACTATAGGACTAATAAGGAGGAAGTCAAGGACAGTCCTACTACACACAGACACACAGTATATAGTGACGTACAGTGCCAGTGGTCCCACAGTGTGTGTGTTCTCCATCTTCTCTGCTCCTCAGTCTGGTTCCAGACGTCGGTGTTGCTTAAGTGGTCCATCAACTATGAGAGACAAGATACCTTTAGTCAGTCCGTCAGACGGACATCTGGAGCACTACTGAACCCAAACTGCATCCCAAGAATATGCAACTGATCTCAAAGCAGTTAAAGGGACAGTTCACCCCCAACAAATATATCAAAATCAAATCAAAAATACCTATTTTTCCTCTTACTTGTAGTCCTATTTTTCCATCTGGATTGTTTTTTGGAGATGCTTAGTGTCGGAGGTATCGGGCGTAGGGATGTTTGCGTTCTCCCGATCCGCTTGTGGTGCCAAAAGAACACATTTGAAAAATTCAACAGCAATGTCTCTTGCCAAAAATGATGACCCGGTTAGTCAAAATAATCCACATACCATGACTTGCAACAAGGTCTGTGGATTATCTTGAGTGGCCAGGGTTATGATTTTCTAGAAAGAGACATATGATGAGTTTTTTTGAGCACCGCAAGCCAAGTGCCAACTAGTTCCTTTATACTCGAGAGAAGGCGGACATCTCTACAGCCGATACCTCCAGCGCTCGGCAACTCACACCAAAACAATCTAGATTGACAAATAGCACTACAGGTAAAGGGAAACATACTGTATGTATTTTTATTTTTATTTTGGGTTGAACTGTCCATTTAATTTAAATAGGATGCAGTTTCATCAGGGAACTTTTCCTTCTCGTTTTTAGGGAGTCAGTCATCTCCCAGTGAAAGGATAAGCCAAACAATATTCAGTCAGTCAGTACATGAAAGGTGTGATACCTTAAACACAGCCTCATTCTGCTCCTGGTCCTCTGGTTTTGCCTCCCACGAGCCTGAACAACAACAATATCCTCATTACTAGGCTACAGAGGCAACGGCATTTATACTCACAGCCAGAACAACAACAAAACGCTTTGAAAAACAACCGTCTCACCGTGCGTTTGCATGTTGCAAAATGTGCCTTCTGCAGGGGTCTCCACCTTCTGTGGTGTGTCTGAAATGGGTCTTGTTGTTGCGGGTTGCCAAGCATGCGTGGTGTGTGTGTCATCACCTGAACTCGCCTGTCTTTCTAGGGGTTTGCTGAACAACCGCAGCCCTGAGAAGAGACAGTACTGTCACATGAGGCCTGTCCGAGTTAGTCTACCTTGGAAGTGATACATACATTTTAAAGGCGTGTCTTACCCATCCTGCGTCTCTGTTTTTGTGTGCTGGGCAGCATCCTGTAGACTCTGAAAGCGTTGCTGCCTCTCTTCCTGCTGTGCTCCCGCAGCTCACAGATGTCAGGCAGGGAATTCAAGGCACAGCGGAAATTTGCCTTCCATGTCTTGGGATCTGGCTTGTCTTTGCCTGGACGGTATCGCCCTGAAGAAAACGAATGCAAAGACAAGCATTGGTCTGTCTGTCTGTGTGTCTAAGTTTAAATTCTGGAAACTTATATAATCAAATCAGAACCTTATTAGTCTCATTAAATATCTGATTGTGATTTATCAGATATTTTTTACCTTCAAATATTACTGTAACAACTTCAATGTGCTGCTACCGTCTATCATCAAGTGTGTGACTTCACCCAGTGTGTTGAATTCTCATATTTGGCACCATGTTGTGATTTGGATCACAGCCAGTCCTCTGAATATAATTCTCATAGCCTCAATAATGAAATCACTGGAGCTTAAAAAAGATTCTCTATGGATCATTTACAGCAGACAAGGGCTAACAAGCAGAAAAAGGAGCACAGGTAACACATTACACACAAGCTGCAACCTCCAGCTGTCAGTAATGACTCAAAGAGCCTCTGCATGTTTTGTGTATTTTTTGGTTTCATTGCTCAGTGATATAATCTGTGTACTTTATGTTATTGTTACTTTTTATGGTTTTCTTTTATTAAAATCTCTTGAATGATGAGCTGGATTTTAGAACATACCCACACAGTGTCTGCTCTTACTTATTCAACCGCAGAATATGTTTCTAGATCTTGTGAGGAGCAGTCCTGTTTGTACTTTGACAGCAATACGATCACCCGGCACATTCACAGCAACTGAACTGGAGCTTTCCCATGATGTGATGCAGCAACAATCACAAAGCGTTACTTTCCCAAGACTAGTGTGTGTGTGTGTGTGTGTGTGT
>CALSCE010010649.1:8435356-8487863 GCA_943593645.1 Bovichtus variegatus
TATATATGTGTATATATGTATATATATATATATATATATATATATATATATATATATAAAGACTGATAAAGATTGGTATTTTTGTAAAATAGCATATTATATGTTATGATATAAATATATCAATGATAGATAAAGGATAATTATACAGTATATATACATGCAATGACGACTCGATCAACATATTTTAAATGTACTTTAAAAAGACGTTTTGACGCAGGCTTTTAATTACGAAAAAGTATAGTCTTACTATATTATCAGACTATACTAGATACTGGATTATTTTACACAATGCTTACATGTTGCAAGCCCCGAAATACATTTATGTTTAATCAAATGACCCCAAACTAAATGACACAAACCCAGGGCAGAATAGTATTCAGAGTAGAAGCCTGATTAGTTTCCTGGGTCTTGAGATGAGATGATGCTTCTGGGATTTTGATGTAAGGTGTCTTTCATTTAAAGTTGATGTTTCTTTGGTTAATACTGTTGACACCCTTTGTTGGTTTCTCACCAGGCTTTAAGAATAACAACAGAGCCATTTGTTATTGTGCTACACACTTTATTACAAATAAGGTTTCCTTTGGGAAAAAAATACACAAGATTTACCCTGCAAAGCATCTTCTCAAGACATTTAAGGATTTTTAAAATCTGAATTGTATTTTTTACACAGCTCAACCTGAAACCGTGCCCATCTTTTCTGGCATCGTCGGTACTCTGTGGAAAGATGTTTCCAACTTTCTTAGTGACATCATGCATGTGTTGCCTGTAACGTAAGCATGTAAAAACACAATTACACATTTTATTTTTATTCTTTATTTGCTTACTTAGACTACATTTTTATTTAATTTTTTTATGTTTTCATATTTGTCTACTTTTCTCACCGTCATGTGCAATTTGTCCATTAAAAAACAAAAAAGCTTGAAGGATCGTCTCCGCGGCAACTGGCGATGACGTCATCACCAGCGGACAGTGTTGTCATTCTTGAAATGTGGGAAGCGGTCTTTTTATTTGGTTCGTTTTAAATCCTTTCGTCGTATATTGACCCCCAAGACCTACAATGTAAGCAACGACACACATTGAAATACTTGTTCTTTGAGTAGTGTGTATAATTATTATTATTTAAAGTTAAATAATCAACCCTGGGCAGGAATTCAACCACTTAGCGCCGTTAGCTGTCACAGGCTAAAGACGATTTCACCAATGTTTTGTTAGCTAATGATGATTTTGTGCACTTTCAGGGCGGACTACTGGAAGTCGCAACCGAGGAAATTCTGTCAGTACTGCAAGTGCTGGATTGCGGACAATAAGCCTGTGAGTAGGCCAAAACGATGCGGTCCATGTTGAGGACAGCATTAACACATACTAATGCGTCTCCTCGTGTTTGTTTTGCTCTGCAGAGCGTTGAGTTCCACGAAAGAGGGAAGAATCACAAAGAAAATGTGGCTGCGAAAATCTCTGAGGTATTCACTTTTATACATATATTCTTGGTTATGGTGGGACGATTGTCCAGTCCCGTCTAAAATACAGTGAGTCAGGTGGCCAAGTGAAAAAGGTTTACAGGCATCAGTCTAGATCAGCTTGAACATTAGAATGATCAAAGAAAGTGACACAAGTGGCTTTAAAATCACTATAATCGTTGATGCCAGACCTGGTTATACTGTCTAAGAATCAGCTGATGTATGGTGGTGATCAGGAATAGTGCACTTCATTCAGCAAGAGTCCAATGGGCAAAACCAGTTTGTTCATGGAAAATAAAAAGAATCGTGGAAGTAAAAATAAAGAACAAAGATATGCGATATATCTGGGTAAACCGACATCCCCAAGAAACATTTTTTAACACCTTGTATAATTCTTTGCCCTGAAAACGCTTGTTGTTCTGGAGGCAGAAGGCAGTATAATTATTAATTAGTTTCATTTTGTTTCCCATTTGAGTAAAAAAAAAAAACACAAATCAATGTTAAAAAGGGACATATTTGAAAAACTAAATTTTTCATGGCTTGTGCACATACATTTGGGTATCCGGAGTGACCATCAACCCTCAAACTGTGAAATAAGACAACCCAGTCAGTGCTCCATTCGAGGATGCCCACCCACGGCTTGAGAACTACCTTTGCAAAGATGCGCAGCATTTTTTCTCGCAAGCCGATTGGAGCAGACTTTTTCGGAGGGGGGGGCTTAAAGAGACAGGCGCTAAATTGGAGCGTTTCAGACAGGTGAATTTAGACGGACGGTATGACAAACATAATGTGTTTATTTATCATTAAAGCATGTAAACATGTTCCATTAGAGACCCAAAACGCAAGTATGAACCCGAAAATGAGCACAATATGTCCAATTTTAGTCAAGCGAGTGTAATTTCATATATTGAACGAATCCTGCTCGTAATCTATATTCATCAACGAGGGTCCTCAGTGACACACCGCCACGAAAAAAAACTTCTTGTCACCGTCCTCAGGACTGGCAGGAGAGATAAGGTCCAGACATAACACTCTGACTCAACAGCTCTCTTCTTATTGGCTCCCGGCTGTTGCCACTCATCTCATTTTATCTCACCTTCTGCAGATTAAAAAGAAGAGCATCGACAAGGCCAAGCAGGAGGAACGTAATTCCAAAGAGTTTGCAGCAATGGAGGAGGCTGCGCTGAAGGCATATCAGGAAGATCTGAAGAGGATGGAGAGGGAGTCGGCAGGTAATCGCTTGAGATTTTACTGAAATGATGTGCAACATGTGGGCTACTTCTAACTTTTAAATGATGCGTTTCTGGTGTTAGGATTGGGTTCACTGGGCGAAACGACAACAGAGCCACAACTGCAGGCAAAACATCAAGCGAGACCTCAGGTGGGACCCCAGGCAAGACCTCAGGTGGGACCCCAGGCAAGACCTCAGGTGGGACCCCAGCCCAAAAAACAGCAAAAGAAACAGAAAGCATACAAGGCGCCCAGAGGCCAAGCAGCAGCGCAGGTCTGGGTTAAAGGACGGACGGATGATGGACACGTGTACTATTACAACACAATGACTGGAGGTACACAAACATCCTGCACACCAGCATACTCCCACAATACTTTTACGACTCTCTCCAACGTGGTTTTGGCGTTTTGTTGTCTTTTAACTACAGAATCTAAATGGGAAAATCCAGCGGGCTTCCAGGGAGGAAACTCTGCCTCTGCACAGCCTGAGGTTAATATTGTTTTTGTGCATTTTTAGTGTATGGATTTTAGTAGCTGTTGACGTGCATTTATGCGTTAATATTGTGTTTGTCTTCAGAGCTCTTTAGGCTGTTCTTGGATGGAAGCGGTCAGTCCTGATGGGTATACGTATTACTACAACTCAGAGACTGGAGGTGGGATCTTTTTTTATGCATCTAAAATGTATTGTATTATTATTTCTGGATTATTCTTTATGGAGATGAGTCTCATGCTCCATCTCCCTCACCTCACAGAGACCAGCTGGGAGAAGCCACCGGGCTTTCCTTCGAGTGAAGCGTCTGGATCCGACAAAGAGGGACAGAGTCGGGAGGAGCCGCCCTCGGGGGGAGAGGAGAGCTCCGGCGGGGCCCCGGCATCCCAGGAGCCTGAAGTCCCTGAACAAGCCGACCAGCAGCCCAAATACCCAAAGATCAACTTCAGGGTGAGAGGAGTCCTGGCAGTGAACCACAACAAGTTAAGACTGTAACTTCTGCTATTCCAGACCTCATACTTTTCCTCCTTGTTTGCAGAAAAGGAAAGCAGAAGCCGATCCCTCAGAAAAGGAGGGAGAAGATAAAGAGAGCGACGAGGCTCCTAAAGAGGAGGCTGAAGAGATGAAAAAAGAGGAAGGTGTCCAAAGCACGACAGCTGCACCCGAGGAGGAGAAGAAAGAGAAGGAGGCGGCACCAGTGAAGACACGAGTCAAAAGACCAAAATCTGCCAACCCATACGGGGCCTGGGAAGAGATCCAGGAAGAGGAGGATCCATAGTAAGAGCTGTTTGAACGGTTGATCCTGATACTAGATACGTGTGCTCGTAGCCAACTGTTCTTTTTCTTTCCTCTCCAGTTCCAAGGTGGACTTGCAGTTGCCCAAGGTGGAGGGAAACACCGTCATCGCTCCAGCCGACCTGCCGCCAGAGCCGAAACCAAAGTTCAAGGAACGCATCATCACTTCCCTCGGAGAGGAAGGCGGACCCGCTTCGTTCAGGAAAAACAAGACGCACAACGGCAAATCCAGAAGCATCCGACAGAGAGACAGCGACGACTGACCCAACCGCAGAAAAGACTTTCACGCAAATCAAACTCTTTCTTCATGCTTCTCTCAAAACTCTCAACAGCCGAGTGTCAGCAGAGGCGGGAACTTTTTACATTTTGAAGCACCATTTAATTTTTGTTGTGTATTAAAAATCAGATTTTTTTTTTTTTGTTTTTTTTTGAGGATGAACAATTTTTTCAACACCACTTTTTAAGGACAAATTGGAGAAGCTTGAAAAGTAAAAATGCTGTTTCTTTGAAATGAATTGTTTTCAATTGTCTTAAGGTGTGCAACATTTTTATAGTCTTGTCTCGTGTATACAATGTTAGAGCTATCTATTCGTCGATTGACAGGATTAAAGTGTTAAAGTGAATATATTTGAGTTTTGGACTGACAGAACAAGACATTTAAAGACGTGAATTTGGACTTTGAGAAGCTAAAATGGAATGTTTTTTTAAGATTAATCCATCAATCTAGAAAAGAATCGACAGATTAATTGTCGTAGACCTTTCATCCTGATGTACATATACAGAGCAATTCAAATTACTTTTTGTATTTCCCCATTTCTTTTACCATTGCAAGTAATGAAAAGCTGGAAAGGCATCTTTGTGGAAACAATATTGCCAATATTTGATTGTCATACTTTCATAAAGCAGTAAAGACAGAAATGATTAAAGATAAATAAATGTAAATGATGACCAGATGTCTGCAAATGATTTTGAAATGTTAACTGAATGTAGGTAAACATTAAACCGTGGTCAAATGAGTGGAAAACATACTGGAGGTTTCTGGTCGGCTGGCACACGCATGCACACGCAGGGTGTGACGTGCTTTTGGTCAGCGTGTGTGTATAAAGCTGATAGATGGTTTAACGCCACCCTAACTGGCAAAGATCCATGAAGGATATTTACCCACAAACAGCACTGATGTCTGTTTACATTCAATATGAAGTCAGTTTCCTGTACTTTAATTCTAAGTTTTCACCAGGAGTGCAGTCATTTAGGAAACGCTACAAACTGCCAGGACAGGTTTGATTACAACTTGGACAACAAAATCCCCACTTGGCGCTCAAAAGCTAAAAATAGATTGAGAGCAATATGTACTTAAGTCAGTGGTGGAAAGTAACTTAGTAGATTTACTCAAGTACTGTACTTAAGTATTTTCTTTCCTGCTACTTTATACTTCTACTCCACTACATTTCAAAAGGGAAATATTTGAAAATTAATTATTTAATTAAAATGTTTTTGATTCATTTGTGAATACAAAATCATTCATCCAGCTTCACTAATGTGAGGATTCACTGCTTTCCACATTTCCTGTTTATACTTACATACTTTTACTTAAATTACATTTTCAATGTGGGACTTGTAGCAGACTGTTTTAACAGTGTGGTATTAGTACTTTTACTTAAGTAAAGTATCTGAATATTACTGTTTACACTATATGTTTATTATAACAACATTTTCAGTAAATATGTGCAGCTTTTAACTTGCAATAGCTCAGTGTTAAAACTATGTGATGCAAATGCACTTACATGTATAGTATTGATCATTTATAAATAGTTAGTACTCACTTTCAAAGCTATTGCGTTATTTTAAGGTATTACCATGACACAAAACACATAATTTAATATTTTATTACAAAAACAAAAACTCCTTACTTGATTATGAGTGGGTGCAGTTTACACAAGCATACATTCATATCAATATTAAAAGAATAGATATTTCAGCCCTGGTGTGCAGTCACAGTACTGTAAGTGGTGTAGGACGGTGTGTCAGTGTGCAGACTGTCCAGACTCTGGAGGGTTCAGCCTGCTGCTCTCCACCAGCATTAGAAGAGCCTCCCTCTCTGCATGTTGACGTATGTCAGAGATCAGATTGTGGAGAGCTTCGCCTCCTTTCATGAACTCCTAAACGTGGAGCACAACGCATTTTACAGAGTCAATACAAGAAAGAGTCGACTGTGTCATCAGCTGGATGAAAATGACAGGGATGACAAACCTTACCTTAATATCTCTCGTAACATATCCGGTCCTGTGGTCTGTGACACGATCCTGGCTGAAGTTGTAAGTACGAATCCTCTCTGACTGAGAACGTGTGCCCAACTGTAGGAACATGGGAGCAAACGGATACGAATAAAGACAGAGTTAAAAAAATAAAAGAAATATTATATACACATTGTGTGGCGTTCACTCACCTGCTGCTTTCGTGCCAAATCCCTCTGCTCAGTGTCTTTACCCAGGATGCTCTGGTAGATCCGGGCCTTCAGCACACCCATGGCGGTGTCTCTGTTCTTCAGCTGAGAGCGACTCTGCTGACACTCGGCCGTAATACCTGTCGATAAGCGTGAAGATGGATGACGAGGCCTGCAGTTTATACAACACGAGAGCAGAACCGTCTCTAATCTGGAGAAGTAGATTACTATTGTGGCGCGTTTTACCGGTGGGAAGATGAACAATGCGCACTGCGCTGTCTGTTGTGTTGACACTTTGGCCCCCAGCGCCTCGAGATCTGAAAGTGTCGATGCGAAGATCCTTCTGATCAAGTTGGACGTCAAACTATAAACACGCAGGACAAAGAGAGGAATGTAGCACCAAATAATGCAATAATTTCCTGATCATTTAAAGACGCCTGAAAAAGTCCAGACTTACATTGTGAGAAAAACATTTTTGTGATGTCATCAAGTACATTTTCAGGTCGGCCATTTAAAAAAATTAACTTGATAGGGTTATACTTTTGAAGCATGATGTACAACTATGTTCATTTTCAGTCCAGATTTCAACATTTTCCGTTTTAATCATCTGTTCTACATAAAGCCCAGTTTACATTTCCAAATATGAAATCAGTGTCAAATGTTTGTGTTTTCAGCAGGCTAACGTGACACTAACAGTATTGTACATTTAGTATAATTGCACACTTTTTTTTTCTTCTTTTTTTACATTACTACATTAGCCATCAACATTATTGCAAAATCAGTTCAGAAAAAAAGACATTAACTGTAAGGACATTTTATTACAGTTTCAGGGGGGGTTTACATTATGGGGTGTACCTCCACTGGCTGAGGCAGGACAATGACAGTCATGGTTCCCGTGTGGATACGCTGCATCCTGGAGGAGAGGCCCACCTCAGGGATCCTTTGCACCCGGTGCGTTCCTCCTTCATGCTTCACATGTCGGTACACATTCTCGCCAGCTATTCTCACTGCTGCATGGTGCAGGCCACCTGAGAGACGGCGTCAAGTCAGGATGGAAGGTTTGAGGGAAGCGCAGGTGGACCTGATAACACTAACGACGCCTCCTTTACAGTAACTACTGCTAAATATTCTCTCTCTCTCTATTTTCAAAATCCACAGCATGTTTTATCTAATGAAATATTCCATATTTGTTGGTGTTAAGCCTTTCAAAAACTCTCCTGCGTGCCGCACACAAAGAGGGGAACGCTCCTGTATTGACAAACAGCACCATAAGTTAACTTTATATAAACACAATAACAAAAAATACATTTCCCCCCATTTTTTTAGGGTGATGATGACGACAATTCATCGTGTTTCAATGAAAAAAAAAAGACATATTTCGAAATACACAAAAATGCCGTCTGAACTGATGAAAACAAGCACAACTAAATCCCTCAGAAAATAGCTCTCTCATGACGTCATAAAAAAATGGAGGACAGACATTTGAAGCTTCAATCAAAAACCTCAAAAATGTAAAAAAAAAAACAATATTCAGTACAGATAAATGACATAGTAATACAAACAAAAATGTGACTTACCATAGTCAGCAGTTGTGTAGTTCAAAATCTCAAAATCCCAGTTCATGTAAGAAGCAAAGCCCTGGTACATGTCAAACATTTCTCTGGTGAACTGCTGACAGATGTCACCTGAAACCACATAAAGGGATATTAAGAAAAGACACTGTATGATGATGTTGTTGTTGCAGAGTTATTTACCAGCAGCTACCTGCCAAATAAGGCAGTCTTCCATTAAGCGGATAGTGAAGATTCTTTCGTACCTCCGGTCGTTCGTCCTGATACGACCTCCAGCAGAATATTACTGCTGTGAAGAGGGTCGGTGGGAATGAGAGCCTTGATCAACTGGAGAGAAAGAATATTTGCTCATTAACAATTGTATAACACATTTCTACACATGTCTGACCATGCCTTTGTGTTCTTACATCTTCTCTCGAGTCCAAAATCTTACGGGAGATTTGCGCTTCCTCCTCTTTCAACAGCTGGGTCAATTGTTCATCTTCATCTTTGGTAGTGGCTGAACCTGCAGTCACAAAGGAATGCAGCACTCTGAGATATGTTGATGCCATCTGCAATTCAAGAATGACTTTTTACAAATATCATTAAAGAAAGATCTGCTCATTAACAGCTGGAAATACAGGATAAATGTTCTGACACAATAAAAAAGGGACATCAGGAAATGATTTGTACAAGAACATAGACAGCCAAGCTTACGGCAATGGCCCCAATTACTTGACATGCATTCTAATAGTGTTAATACCTTAAATTCATAGTTTGCAGACTTATTATGGACTCCTAGAAAACATCAGAAACACATTTGAAGTCCATTTGTGGCTTAATTGCGAGTTTATTAGTCATTACATGTAGCTTATAGAAATGCATTTCCTATTAAAATACTAATATTTTGACAATTGTTACCAACATAAATAAAAAAACACTCACTATGCAGAAGTGAAAGGACTTCCTCGAGCTCTTTCACGGCTTGTTCAATAGTCTCAAACACATTTGCCAGAGGCAGCAGCTCTGCGCGTTTCTTAATAAGCACTTTTCTATCCGACTCGCTGAGGTGTGCATATTGTAACTTCTTTCTGGCGTCTCTGTACTCCTCCATGAGCTGCTGGAGATACCTCTGAACAGACTCCGTCTTGTACAAGTCTTCCAAATCACTGTGATAGAAGCGTGTTGGTGCCGCTGTACCCCAGTGTTGCACCTGTGTGAGGTTAGCATATTTCAGGCTGGAGTGTCCTGTTAGTGTCCTCCATCCTGCCCTTCTTCCTCTGCTGCTGTAAACTACACGGCTGCACAAAGAGCACAGTCGAGACCAGCGAGTGACGAGCATTTGACCACATTTAACAAAGAGCCATTAATAAAGTCAAAACAATATTCCCATGTGTCGTTCAAGCGTTTGCAACAACTGTCACTGCCACTGTGTAGCTAGCCGTGAGAGAGACCGGATGTAGTTTGGGAAAGGAGGTCGAAGAGGAGAAGAAGTGAACTCTGGGAACTGTAGTTTCAGCGCATCCGCAGTCAGGCCGAGTTGTATAATAATAAAACCTGAATAAAACCAATATCTACCTATCTTATACATTTGTCAAATGAATGTTTTCAATTAAATTGTATGTAATAAGCTCAAATTCCTAAAACTCAAATACCAATTGTATTGCTGGATTAATTCGCTGTGCTAACTAACTTCTCGGAAACGTAACGTTAGCTAACTAGTTAGTGAACTAACTGATGTCAAAATGTCAACATTTGGAACAAGTGAAGATGGTAAGATATTAACTAACCCACGTTATAGTTAAACATGCTTATTGACGAATGAATAACAATGTGTAACTGTGTTTAACTGAGTCTATGAAAGGCGATTTAACCTTAATGAAATATTAACGCTAATCTTAATTTATTAGCATACATTTTTTGGCTAATTATTAGCTAGCATAATTTTAGCTCACTTTAGACATGTTTTGAAGCTTTGAACTCGCTGTTGACATGCATGTGCTGCTAGTTAAACTGTTCATTAGCAATGGGTTTACTAAGCTACATGTTTAACTGTTCCCCCTCAGGAATACTGGAGACGCCGAGGTTTTCATTAACCAAGGCAGTGGACGGTGTCAGTCAACACGACCATGTCCAGACTAAGGCCCTGAAAGACGAACAGAAGACACTCATCTTCCTGCAGGTTCATCTTTACCCAGAGCTTAATTAACTATATGCTCAAATATAGTTTATGGCTCCAACTAACTCTGCTTGTAAACACAATTATTCTCTCCATTGTTTGTTCTTTCTAGAAAAATGTTCACATGTCCTATTAGCAGTAAATGTTTTAGCAGAGGTAGAAGTCGAGGCAAGTTTGTAGAGCACATTTGAGCAACAAGGCAATTCAAAGTATTTTACATATAACGTCAAAATTATCGAGAGTGCACCACAAAAGGGTATTCAATACAATGCAAAACAGTCGTGAAAAAGAAGGGAGCTGTGTACCAATGCCACTGCAGTTATGGAAATCCTAAATAGTTTTTAACACATTTAAAGTGCAGTTGTAGATTATGTTTATTTTTTAAATGGAGGCAAAAATTAGTAGGGTTTAACGTAATGCCCTAATTTGTAATCTTTGGACATACAAATAGTTTATTATTAAGGAATACGCATCCATGCAATAAAAAAAGGAGTCAACATGTTGACTAATCTCTCTAAAAGAGTGTCATCTTCCTGCTTATTTCAAATGCCTTTGCCTTACGAAAATGTGTTTTTGGGGAGTAGACGCTTGATTTAGACCTTTTGATTTCCCTCCTTTTCCAGGCAACTCTTTCAGAGGTTGAGAAGAAAGGTGAGATGATGGAGCGGGAGCTGAAATCTAAAGTGAGTGAATTCCTAATGCTGGAGGGCAAGATGGAGCACCTGGAGCGGCAGTCAAAAATCCTGCATGATCGCTGCGTGTCCATCGGCAAGGAAAGCACAGAAGTCCAGATTGGTATAAGTGAGGAGGAGGCGAACGCTCGAGTGGCACTGGCAAGGTTCAACACTTACCGAAACAAGATGGAGGGTCACAGAGCGGCTGTTTTGCATGCGGCGAGCCAGACAGAGGCCCATAAAGAGCTGGAGGAGAAGGCCAGGATGCTGAGACAGAAGAAAGAAGAGCTGAAGGCAAATTTGGAGAACCGAAACGGAAACACAGTGCAGATGGCGAAGGTGGAGGAAATTAATTGGATGATACTGAATTACATTGAAAATGTAAACTTGTCATGTTAAATCGTAACTGACATCCTTTCCTATCTCTATCTTTTCTGCAGAGTGAGAATGATGCTCTGAAGCGGGAGATCTCCGTAATGAGGGAGACTATAGCTGAGAAGAGAGAGAAAGTGCAAAAAGAGTTTGAGACTCATACCCAGATGAAGACAGACATAGAGGTATGGTGAAGAGAAATAGAGAATTTATTGACTAGGGCTACGACAAACAATGATGCATTTTTTATTATCTATGAACCTACATATTATTGATGACATTAGTCCAACCAAAGAAATTATTCTGATTCGTTAACCTAGTTTTCTGAGAAACTCCAGCTTTTTATATATATATATATATATATATATACACACACACACACACACAATACTATATACTGAAACAATACATAAAAGTACAGCAACTTTGTCATACTAATGAAGAAATTCCTTTTTGCCAATATTTGCAGTTTACATGAATGTAACACCAGATGGCTGACTGTTACACATCTGATTCTAAAATACGTAACCACCAATAAATACATCAGCCCAACTCAAACTGAATTTTGTTCCTCAGATCCAGAACAGGCGCTATGAAGCCATCGTCAAGCGCCTCCACTGTCAACTGAGCAGGGCCCAGGCCGTCCACAGGTGGGGAGACGAAACATTGGGGACTTTGGATCTGTCTTTGTATCACTTCATAACTCAGAAAATACGGTCAAAAGTAAATTTTTGCCATTTTTTGTCAAGTTTTGCCCTTTGTAAAAACCTTCAGAATATACATAGGAATGCTACTGGGAAGTTTGGTGTATGTAAGAGCTACTGAAGTGGAGATTTCTGCCTCGGAATCTGAGAAAAAACTCATTTTGAGAAAACGGCCTTTGAAAGATACGTATTGTAAAATTCCATACATACATACTACAGTATATACTACAGGTGAATAGGGTTAACAATGTAACTAATAGATATCACCATGAAACTTCCCCAGTCGATAACTTACATTAAGACAGTAATTTTTTGTAAAGTTTTGCAAGCTCTCTGAAATGTTATGTTTAAATATGCAAATGAGGCGTTATAAAATGGTAACTTCCGGAGAATTTAAGATAAATCTACACATGCAAATAGACAAAGTTAGTAGAATAAACACCTAAATACGAATTTAGGATGTTTTCTTTTAACCACTTTAAAAGAACATGTGTTATGGATGCAAAATAGCCCAAAATCAACCAGTGCATGAACAATAACCTTTGCCTGTCGTGTCTCGCCTCAATGACACAAGAAAATCATCAACTACACCACTCAGGTTATCATTAATAATCCCCATCGATTTTCATCTATTGTTATTCAACAGGAGGCTACTTGGAGGTACATTGCTCCTATTGCAATAAAGGTTCCATGTATTAAACTCTGCTGTGTGCTTTTACTCAGGCAGGT
This sequence comes from Bovichtus variegatus, assembly GCA_943593645.1. NCBI lineage: Eukaryota > Metazoa > Chordata > Actinopteri > Perciformes > Bovichtidae > Bovichtus > Bovichtus variegatus. The sequence continues at coordinate 8,447,980 of CALSCE010010649.1, forward strand.
GTCTGAAGATGTGTACCACATGGAGAGACAGCTAGCCGAGCTCAAAGGGCAGCCGGGGTCATCTCAGGACTCTGCGGTCAGTGGTTATTAACCTGCAGTGTCAGGCGTCTTTACTGGATAAACAGACTTGTCTGTAGTTATTATGGGCCCGTTTCTTGTTGCTGTTACTACAATTGAACAGCTGGGGGCAGCAGTGTCAACTCAATGTCTTTGTCCTGTTTCAGTTCATCGCTAAACCCTCACTGTTGTGTAGTAGTCTGATCTCAACAGCACCGGTACTGCTCAACGTGTTCGCTTAAATGCACACACTTTGTCAAAGAGTAAACGGTCGTAAGTATTAAAAAATATGTGTCTGTTATCACATTGTTTGATTTCCTTCAATAAACAGGGCAGCGTGCACTTCACTGCGGCTGTCCAGAGAACAGATCGGGCCATCAGCAGCGCGTGCGCTGGGATTTTAGGTGGGGTGGTGACAGTTCATCGTTTTGCCCAGTCAGTGTCCACAACTGCGGCCCGTGCACAACACAAGTGTCTGCTCCAACTGTCGATGTTGTTTTGGTACACGCTGTTCCAGCTTCCGCTTCACCGGCTCGCCTGATGGTCTGTGAGGTGACACCGCCGTGCCACTGCAGCCAGAACTCACAACTAATCAAACAATGAAACAGTCTTTGCACAAAACGGTTGTTATGTCCACGTATAATTGAGAACGAGATTACATTGCGCGGGTACTTCTCTTTGTCTGCTTGTGCAGATTTTTGTTACGGATCGTCTCTATAGGAACGCCACCTAAATGACGAATTCCAATGTGTTATGTCCATGGGCGAGCAAAGTTCAATCAATATTTCCGAACATGAGCTACTCTCTCCCAAAGCTAGAAACCAGAGAAGTAAGTTAGGATGTCATCAAGTATAAAGTGCGGAGCTGCTCCAAAGACAATGAATGGGAAACCGATAGTGTGTTGCCACAGAATGTTTGTTTTCTTTTTCTTTTTTAAATACAAAAATATGCTTTATTCAGGGTTCCTATGGATCCTTTAATAAGCTGTATAAGGCATTGGATTAATTATTCTATAAATAAGAATTTACTTGATATTAAAATCTCTTAAAATCAATCTGTCAATAGTCTAAAAAACTGCTATGACAGAGGAAGTGACGTTGCAATTTAAAATCAAAATAATTGGTAACCGACTATTTAAAAAAAAAAAATTAACCAAGTTCCTCTCGCATGGACGTCACGCCTCTACGAATAGCGGAAGTGGCAGTAAAAATACCTTTTGAACCCTGTTTATTCTGCCGTAGTGTTCTCAAACAGAACATTCTCCATGGTGCTCAGTGTCATCTATAACATCCCTCCCAATTCATTGTCCATGGAGCAGCTCCAGACTTTATACTTGATGACATCACAAATTAGAGTTTTAGCACTCTAGTTTTTGGATTTAGCACAGGGTTGTTTGTGTTTACTCGTATTTTCGACTGTCTTAGACCATAGGAACAACATGCATGACTTGAAAATGGTTCCCCTTTAACATACCATAAGAGAGTCTGGTTGAACGTGTGGGAGGTGAAGGACGACGTGTGATGAATTACCCAAAAGTTAGGAGTGTTTTTATTACTCACTTAAACCACAAATTGTACTTTAGAGGGCCATTACCTTAAAGGTGTGTTTGGGGAGTGTATCCAGCCAGTCTGGCTGCCGGCATTACCGCAGTGGTCTGCGGCTGACTGACCTTATTAGCATATTCTCAGCCCCCGGCACCCTCCACACAAACTGTCCTAACACACACAAAGTTGTGGACAAATGTGCAGCAAGCTACCCAAAGCATCCTCTTAGGAAGGACAGTCCTGTATGTATAGAAACATACTGGCACAGGGAATTTATTAAATTAAATGATTTTATTAACAAAAACATGACATAAGTTACTAAAAAAAGAAGTAAAACAATAAACACAACGCCAAAATCACTCTGAAGCAGACCAAAATACAAGGTCAATTCAAAACAAACACACAACTTCTATCAGCAGGCCTAACAGCCTGAATAAATAACAAAACGTAAATGATATAAAACAAAAGAAGAACATAATAAAGAAAAAAGAATAGCTTGACCCAGGGATGGAAATTAGCAACAGACTCCAGCCAAATGCTAGTAAAATATGCAAATATGTTAATTTAATGGTTGCTAGGTTTTAGAACAAAAAAAAAAAAAAGTTTCCAATCCTGGCTTGATCCTACTTTATAATACAAATCAGTTTCATTATTAGAAGAAACAACATTGACTGTCTCTCAGGGTACAAACTATTACAAAACAAACTATTCTATAAATAAACTCTACACTTAATGTTATTTTAATTAAAAACAAACATCTAGAAATGTATTCTCATAATTTGGACAAAAAGCTGCTAAAATGAAACGCCAATTTATACATCGTCACGCGTACCGTGTTGCGCACATGTCGAGGGGTTTCCACTTTCCTTTCTTTAAATAAATGCCTCTCATATCCTCCCACTCCAAGCTATTTTAGTCTAGCTAATTGGGGAATTAATTCATCACCAGCCTTTAACCACATGCTGGTTTTATTTATTTGGCTGCAACACATTTGTCCACTCCACTTCGGCATCAACCGTCTCTTCAAAAGACACTTGGCTTTTGAAATGGAGAATATAGAGGATAAATGGATGATATTTTATAGTTTTCTTCCTGTAAAAGACATAAAACAGTCAACTTTAAAAGACATTTTTACAACTCTTAAGAGAACCAAATCTGTGACCGGCAGATCTGTGTTTTCTGACCGTTCACATAAAAACAATCTGTTGTTAAAAACTGTAGTTTATTCATTTAAAAGTGGCCTGCCTCCCTACAAGAAACATCTTTCACCTCGTGTTCGGCTCTTGATAAAAGAGTATGCTAATAAAACAATAAAACATGCTTGGCAAGCGTTCGCATGCACTGAGAAGCTCTCTGCAGGGCGGCTGAGCTCATTTGTTTCTCTGTGCAATATTATTATCTTCAGTAGATGCAGTGCACCATTTATTAATTGTGCCTCTTCGCGTCTAGAGAAGTTAGTTCAAGGTGAGGAAAGAATATATTGATTACAATAACTCAGTACAGCTAAAATCACTGCTTAAAAAAAAAAAAAAGTCACAAAAATCAGAAATGCGTGATCTTAAATTAAAAAAGGTACCTTACAATGACCAGAGATTAAATATTTTGTCAGCAAAAGTGTAAGCAAAGTTCTGTAATATATTTTTCGCAAATTCAGCTTGTAATTACAGAAATTTGGCAACCGTCCTGAATCCTGTTTCCTTTTGCATGTTCTCACTAAGAATGACGTAGAGAAAATTGGGATCCATTATCGAGTCCTGCGTGACATTGACTTCATCTTTAACCTTCACCGTTACACCTGTTAGTTTCTATAGCTACCAGACACCAACAGACCATCTTCTCCTATACATCAGGGACAGTCGGAGCATCGTAAACAGGGACTGAAATTCACAAGACCACCTGCTAAAAACCATAGAAGATAGTTTCTCCTTATATGGAAAAACATTTGTAGAAAGCAATTTTAAGCAAATGCAAATTTCCCTGATCATGAATAATATGCGATTATCTGTGTGAGGTGTTAGTCTTCTAGTTCTGATGCTTTATATTTAGCCTCCTTAGAGTGTTTATTTTCCCCCCCATGTAGATTTGTTTCTGGCCCTGTAGCTGCATGGCGATCCTTTCTTAACAGACATCCTGCTTTTGAATACATACTGCATACATACATTAGCAGAAAGTATCATTTCTTCAATCCGTATGAGTGGTTGTGGTGGTCCATGATTCCCCAGATTACAGCCGATTAAGAAGAAGCCTGAAAAACCAGTTCCCAACCACAGAAACATTTTAAAAAGAATTAGTGCTTTCTCAAGGAAAAGAAATACCTCATCAATAAAAGATACACCAATAAACAAAATGAAGCCTGCGGGCATTAGGTCTTTGTTAGGCAAGCATAAACCCCTGCACAAATATGACTAAAATTGGCCCTGTTGCAGGTAACCTAGTGGAAAGATGTTCTTTCATATTTACTCATTTACTAAAATCACCTTCAATGAGAAACTTTAAGACAGCAAAGAAGCCTCAAAAAGGCCCAAAGACCAGAGTTTCTGGCTGACAATATCTGCCAAAGTGATGTGTGCATTAAGTGGAGGAAGACGGCGCAGTTCTCTTCCTCTCTTAAGCTCTAAACAAAGCATTTGGTTTGACACATTCGCAGCAAGGGTGCAACATTAACTTTTATGTTCAAATGTTACACTTTAGCATTAGCCAGCCACTCTCATATTATACCGGCATATGGCTACTGAATGGTGCCAATTGAGCACGCAGCTCTGCATACCTCCCATTAGAGGTCGTACTCCAGCTCGTGCATGATTAAGTGTGCCGGACACCTCCGTTGGCTCGCTGCCCAAGTGTTGTTGACCTGAGAAATCCTTACGTGCATGCCTTGAGTGTTGGGTTGAGTGGAATGCATTCCTGAAGTCTTGCTTCTGCAGGTTGAGGTGTATTTACTGCAGAGTGTGGCAGCTGTATAGGTGTTAGTAACAAACACCTGATGCACTATTTATGCATTTATGGGGGTTTATTTTGGTGCCATTTGGTCACCAGAATGTTTGCATGTTTTCATGTGCACATGCATCTGTTTGCATTTTAGTGATGTTATGCGAGACTGGGACGTTATCTCGGACTTCTGTGACTGAAAACAATTCAGTGTGAAGACAATCCTCCTCTTTTGAAAATATGTCTTCTTTTAGTGTTGTCACTCATCTGCTTACGGGTCACATTCCTCACTGATGTGTATCTGCTACTGTAGCTACACCGCCTCACATTTCACTTTTACACTGACAAGTTGGGGGGTCTGCTTTCTCACAGCAAAAGTACATCTGAGGACTGTTCCAACAAGCAGGTTATTCAAACGGAGAAAAACACTGCTCTTTTTTACGTGTCCTGTGAAACGTGAGTTGGAGAGGGGCGTGTCGGCGTTGTCAGGGTTGTGTTGGAGTACAGCAAGCGCAGCTTAGTGTTATCTAAAAGATTTTCATTGTCGAGGCTGAATATTTTAGGGCTGTCCCGGTCTAAAGAAATTCTTTGTCGACTCGCATTCGTACGATTTTGTCGATGAGTTGATTTAATCGAACAGATCTGTAAAACTGAGTTTCAAAAAAACAAATGAAAAAATTTGAAACCAAAACAACCGATTAATCGACTAATCAACTGAGAGGGGAAAGCCCTAGAATATTTAGCCGATTTCAAAAATATGAATGCGACGTGAGACTTCACAGCGAGACTTGGTTCGATGACGCAATAACAAACAGACCGTATCAAGCAAAAAGTAAAGAGAAACATTTTATTTCTCTGGAGATTCCTTTCCATAATTTTGTCAGACACTGAGAATAACTATCTGAGCCTTTTAGTTGGCGTACATTGACGGTGACCACAGCCCGTTTAGCGGCTGCGGTATTCTCGCTCAATACTGGACCAATTTCTAAAATTGTCGTCCCCATTAGTCACACAAAAACAAGGAAAAATAGGGTCCAGGTAACAACCGACTCCCACGCAGCGCTTCACCTCCACTGACTCAAGTGTGTCAGCTGAGCTTTTGTTTGCATAAACATGCCGAGTAAGGTTTTCCTCTGACATTAGCAGTTCAGTCACGCCGGAGGAAAGGTGGGATGAGCTTCCCGGGAAACAAGACGCACGGCCCCGAACGACCATCCTTCCTCCTCTCGTATAGATCGTACAGGATGGGTTTGCTCTTGATCTCAGACAGATGAACAGAGGCTGATCGAGTCCCACAGAAACCGCCATTTCCATGCTCCGGGTAATTGTTTTGCTGCGGCTTTGAGAAGCTTAGTGCCTCGTAGCCTCCCTCAACCGACAGCTCAGTCAACTTGAGTTGGGCTTTACCTCCAGAGACAGTTTATTTAGCTTCTTTTGTTTGTACAAGTAATTGCCGTCTCTGTGAAGTTATCCAGACGACTCAGAGAAGGTCCCGTCTCACAAAGCGGACTGATCCTGACTTAAGAAACGGGGTCCCTCGTCTGTGTTTGTGCAGGGGGGGAGTAGTTTGTGTGTGGATAAGCAAATTAAAAAGAAGTGAGGAGGGGATATCCCTGAACACACACAGGGGACTCTGCTGGCCTCTAATTGCTCCCATGGCTTCTTGTTAGACTAAACAACACCAGCTTGCCAGTTTACTGACAAATCCTGCCGACCTCTAAACAAACGTTAAACTTTAAGCACGTTGCCTGTGATTCATTGATGACTCAAATCTTCTTTCTAAAAAACAAGCACACTGGGGGCGTTTATTATCCAGAGTTTGAGAGCTATGCCCTTCTTACACAGAAACCAGGTGAAGGCGTTCAGAGCTGTTACAGGGTGCGGTTGGGCATTAGTCGGAGGAATGTCTAGATTCTGGTCCACAGTGTCACTTTGCGTCAGGAATGTGGGAAGAACTCGATGACGTGTCAAAAAAGGTTTTGCTTAACTAAGGAAATAGCCCAGGTCAAAAATAGAACGAAATGAACCCACACTCACACTCCTGTAATGGAGCTCCACCCTGCTCTGTACCTGAGCAACGCAAACAAACACACTCACATCAATGGACTGGCAGCCATGGCAGATAACAGGAACGTTTTAAAATGGCATGTTAGGACACATTCAGCAAGTCTTTGACCTAAAACCGGCTTACATAGTGCAATACATGTGGGCGGCATGAAACTGCCAATAAAGGCATGACCACCCGATTCCACCTCCACACACACACACACACACACACACACACACACACACACACACACACACACCAGTTTCATACAGTATTCCGTGTATGATATATCTATATGTACATCAGCGTGATGAGGTGGTGATGGAAGTATTCACATCTTTTACTTAAGTAGAAATAGCAATACAACAATTTAAAAGTAAAAGTAAAATCATTTGTATTTTGCTTCTGTACAGATTTCACTCAGGTCTGTGCTCCGACTGCCGTTCTAGTTTTAGTATTTTTCATATTTTTGCTATATCTGTGTTTCTTGACTTGTGTACTAGTTGCTTAAGACATGCACCAATACACCAAAGACAATCCATTGCATTTAGAAACCTACCTGGCAATAAATCGGATTCTGATTCTGATAAAAATCCATCATTTAAAATTTTACTAGATAAGTATTATCTTACTATTATAACTCTACTATAATAGTAAAATTACTCACTTTGGAAGCAAAATGGGCTCTTGTCAACGTTACATTATTATTGATAATACTATTAGATTATAATTGTTACTGACGCATTAGTGTGTAAGCAGCCTTTTGCAGTATAGCTGATTTTATCCATTGTATATATTGTTGGGTGGTTTAATGTAGCGCTAAAAAGATTATTTTTACTCATTTATGAAAGTAAACTGAACCGAGTTCTGGACTGAAGACGTTTGAAGACGCCACCTTGATCTGATGGAATTTCTTTAGCTAGTTTTTTACTTTTTATAGACCAAACAATGAATCAGACTAATTGAAAAGATAAATCGGTAGTTGCAGAACTATGACGTATTGATGCATTGTATTATGTGCTCAATATAGGTTTTTAATACCTTCATTTGCAGAAAAATGGATGCAGTAAAAAGGACAATATAGACAATATTTTGTCAAGGCCTCAAATTATGCAGAACTATGTGTCACTTCTGCCCAGACATAAACACATTAGTATAACTTCTTCCAGTGAAGGAGTTATTTTACTTGTACATGTTCATAAATCACAGACTATAGTAAAGCCCACGATGCAATACAACAACACACTCCACAACACTTCCTTATGCCGCTACTATTGCTCGTTTGTAATCTGACGAGTATATGGTCAGATTAAAAAAAACAGCCTGCTCTAATAGGATTTTTTCAAAATGTCCTACATATGAGGACATGAACTAACATTACACTGGCGTCTGCATTTCAAGCCCAGGTGATAAATGCAGAGTCAGATAGGCCATAACATTTTATAGCAGCACATTACTTATAAATAGTGTGGTAAATAAACAGTGGACACTAGGACACTGGAGGCTTTACATGCCAGATGCAGGCCAGGCCGCAATGAGCTCAGGCTTCCTTTAAAACTGCGGCACAAGAGGTGAGGAGGCGATTTAGTTCCTCCGCAGATAGAAAGTAGGGCAGTTAAGGGGAGCAGCAGGGAGTCCCGGGTCGCACACTACGTCAGAAGAACAAGTGTGCGTGCTAGCAAAGAGGAGCCGGCTTGCGTTAACTTATTTCCTCTCTGTATCCAGAAAGAGCAGTGGGACAGTAAATTATGAATGACAATCTGAGAAGGAAGCAATGGTGGGAAGGAAGTAAAACTCAAGTACCCCCGCCCCCAGTGTCTTTCTTTCCCTCACATACAGAGATGGAAAAGCTCTGCACTGTCCCGTACATACCGTTCCCCATTCATTCCCCTCTCACAGGCACACAGAAACCACAGCTGCAGTTTTAGCACTCTGCTGTGGGTTTGTTTTTCTTCACAGTGCATTAAACATCGGCAAAAATATGAACAACTTCCTCCCATTTACCCGCCGTGTTCTGTTCCTAAAATGTTCTTATACGACTGAGAACAAAAAGACTGACACGTTTTTCTATAAGAAGGAAGCTTTTTATTCTTCAATATTTAAACCCGACATTTCCATCAGCCTCGAGTTTGTGTTTCGTGCTAATTGACCCTTCGTTAAGCCTGTGTCCGTCAACGCTGTCGGCGCTAGCATGGAGCCCACACCGTCACTAACTGCACTCCCTGAAGAAATGTTATCCAATTTTGGGGGAAACTAAAAAGCGATTTCCGAGAGAAGCAGACAGAAGGGTCAACAATATGTGTTTGAAGGATATATCCAGGATGTCGAAGTAACTTGGCACCGACAACAGCTTAAATAGTTAAAGATGGAAGCTAAAGCCTACAGATCATTGTGGATAGCGTCACACGGGGAAATTACCAAGATAGCTAGCTAGCTAATTATTGTGGGGGAGAAACTATTAAATCCTATTAACCATTAAAACATTTGTGTCATATCTTATCCAGATTCATTCAAGCTGAACGAGGCAGAAAGACGCTCCTTCAGCACTTCCATGTGAAAATCACCTGCACAGGATGTTAAAAGTCTCGACTCAAACCCCCTTTTTCAAACCCTAGAAATGTAGGTTAAATACAGGACGTTCACAAGCATCCCTCTCGCTACAGGCTGCAAAAATAATGAGATAAAGAATCAGCCACTCTTTGTGGCTGAACTTCTCCGATGGCATTTTAAAAGACCTCGATAAACACATCATGCAAACTAACCCAGCAGCCTTTTTCAACTGCTGCTTGTGAAGAGGCTGCTTTGTTTACCACTCGGGCCAGTACACCAGGTGTGTGTGGGTGTTCAGACGCCAATATTTGCCTTCTTTCCTGCTGCTGTTTGTTTTTGGAAAAGGGAGCATCAGTGGTCCGAGTGGCTGCGGGCCCCAGAAACCATTTAGTTTGCACGAAGAGCTCAAACTGTAGTAGAAAGTCCACTGCAGGAAACACTGGAGCTCATTTTGCTTTGTCAACCTCTCAGTTATGTCATTATTTCATACCAGCATGTCAGTCACCTACTCCCTCGGGAAATAATCTTACAAAAACATGTCACATTCTCTCCGTTCTTATTCGGGCCGTCTTTGTAAGCCGTGACAGCAGCTAATGTCACGTTAGTTTGACGCTCTGTATTGTAAAAGTGACAAATCCCATACAGCTATAAAAACAGACGATAACGAGCAGGCAAAAAGCAGAAAACGGCGTTCTTGTTTAAAAGGCAGTATTTTACACATTCTGCCCACGCTCTGCTGTATCGTGACTGCAGCTGAAACACTGACCCCTCCTCTGCTTTTATTTGCTCTCTACTATGGTCTGTGTGTACGTGTGTGTGCTTCTCTGTGTACATTTATCAGTCTGTGTTCGTGCGAGTTGGACTCAGCTTCAATTCCCACATTTCTAAAGTTACAAATGCAGCATTTGTGTCGGCGTTGGATGAAGGAGAGAAATAAGATCTTCTTTGGGAGCATTTTGAAGAGAAGAAATATGCTTTTAAATCGAATGTGCCGAATGAGAACTCACGGGTACAGAAGAGTTTTTTTGGGCCAGGTATAAGGGGGAGAAAACTAGAGAGGGAAGATTTTTATTTTGCATTTTGACAAAGTTGAAATGTTAAAATCAAACATCAACCATAAGTATATGAGCTAATTCTAGTAGTTGGATTCATTCTAAAAGTTCCGACTTTATTCTCGACTTTAATCTTTTACAGATCTTCCTCCTCTCATTTGTTTTGCTTATGCCTGACACTAATACTCTTCCGTTCACGGGTGACAATGTGAAAGAGACAAAAATGTGTTAATGGTGAGAAACTATTTGAGCACTGTCAGGACAGACATTATCTCATGGCGTAAAAGTACTTTTTAATGATTACAGTACATATGCAGATATTTACACAGAAGGCAAACCCAGCTACTGTATGTTTAGATGACAAGCATTAGCCATCATTGCAATTTAGATTATTATTTACTTAATACGCCTAACATTTAGTGTTTTGTGCTAATATCACAATCACAGGAGCATCCAAATTCTCAGCATGAAAAAACACATTTCCTTTACAGAAAAAAATCCATTCAAACTTCAGTACATTTTCATTGAAAGTTGTCTCCAATTTCATTTAATTAGTTACAAATGACATTGTTTTCTCCAGGAAACTTCTTGTAAATGATTAAGACATTACACACGTAAAATAAAGTCTATATGTTGCAATATGTCCAGAGGGCCAAACCTTATGTTCTGTTAAACAATAATAAACAACCGCATCAGACATTCTGTCATAACGAACATTACAGAACACACCGAATTACAACATATTCATACCCTATCCCATACGTACTGCAGGCTTTATGTTCGCTAATTTTTAATGCACCTAGTCTGAGGACACAGTGTACTGTGTGACCACACTGATAGAACTATTAAAAACAATGCAAAGAATGGAAAGGTCTGTCTCTCCGTGCATACGAGTTAGGCATTCTGATGCATGTGAACGTGCGAGTCAGCTTTAAACTGTATGTACAGACTGTACTGGAACAGCCTGTACTTCTCATCGCCCAAAACGCCTCAGCGAAAGAGGGGAGGGTGTGTGTGTGTGTTTGTGTGTCAACCTACATATCAACGCAGCGTGCGAGTATAACCATTATATCTTTGTGGCGTCATCCTGTTTGCGTAAGATTGATTATTTAGCCTCTCCCTCTGGTTCTCTTCTCTCTTGATGGAAAGAATCTATATTAATAAATTATACCCATGTTTCATTAAACTGTAGGCTGCATTATTCTAGTAAATCCTAGGTAAATATGGAAGAAAAAAACAAAACACAGGAAACTGGTAGAATGAACATTAGGAGGAGTTGCACACTTTGTTGTAGATTGTAATGAATCAAGTCATGAAGGATAGTCATGTATTTTGAGTCCTTTTTTTTTGTTTGTGGCGTTTCTGCCTTATGGAACAGGCTAGCTTGGACTATATAGCAAAATGTATCGTCATCATTTTTAAAAATCAGCAAAACACTTAAAAATTCTGGATCACTGGGATTTCTGTCTGTCTGCCTGTCTCACAAACACTTTTAGCTGATGATATTAAATTAGTATCAGTATGTGATGGTTGTGTCGTGCTTACAGTCTTTTGATTGGCTGTTGCATAAACAGGTTTGCAGCTCATTTATATTTAACATGCCAATTTCAGGGTAAACAGTCTAATATTGATTACATTACATTCACAATCATATTTGTAGGTGCATCATTCCATGGGGCAGACACTGGACGCTGCGTACCAATTGAAACGATGACTTTGTCCTACCTCCCTGAGCGAGCACGTTTCGCTCTCCTGCTTTTGTGCTCTTTTTTCTTGCCTCTGCCTGCATTTTCTTCCATCTGATGTCGCTTCACGTGTCTCTGGCTGCTGCCTGGAGCCGGACAGAAAACGTGAGGGAGAACCACAGATATAGGAGGGAAGAATTTAAAAGGACCACGTAAACATTTTTTTTGTGGGAAGATCGTCTCATCTGTAGCTCAGACACCAGATTGTTAAATAATTCAAATAAAGTCTGATTTATTATTAAAGTGTATGTATAAAGATGGAACACCGAACATTTATCCATTGATTTTGATACCCACGTTCCCATCATTTGTAGTGCCAGGTGGTGCCTTTAAGAGAAGGGAAATATTTTATACAGTAAAAATATTGCGGTTAAGTTTGCAAGTTGTGACGTTTTATTTCTTACTTTTTTTCTTGGTGCTCTGCTCATTTCACGTTCACAAGACACTAAAATTCAAATAAAAGCCTAGACTACATAAGTTAATTATTCACCATATTTGAAGCAATGTCCATTTTTGTTTGTCATATAGCAACAATGTTAAACCAAATTTCCATGTCAAAAGTAGATATGGAAGGAGAACTAATAAAGATTTAGATTCCATTTGACGGTCAGAGTAATATGTATAAAAATACATAATGATGGTGATATTGGTGGTTGGGTTGGCCCACCAAAAAGGCAGAAGCTGCATGTCTACCCACCCTTTTATAAAAGATAATGGAAGTGGAAACCAGACTGAGGTGATCTGAGAAGGATGGCGTGAGGAAGAAAACGAAGACGGCTCATTTCTCCTCCCGTCTCAAAAACAGGAAGCAAACAGGAAACAGTGCCGTGATAGAAGCTGACCTCAGACTGCGTGTTTGTGTTTGCCACATGTGGTTGAACACGATGTACCAGACGTGGGCTGAATGAGGGTTCGAGGACGTGGAGGACACACAGAATTAGAGTTTCAGAAGCCCTGAAAATGAATGAAGACACATTAGAGAGCGAGTCTAGTCCTGACTGATCCAAATCAGCTCCATCCAGCTCAGTTAAAGCTACAAGAAAAGGAAGCTTTGTCGAGTCTGTGGAAGCGTTAGAGTTTGCTTGCTGCACACGGAGCACACCCACTGTCCGTCCCTGCAAACAAAACGTTGGCTCTGTGGGCTTGTCTTGCACATGTGTCAGTACAGACAGGCAGATGTCAGCCAGATGAGGCCTTCAGCTGCTTATTTACACAAAGCTTCCAGTATCTGGGCCGATGCAGGGTCAGGGCTGCATGGCCTCTGTGTACGCATTCGAGTCAGACGGAAGTTCATTCGTTCCTATGGGAACCTCCGTGATCTCAGATCAAGCGGCTAATCAATGGCTAGTTTCAAGTGTTCTTCAAAACAGCATGGTGTTCGTTTTCTAAATGATGGTCCCACTTAGAGTAAAATAGACGACGAAGCAGGGTGTACTTTAGGGCGGGGCTACCTTGTGATTGACAGGTCACTACCACGGTGTTGTCCGGTTTTGGGTGCGCTCCGTGTTTTGGTCTCTAAACTTTCAGTGTTCGGTTGTACTTCACTCCACCGTCTCGTGTCACTGCTGGTTCCAAAAAACCAAGATGGCGGCGGCCAGAATGCGGAAACTCAAGGCTTCAAAACGTTAGCCAACAAACAACTGGGTGATGTCACTGCCGTGAATGAAGAAATCTTTAAAGAAGAATAATGTATACTTTTTTTTCTTATAATTTGATATTTATAAAGTTTTAATAATTTTTTTTTGATTTCTTTTTATTTAAAATTAAAAAAAATTCTGTTTGAAAAATTTGCACTTCTGCCGTGCTGTTGAACCCTGTGGAATTAGTGAATTAGCTAACAGGCTACTTTAACACGTGAATTTAAGTAATGTTATTTTGCTAGAATATATGCTTAGTGTAGCCTACACCTCCTAAATCGAAGTTAAATAAAAGTGGGCAAATTCATTATTACATTCATATAGTTGCATATATCATTAGATATAATAATAATGTTCGCCATGGCATTATTAGTCCCGTTACTGTCTCGGTAATCTGTCTCCAGGACACATATTCCGTAACACTGGATTGTTTCGACCTGAAAGATCACAGACGCCGGTCTTTCTCAATCAGGTCACGTTTCAGCCATGTTTGCGGTTGCTGTGGTTTTAGGTCACATTACTGTGTCGCACAAGGTCGAGACTTCTCTTTCCTCCCGTCTGAACTCTGAGTGCTGAGTGGATGTGTCTATGTGCAGGCAGAGGAAGGACGTATTAAATGCTCACGCTGGCATTGTGACAGCCGAACGTACCCTCTGGTTGCTGCTGATCAGCACATTGTCTGCAGAGAACACGCTGTCTCCACTTCATCAAACAGCTGATGTCAGACTGTGTGAGGATGGAAATCAATTACTATTGATGCCACAGCGTGAAGCAATTATCTGTTTGCTCAGGCCCACGCCCGTAAAGCTTGCCGCACATAAGCAGTTTACAATGATAACAGAGGAGGCAGATTTACTCGAAGTTCTGTCATTTTAGAAACAATTGATCTTTGATTTCAGACAGCTGTAGACAAAAAGCAGCCACTCATTTGTAGCTGGCGAGCGTCGACTTTAAACAAAACATACTTCGCCCACAAAAGGATCATTTCTATATCAATTACAAACTTTCTTTTGCAAACGAAACTTTGTTTTTCTCGCATGCCCCCACGGTGAACGAAGAAACAAAAACTGAAAATGCTAAATGAATGGAAGTAAATGGTTTAACAACAGCAAATCTACATCAAGACATCAGTTTACAAACTCTCACACAACTCGTGCAGTATAATCCAAGTCTCACTGATCCAGTCGTATGTTCACTACAGACACTTGTGCATAAACAGTCTCACGCTTTCGCAGGTGCGCTGTTCATCCGAGCGAGTTTAAATAGTAACATTTTAGTGACTGACCAGAGGGGCAGAGATGAATATAAACTATTCATAAACTGAATGTAAAGGCAATACAGCGTTTGGTTTGGTGGCGCAGTGGAAACATCCCGTTTGTGTTTTTATGCCTCTGCACTGGCGCCATGTTGGCCGGTCGTGCTTCCGTACGCTCTCTCTTGTGAACGTGATATTTCAGGAATGGGTCAAAAGGTCACAAAACACATTTTTTGGCCATAACTCAAGAATTCATATGACAATTCATACAATTATTAATTATTACGTGTAATAGGATAAAAGGATGAAGTGATGACTTTTGGACTGACATGGATGTAAACTGCAACTTTTAACTGGTTGGCGGAGGCAAACAACCACGAGGCGGCAATTACTTTATTATGCGTAAATTAGTCTACTTTTAATATTACAATTCAGTGGCTCTGAGCAACAAACCAACTTGATCTTCGTGTAACCTGCTGAACCTTGGATTCTATTACACACTCGCTTTGACACAAACTAAATTATTATCTACTAAATCTATTATTATTTATTATTAATAATAGTTATTCTCTACGCTTTACTGTCTGGCCCGTAAACTTAAAAGTCCTTCAAGCGTCCTTTTAATAAACTAGAACAGTCTGTTCCATAAGCAACCCGATTAGGAGGAAATATCTTTATGTGAACATTACGTTGTTGTTGTTGCTGTATGTCAGGGGTGCCCAGTACGTCGATTGTACTGTGGGTAGATCGCATGGCATTGAAAAATAAAGAAAAATGGAATTAAAAGTTAGCCTATCATCCATCCTCACTATGGCATTTGCCACTTGATTGACGTACAGGTCAGCCAGTCTGAGATCTCATCTTTTCTAACATGCGGTTCAACACGCATGCGCGGTCAACCCTGCCAGCTGCAAATCACCGCAAGCTGATTAGCTAGTTAGCCTTCCAATTTATACGATTCTGCTAAAGAAAGGGTATAAAAATGAGTGGGGAAGCTGGACCAAGTAAGAAACCAAAAACTTACAACTTCCATCCAGAATGGGAGGAGGACTTTTTTTTCACCATGTCATATTCAAAGTGCATTTGTCTGATCTGCAAATTTACGATCGCTATTTCGAAGAAGGGAAATGTGGAGCGGCACTTTCGGACAGTTCACAGAACGTACGACACTGACTTCCCTCCAAAAAGCGAGCTGAGAAAGAGAAAGGTGAAGGAACTGAAGTCCCGGTTGTCCGGACAGCAGGCATTTTTCACAAAGGTGACTTCAAAAGCGAAGGCAGCCACCGAAGCATCGTTCAGGGTGAGTCACGCCATCATTAAGCACAAGAAGTCCTTCCAAGATGGAGAGATGATAAAAGAGGCATTCGTTGAAGCAGCTGACTCGTTGTTTCGGGACTTTAAAAACAAACCGGAAATATTATCTTCAATCAAAGCTCTCCAGCTATCAAGAAGTACAGTTACATGGCGCTGTGAAGCCATGGCCGAGGATTTGACACAGCAGCTTCAGAAGGACATCGCGGACTGCGATTGTTTCTCACTGCAATTGGACGAGTCTACAGACGTAAGTGATACAGCTCAGTTGTGCATTTTTATTCGGATGGTGTTTACAGATATGACTGCAAAAGAGGAGATGTTAACAATACTGCCCATGAAAGAACACACGGAGATGACATTTTTCAGTCTTTCAAAAACTTCATCGAGAAGACCCAGCTCCCTCTGTGCAAATTGGTGTCAATCACTACGGACGGTGCGCCCGCAATGGTTGGCCGCTCGAATGGATTTATTGCCAAGTGCAGGGAGGACGATGCTTTCCCCGACTTCCTCAATTATCACTGCATAATACACCAACAAGCATTATGTGCAAAAATGCTTAACATGAAAGAGTTTCTCCTTGTCACTAAACATGCAGAATACAACCAACTAAATGACGATCAGTGGCTGCTAGACTTGGCATTTTTAACCGATCTGACCAACATGTTGAATGACCTTAATTTAGAGCTGCAAGGAAAAGACAAAACCGTGGTCAATATGATTAGCTCAGTTAATGCTTTCAAATGAAAATTGCAACATTTGTCCTCAAAGCTGCAGCGCCATGATTTGGGGAACTTCCAAAGCCTCACGTCAGAGTTGGAGACGCAAAGGAAGGCTTGTGCGCAACTTGACAGTGCGCGTTACACAGAGCAGATTGGGACAATTGTGTCAAGAGTTTGACAAATGCTTTCAAGACTTTGCTTTACTCGAGCCAGTCGCTACATTTATGTGCTACCCATTTCGGGAAGATGTTGAGGTTGATTCACTCGCATCAAAAATTGCAACGCTGTTTCACCTGAACTCGTCTGGAGTGGAGGATGAGATGTTGACCCTACAAGCTGACATTCAGCTGAAGGCCAGGGCTCATGGACAGTTCTGGAACTTACTCACAGAGGAAAAGTACCCAAACATGAGGAAATGTGCGACCTTCTTGACTGCATTATTCGGCTCCACTTATTTATGGCGTGGCCGCCATATAGCCACGCGGGTAATGTAGAGGCCTGAGGGATTATGGGGGTTTGTGGGGATGTTCGGGTTTTGGGGTTATTTGGACGATTTGTGATGTTCTGTTGTTGTTGATGTGTGCGTGAGTGGTGTTGTTTAATTATGCGTGTTCATGTTTTGTGTGTTTTGCCACCATGGGTGAGAGTTATGTCCCGGAGGGGGGGACCCCCGGTGTGTTGTGGTTAACGGGTGGTAGTTTCCTGGTAATAAAAGTTGTACCTGGGGTCTTGCGGTGTATGTGGCACAGGACAACATAAAACGTACTCCCGTCTCTGAATCGTTGGTGTTCTCTATCCATTCACTTCCCGTGGTGCTCGCCACAATATAAATAAATATATGTTTAGCATTTTTAATGTAGGTAGATCATTTTGACTTGGTCATTTTAAAAGTAGCTCCCAAGCTGAAAAAGTTTGGGCACCCCTGCTGTATGTCAACCAAAACAAATCAATGTACTGCTCTCCAACTAGTTTGTAAGTGTCATTTTGTAAACACATGCCACAATTAATTAGATATATTCTTGTTCTTAATATACACATGTTAGTGTGCTTGTAAGTAAGCCATGTCCAGGCTAACAAAGAATCCCCAAATTAAAAAAATTTAATAAACCGCAAACTCGGGAACCTCTAGTGAGATCTAACAATCTCAACTTCTTTTTTTCCCCTTACAAATCGTCTTGTACAAAACACGCATCAATGACAGGCTTTTAGTGAACCACTCAAACCAGATTGACATGATAAAGAAACTCTTCAGACAGACAGAAGGAAAACCATTACAGACAGCAAGTCAAGTTCACCATGGTCGTGATATGAAAACCTTTCCTGTTTCCTGGGAGCAGGAGGAGGTGCTGAGGGGAGGAAAAGTGGAGGATTAAAGAGGGGCTGTAATCCCCCATAATCCCCCTCTCTCCCCATGGGGCGCCAGCGACGAGCCTCTCTCTATGCCTCCGTCTGCACTTTGTTTTGAAATTTCAGAGGGCTTTCGCTCGGCGGCGGGGCACGTGCCTCTGAGCCGTGTGACTTTGAGTGGAGGACAAATGAGGACAGGGACAAACTGAAGACTGACCCTGAGCGAGCGACACGCACGCACGTCCATAAAATGTCAGAAAATAGTGAAAAATGTCCATCCCAGTTTGTCAAAGTCCAAGGTGATGTCTTTAAATCTCTTGTTTTGTCAGTCCACAACCCAAATATATTCACTTTAATATGATTATAAAACAGGAAATCTCCATATTTGAGAGGCTGAAAATGGCATTTTCTGACATTTAAGCATGAAAAAACGACTTTAACAATTATCAAAATAGTTTAGTCAGGCGATTATTTTTCTGTCAATCGACTAATCGATGCAGCTCCACTCATATGTATCATATACACGCATCATACGATACATCGTGCCTGAAAACGGGGACTGAATGCTGCAAGTTCATGTCAGCTCTCTGGGTATTTCAGAATGAACTGTATCCCTATATTAGGTGGCTTGAAGTAAAATGTGTATAATAACTTACATCACGTAGCGTAGTAGAGCTGGGATGAGCAGAAATGTCCACACACGTTTCGAGGGTTTCTCATATGAGCGTCACTGTGTGACTGGACGCTCACATGTGTGGCAGCAGCTGACTTGAGTTGAAAGCTGATTGATTGCACACACACGCCGCTTAAACGATTAATTAAATGTGTGTGGAAACAGAACATCAGATTATCATGTCAGACACAACACTATGTGACCCACACACAGTAAAAAGTGAAGACGTGACAGGACAGCCTCATATATACTGAAGCTCGGGGCTATAAGTCATTTTAGCCTCAAAAAACTTGGTCGGTGGATCGAAAAATCGGGATGTGGTATTCCTACAGTGCTCGCTACATTCATGAAAAGTAACATCAGAAACATACAGAATCTTGGTCCACTGACTGAACAACTACAGGTCCGTGACTTACTGTAGCACTGATCCCCCTTTCCAACGAGAGACATGAATGGGGAGCTCCAGGAGGACGTATTTGTGTCGGCCGACCCTGAAGCAAGATAATAGACCTCCTTTAAAACTTTTGCTTCTCTCACTATGAGACAAACCCCGAGTATTTATAGGATCAAACCAGCAAGTCATGGGTTGTGTCTGAAATCGTTGCCTGTTTGCCATACAGTGCATTATATTTACCTTCTGCTGTTTTGTGCAAAGTGATATCACCTGCTGTGGGGTCGGATGCTTATATCTGGATTTTGTCCTCTTAACTCGGCTTCAAATCTGCTTTTATCCGCACTACATTTGGGATTTCGCAGCGATGAGAATGCTGTTAACAGGTTTTCTTCTGTGTGTGTACAAACACGAAGCGTGTGTCTGATGCCCAGACAGTAGACAGGCTTATCTCCTGGTAGGGTCTCCGGGGGGCCACAGGAGATGGGGACGCTCAGGGTTTAACGAGCAGGCCACCTGCTTTCTCAGCAATAAGGAACACACAGAGGGGGGTCCAGTTCAGGGGGTATAAAGAGGATTTTGGGGGGTTAATTTTGGGTCAGAATGGATTTTTGCATGTCTGGACAAAGTAGGGCGGAAATACAGGTTGCATGCATATCAATGAATGTGTTAATTAACAGTAAAAACAGCCTACATATGCCAGCAGCTGGACCCAACACTTCACAACACATAATGTAAATAACTGCCGTCTATATTTGGGCCTCCAAACATCAGCAGCGGCACAAATAGTCGAGGTTAATCCGCGCTTGATCCCTCGGCCTCAGAGTACATCCTGTCCCCGAGGCGGCGTGCTTGAAGAAAACACCTTTTGTCAATGAAACGGGATTTGCGAAAGTGCCATCTGGACAGGAGCTCTGTGTCCACGCAGCGTCTGATCCACGGAGCTCAGCCACTCCGAGGTTGGGATGTGGGATGAGACTGACCTGTGGAGGGAGGGGGGGTGGAGCACAGAGAAGGGCAGGTGGAGGCCCTACAAATAGATATACATTTCATCAAAGACCTCATTTAATTAGATGTTGTCCCAGGACACACCAAATGTAAGCTCTATTCTTCTACATTTTAACATTCCAGGGGTGTAGAAAACTAATCTTTTAGACTAGAATATCACATTAAGTGCTTTGTTTTTTATTAAGGAACACACAAAAAAGTAGTTCTGATTGCCTGAATTGAGAGGAAATTAAGCTCTCTGCTGTGCAGCCTAGAAAAAGTTGCTAAAAATATCACGCAGACACCGAGCTGCTGTACCTTGAGGTGAACATGTGGCCGTGAAAATAAAAGTCCATACTTTCTTGGGGTAAAATGCATGACGACTTGAATCAGTTTGGTTATAATAATAATAAATAATGTATATTTTTGTATGTATGCAGTTTATTTAATTTTTCTGTTTTAAAGCACTTTAGTAATACCCAGTTTTGAATTCTATATTAAAAATGCTATCATCCTCATATGTTTATAATTGGGGTTTGCCTTTCCTCAGTCACATACTATTCATTTTCTAACCTGCTTTTAATGTGTAACATAAAACGCAAACAGAGCCTATTAGATGGTAAATAACGCTAAATATTACATTTAAATGTGGTTCTAAAGTCAATTTACACACAAAAAACACACCAAACGCGTCTTGTTTACAACGCTTCAGTTTCTATAATCGCCTACACATGACGTCGTTCTATATTCCCGCGCGCTCCCGCTCGCCCCCACTATCAGTTTGCAGGTCCACATACGGTGGGCGGAGCAACCGTAAGATGGCTGTGAGGGGGCTCGGTCGTATGTCACCAATGAGAGGTCCGCATATAGATAAATATTTACATGGCGGTGCACATCTGCGCATGTGCAATGAAGTCTAGCAGGGAAGCAGACATTCATGCTTTTAACTGGGAAAACCAGTTCTATTTGTTTTTATATTGTGGAATATGATGATTTGATTAGGTCAAATCACATTTTTGATCAATTTTAGGACTTAAATACAGAATTTTGAGGGGGTTTTTTTTTAGAGGAAGGAAGGACATACATGTATGGCTTATTTATGACTAAATTGAACTAAACATAATTATTTCTGATGTCAGATTTCCTGCAAATCAAAAGATGGCTTCTCCTAGCATCAACTGTGAAAGCTGTATTAATATACCGTTTATTAGCACTTCTGTCTTATTAATGTCTCATTAAATCAGTCGTACACACCGTACTGAACAACTTCCGTCTGTGGACATGTTGCTACAGTGTTTATGTATGCGCAAAATACAGCGTATTGCGTTATTATTAACTGGTATTGCAATGGCTAACAAAGCTAACCTGGCTGGAACTGTGATGTGATTCCCAACTCCGATTTCTAACTTCCCAGTACAAAACCGAACGCACCATAAAACCCCAAAACACGACATCGTTGAAAAAGAAAGCCAAACAGTTTTTTACTTTTTTGTTTTCACTTTTTATTTGAGGTGCAACTGTCTAGTGCAATTGTAACGTCACATTTGTGATGGGCTGAGGAACATGCACAAAACATCGACATACTTCGGCTAGGCATTTTTTCCTTTTTTCTCTCATTGTGTTCAGCGCTCCAGTTGCACAACGAGCAACTCAAAAACACTTGGCTGTACAAAAGACAAAAAAAAAAAAAAAAAGAAAAAGAAACCATCGTCATTAATGGAAAAAAAAACAATATCACTTTTCTCCAAACGGTAAAAGTGTCCAGATCATTTCAGCGAGCGAGTTAAGCGACGGCAGAGGAGAGTTCACATACAGTACGAGGCCGTGTGTCACTGCAGGAGACAGCATCTTAGTGTCGAGGTAAAGAATCCTCGTGTTGCCACCCTGAGTAATGACATCACAGGTAGTTCAAAACCTGGCAAACCATAGATATATATATATACACACATATATACACACATATTGACTAAAACAACAAAAAAAAAGCTTGTATATATGTATCTATGGTTAGAAACCAGGCACTTGGCAGAGTTTAATTGGAAATATTTGAATCTGTACAAAGTTCCCTAACTACAAACAGTCAGGTCCTACTTATTTGCCTCTCCAATTATTTTTACAGATCACCAGGACATTAATTACATCAACAAGAGCGGAAACATAAACAGACAAAAAACAAACCTTTCCCTAGAAAAACTTTTGATTCCCTGCATAAATGTTGAACGCTCCATCCAAGAACGGGGAGAGTGCGTTGAGGGTGGCGTGAACCTCGAGAAAGAACAAAGAGTTCTCCAAGTGAAACAATGAGGCGCGGCTAATATATATATATATTTCATAATTCTTTTGACCCCCCCCCCCTCTCAACCCATCACGACGACCTATCTTCAGATAAAGAAAAACGTGACTTTGACTCCCATTCCGGATGGGTCGTACGGATCTTTATAGTTCGCCTGAAAAAAGTGCATGGACTGCAGCACTGGAAAAGGAAACAAGAAGAGTAAAAAATGTTAAGTGTGTGCTGATGGACAGTGCTGGGTTGAGGTGGAGAGGGGGGGGCAAAGACGATGGCACACTTTCCACAGGTCACACAGCAACTCCGATCGGCCGACGGCGTTAGCTCCTTCCTCCGCGGAAAACAATGGCGGCGGCTGCGAAGGTCGACTATCACTTCCTGTCAGCTCTGCCCTTCCCCTCATCATCACCACGATGAAGATTGTCTGAAGCAGGTAATAAAAGTGGACGCACACACCGGTGCAACTCCGACGTCTTTCAGTTAAATGAAATGTGCAACAAAAGAAAGTTCGTCCTCCGGTGAAGTTGAAATGTGCGAATCCTCGAGACGGTGGCATAGTCGGCGTTGATGCTCGAGTCGGTTCACAGTATGGCAAGACTCCTTCCTCCTCCTCTTCTTCCTTCCATCCCCCCTATCTCTCATCTTCAGGGGGCTCTCCACTGTGCAGTTTCTGTGTTATGCAGACGTGCCGGAGCTCTGTGTGGAGGGGAGGACTTGTGCGTTTCCGGCGGGGACCGGCACCAGAGGCTGGCCGGGGCCGGTCGGGGAGCCGGTCTGGACCTGCGCCTGGAACTGAGCCATCTGCTCAGGGCTGGCCAGGTTCTTCAGCAGGTTGTTCTCCTGCTCCAGCTGAGTGTTGCGCTCGATCAGCTCTTTGATCTGCTCCTTCAGCACCTCCACCTCCTCGCGCACGGCGTACATCAGGTGGCTCTTCACCAGGTCCTGAGGACGGAGAGAGGGAGATATGGTTAGCTAAGGAAGCCATCGTGTTTCCTCTGTGAGGCGAACTTCTTGTTACACAGCAAAATACACAAACATGTCATATTAGGGCTGTCCCGAAGGTCATTCTTTTTACATTCAAAGCTTCTATTAGGCTTTTATAATGAAGTATTAATTGCATGTTGTGATATTTTTTGACCACACCACCCTAAAAAAAATTGGATTTTTTGTTATTGTGGTTATATAATAATGGTGCAGTTGTTTTGAAGGGCTAAACAGCAGCTAATATGAATTGAATCAGAATATCTTGCTAAGATAAAAACATTTTGAAATGATTACATCCATTTTCTCTCAATAAACCTTCACTTTCGACTTCACAACGCTCTGGACTTATTGGAAATATTCCCGATCACACGAGTCAGAAGCAATCCTACGCCGCCACCACTGGAATCTAATTCTACAAATAGTATAATACTTTATCAGCAACTGTGCACAAATACCAGCTTTAAACTAAATGAATAGACATGCAAAAAGAAAAAAAGAAGCTGTGCAGCATCTGAATGTTGATTTAGAATTTGAACGTCAACGTGTTGAGCTGCTCGGTACAGACCTATGTAATTGACTTTTTTTTCTTTTTAAAGTCAAACCACCTTACAACTAAAACTATTAGTCAATAAAGCTGTTAGTCCTGCGATTAATCTGCAACTTTTAGTGACAAGTTTTAACGTGTTTTTATGATGCAAAGAGAATTTCTTCCTGTGGGACAATAAAGAGCTGAACTGATCGTTTCTGTCATTTTTCAAGCACAAATTCCAAATTTGAGGGAAACTCTTCTGACTGCTGGGGATTTTTGTGACATTTTTTCATGTGTTTTTTTTTTCATGAAGACTGGCTGCTTTTATGAGTTTTCTATAACCTGATTTAGGACTGGTCAGACAAACCAAGCAATTAAAATGTCAGCCTTTGGACATTTTTGGACTAAATGAGTATCAATTAATAAAAGGAATAATCAGCAAATGATATGGATAATACAAATAGTTGCAGCCACATCACACACACACTCCATGATTCATATCTGCTTCCTAACCCATCTTTGGTTAACATCCCTTCTATTTTTATCAAAGGTAATTTGGCCCGTCTGTTTTTATTTACTCCATATACACACACGTAGTAACCACAAGAGACTTCCTACTTGCATTAACAAAAATAAAACTACTCTTACAGTCAAATTAACTGCAGGAAAAAGTGACTCAGAAACGTGCTGACACGGTGTCGGCAGCAAAGGCTATTTGCATCCCTTCAGTCTAGCACAGCACATGCCAGCTGTCTACATGAATGATGGCAGGAAAACAAGGCATGCATGAATTCCTTTAGGGGGGAAAAGGTGGATTTCTAAAAGAGAAACAGCTGTATAGTGCGTTCCCATGATGATGCCTGAGCAGTGCGCTGTGGCCAAATGCTGAAGGAGGATTTAATAATCTGAGCATCCCTGCTCTGTGGACCCGCCCCTCCTCCTCCTCCCTGCCCCGTACACAGCGAGGGAACAAAATGTTCCTGCACCGGGGTGGGAGGAGCCAATCACTGGCAGAGTTATTTATACTGAGCCGCGGGGAGGCTGCTGCTTGCCTAGCAACACAGGACGGAGAGAGGGCGAGGGACAAATGTATGTATATGCATGGGAGAAGGGGATGGCGTGTGAACCTTAGCCTGGCCCACATCAAGTTGCCAGCAAGCCAGAGGTCATCGCTCCAACACCATGACCGAGCTGGAAACTCCTGCTGCCTCTAATTTATAAACCAGCAGGTGCACATATGCGGGGAAAATGTGTGTATTTGACGAATCTGCCGCTGAATTTATAATAAAATTCTACAATACAGAAAAACCCCATAATTCATTCTTCAACTTGCTTTATGTCAACCTGAGATTCCCTCTATGGGATATCATACAAAAAGCATTTAACAGTCACATCAAAAATATTTCAAAATAAAAGCATAAAAAGGGGATTAGAGCCCACTGTGCTCGGCTTACATAACGCTGCATTAACATGCATGTAAAGCCTATTTACTAACACTGTGCGGGTGATATAGGAGTGGGTTTTTAGATGCTTACCATTGCTTGTTCAATCTTGTTGTCAATGGCCACCACACTTGCACCGGAAGAGCTGGAAGACAGGGAGAAGACGTTTATTATAACAGCATATGTGGTGTTGCATTAGCTGAATACTGCAGGGTGGATTGGATGAATCAATGGGGTATTTTTTTTTTTTTTTTTTTTTTTTTTTTTTTGAAGAGACGTGACTGGCATTTCTGGCGGTTTTATGCTGCCAAATCACAAATAAAGTCAAGTCTGATGCAACATTATGAAGCTGTCATGAGAAAAACACAAACACTGAGAGGAAATCTGCAACAAAGCAAATGGAGGTCGAGAAAGCAGGCTATGACTTTGATGGCGGAGAATTAATGAGACAACATATTCAGGCATGAAGCCTCGTTTCTTTTTTTCTTCAATCTGCCACAAATCGCATATGTTAAAAACGGTGAGATCATGCGCAGAAAGCAGTGTGACGTTACCTATTGTCAACCCGGACTGATGCACTCTCCTTCCCGAGCACAGAGGACAGAAACGATATCGAGAAATTCCTCAGTTGACAAACGCTAAGATCCATCGCCACTGTATAACATTGGGAATTCATGCTATCCAGCCCATTAAAACCCCCAAAGGCGATTCTTCGGCGGTACAAACTGGAAATCCAGTGGTATAAAAGTAGAAAATGTAGCGCATTATTGAGTGCAGGACGTCGGGTCTGCTCTCCGGGCGACCGCAGAGCTCGCAGCCGGGACAGAGCACACAAAAGACTGAGCGGCGGGCTGCAGCTCCGCGCACCGCGCTCACTCTCTGGGTAAAAGCGTGCAGCAAAAACAGCGCCAGCAGCCGCGTGATTGGCGGAGGACTGAGGTCATTAGCATAATGTCTGCCAGAAAATAGCACTGCGGCGTCCCGGATTGGAGGAGAGGTTTGCTCATGGCAATAAATGACGCATCATCTCTCGCCCTGCTGCACCGTCTTCTATAAAAGCCCGCATCCACAGATGGAGTAGAAGAGGGGACTGCCTCGATGTAAAAACGGACTATTTCTCAGCTCTTAAGCGTCTGTGTGGTCTCAAACTGCGATATAAATGTGCCGTTTTGTTTGTATCCTGCTTAGCGTTGGGGGAACAATGTCTCCATCTATCGGTTATAACGCGCGTGTTAAGGGGTCACATACACAGACTTCATTGTCGTTGGAAGCAAACATAAATCAATAGGCCACAAGCTGCCTCTGTGGTAAACACTGACCTCTGCCCAGCTGTGAGTAAATGAAAGTGGAGTAAACAATAGAAGCTGAGCTCCTTTGTCCTCTACATCAGTTTGAATGTCTGAAATGGGAACGAGCTGTTCTTCACAGTTAAAACAGGACCACCCCCTCTGTTCTGCATTAGGCTCCATCACTAATTATTTAGAAGTTATCTCAAGATTTTTATTTTTGTGATGTGTGACAAGAGCTGAAACACTGATTCCATTGACAGGAAATGAATAGCCAACTATTTGGATAATAAATGACTCGTCAAAGTAATTTATCAAACAAAAATGACAAATATTTGCTGGGTTCAAGCCACTCAAAAAAGGGTGAGGTTACGCGTAAATGTACGCATCTATTACTATATCTTTGGGGTTTGGGATTGTTGGTCGGACAAAATGAGACATTCGAAGAAGTCACCTTGGACCAGGAGAAAATGTTTTTTTGTTTTGTTTACAATTTCCGGACATTTTATAGCCTTAACAATCAATCAAAAAAATTAAAGATGAAATCGATAATAATAATAAAAATAGTAAGTTGCAGCTCTATTCCTCAGTTAAGTCTAGTTGAGCATAAAAGTCAGCAACATGTTTTTGTTATTTGTTGTTATTAACAACTCATTTTCCATCTATACATCCTCAGATTTGGAGACAACCACAGTTAAAGTTTCGGTACCATAAACAAATGACAACTAATTTGTAAGTGTGTAACAGCAGTATTGTGTAATAAAATATAAAATACGATGTTGAAAAACAAAAAAAGCAATTAAGAGGAAACTAGTGCCGTAGCTACGGAAACGTTCCTTAACCATCGGTTTAGTTTTACGATTAAGTGTCTATAACAATTAGAAAATCCTTGTTGTTACTGACCAACAGCATAAAAACCCAAAAGATATTCAAGTTTACAATGATATAAAACAGCAAAAAGAAATCCCTGAAATGCTAAATCAGAATTTAAATTTGGATTTAAAGTCAAATTTTCTGTTATCAAAAAAATTGGTCAATTGTTAAGTAATTTTTGAAGCAAAAACTGAAAAAATTAATTGGTTCCCCGCTGGTGACACAAACTTAGTCTTCTGTGAAAGTAAACTGAATATTTTTCAACTTATTGGTATAACTATTATTTTTGTCTGTTTGTTTTTTCCTGATTTTTTCCTCACTTAAAAAAAAAAGAAAAGAAAAGAAAGAAAAAAAAAAGAAAACTGCTTTTGGATTTAAGATGTATGCCAAGGCATGCTCTTGGTTTTGTTTTTTTGTTCTTGGCGCGAGTGTGCGGACTGATGTCGTCACCATTGAAAGCTGCAGTTTAGATGAGCGGCACACAAGGAAAAGGAAGTTCATTTAGAGTAAACAAGTCACCTTCTACAATCTGAGTGTGGGTTCTGCTCTCACTGCTGGCCACAGAGATGCATTTTAATTGAATCAGTATGAGCTGCTTATTCACACCTTTCATTGACTTTGACTGGACACATGCAAGAGCTTCAACAATAAATCTTTAAGATCTTTGACTGCACGTCACAAGCTCTTTTCAGACGCCTTTAAGCTGCTCTGCCTCTAAGTCATTGAATCAAGTTGAGTAGGTAGAAGTGTGTGAACATGGGGGGGGGGGGGGGGGACAAACACCTCATATCTTTGCATTTTAAGGCTCAACGGTTAACACTCTTGAGTGCATTGAGGGATTTTAGAGAACTGGAAAATAACGATTGCCGTGACTTCTCCTTTTACTCTCTTTTCCACAGGAGCAGCTTTACATGCTGTTGCAAAGACCCTATTCATATATGCTTATGCAAAGGAGACTAATAAACTCTCGAGAAATTGAGTGTTGGCTGCAAAACAAAAGCAGTTTGTCGACTGTAGGACAAATGTGTTTATGTACATTGTAGTTTTCTTGTCACACATATTGGTTTGTTGGGTATCGGAGGCTCAGGTCTAATAGTGACGTGATGACTGAGCAAAGGGAAGCAATAATGGGCTGACTGGATCAATTGAGGAACTGGAACATGATGCTCAGCTCTGGCAGTTGAGATTGGAGGGAAACATTTAAAAAAATAAAATAAAATTAGCAGACAAGTCCAAGTCTTTGTCTGTATGTGTTCAGGACCACGTTACAGTGAATGAACATCAGCCAGCCACGCGTTCATACTCACACACAGTCATGCGCAACACCATGTATGTGCTGAAGCAAGAACATTGTGTCCTCAAGTCACATTGAGATTTTTTCAGGGCTGCTGAGCGGGAGAATGCCCAGGCCGAGGGGATGAGCCTTGATGCATCGTCGCAGGTTCACAAGGCTTTACCCTGCCTGCTCTCTAGTCGTCCATTGTCTGGAGAATTCTAGCTAGTGGGCGTGTTGATAAAGTCTCTTTGCGGTTGACGTGAAACCGGAAAAAAACATCCGATAAATGTCTAACTGGAGAGACGACGAGATTCGGGAACTGCCGTCTAAAGGGCCGATGCCAAAATCGTCAGTCAAATTCAAGGAACTGCAAGAGACTCTGTTGTTAATGACCACATTACAAACCGGCTACATGGCCGCAGTATAATCTGCGTCATGTCCTGCCTACTGCAGCAGCAGTAGCTCAGACATGGCTTGGGAACCGGAGGGCCGTCGGTTTGAATCCCCCAACAGACAAAAGTATGGCGTGTGGACTGGTACCTTGGGTAAGAAACAGTCCACGCCTCCTGGCCACTGCCGAGGCGCACTTGAGCAAGGCACCGGACCCCCACGTTGCTCTCTAGGCGCAGTATAGTAGTTTCCCACTGCTCCTAATACTAAATTAAATTGAAATAAAAGAGGCTCTAAACCAAACCAGTAGGTGAGAACGTGCCAGATACAGACAGACAATCTCCTGTTGTGTGCAACATGTGAGAAAGGAAACTCCAGACAATGTCCGGAGTGCGGCGAGAGAAGAAAACCTCATTAGATTTGAAAACAGTAAGTGTTACGTTTGCTGGATAACTGCGGGCTCTACACTAAACAACAGACAACACTCACTCGACTGAACGCCGCCACGATCAGAAAGATGAGTCGACACAAAGCCCCCCGTTTAATCCCTCGGCTGCTGCAGTGGACCTGACCCCCACTCCACCACCGCCGACCTCCTGACAACGTGACAACATTACAGCCATCGTTACCTCTTCAGATGCTTCTCCAGCTCCCAGAAGAGCAGCTTCAGGGCCGTGGCGTCCCCGCCCTGCGCTCCTCCTGCCCCGGCCAGCCCCTTCTCTCTCATTGATGCTCTCAGGCTAAACCACGCACTCCCAGGCCAAAGCAGAGGGCCCCCATGACCGCCCCACCAAAAACACTCCAAAACAAACACCACCACCGCACCTCCTTCGTCCTCGTGACCTGCGCCCTTTGGCCCAGACCCCCTTCTCCTGTTAGCTGTGGGAGATTCACATATGGGAGCTAGATCAACAATGGAGAACGGGGATGGGAGTGTGTGTGTGTGCGTACAACGGGAGTGCGAGTCCTCTCTTACCACATCACATGAATCACATATCAACTCTCAGACGATTGGGTGCATGGCGAGAGGAGATAGGTGGGTGGGGTGTGATGTCACTGCTTAAGGAGGCATGTCACCTCCCCTTCTGTTGTTACATAAACAGTCAGTAGAGATTAGTGTGATCCGTCCAATAGGATAAGCTACTTTTGACCACACACCCACTGAGCATGCCAAGAGCCGCCTACAAGCCACTCCCTCGGTCTGCTACCTCTCGCTCCTTCGTGTATTTCCCGTTTGTTTTTTCAGAAACATCCTCACTGGGATGGTGCTGGACATAGGAGGGGTACCCTACTCTAACTCTATAGGACTTTTCTCTTATATTTCCTGAATATAACAACAAACATCAGCCTTCTGCATCCTTCACACTGTGCCCCTCCTTAAGTTATCGCAAGCAGAATGTGCTTGTTGTGCTACGCATGCCTTTAGCCGCCTTGTCACTCCTCATCAGTGGATGCACACTGGACACAGACTCTCTCGCAGTATGGGTCTTCACTGGAGCATGGCTCACGTGTACCTCCATCTCTGGCAGTCTCCCACGCAGGCACGCATTACAGTCTGAACAAAGGCCATCACAGCGAGCTAGCGAGACGGTAGATGAGGCAAAGAGCTGATGCAGGGCACAAACAAAATCGTCACGTAAGAAAAAAAAACGGCATCAAGCGTCGAGTAGAGGAACTGTAGAAAACAAAGGGAAGCGCCAACCCTCGTCGAAGATGGTGCGCAGTTGTGGGGACCACAAAATGGCGGTGAGGGGCGTGGGGAGTGAGTTTGTTGGTGGGATTGAGCTCAATGAATGCGGCGAAATTATTAACCTCATTAGGTGAAGGTCACACATTCTTTTCTTCCCGCCGCTGTAGGTGTCGCTGATCGAAGGGCCACAAAACAAGAGCATTAAGAGTTTTTTTTTTTTATATAAGCAACAGGATATGTAGAAAAGTGATAAGAACTAATACAAATGTGTATTTTCTGACCAGATGTACTTACTACCCATTCAAAACTACCATTATTGATGAGTGGCAGTTCCTAAAACAAAGCTCTTCATATACTGCATATCTGCACACCGTGTACTTAAAAGGTTTGCAGTCAGTGTGCGCACACCTGCTTGGAACAAAAGGCTTGAAACTCATCTGAGGCGAGCGTTCACTGATGTGAAGCAGACTCGGCTCAGCCAATGGCGAGCGACCTCAACGTCAATCGACGCTTTCATTCATTATGTATCTACGTCCAAAGCTTGTGCATGTGGCATGTGTCATGGGTTGACCTATATATTACCTAACTACTATGGTAAAGCTTAATGGATGCTACACGTGGGAGACTTAGAAAACAGACCGGGAAAAGTAGCCATAGTGTAATACTTCAATGCAAAATTTAAAAAATCAGCCATATTGGCCAGGTTACAGTGTTGATGTTCCACCAAGCTATTAGACTTTATTAGTTAGGTAATGAGCTCTGCGCCTTGCCAAACTGTGGATAAAGCAATTAACAGGCACAGCTCTCCCTTAAGCCTTTAACAAAACAGCATATTTAGCCATCACATAACACTTTCTACGAGACAAATTTTGAGATTTGGTGGACTTTCACTTTAACACAAACATTATATTAAGTAAAAAATAAGATGTTTCCAGATTGTATTCAGAGGCTGTTCAAAATTACAGTTAGTCAATTTTGGAATTTGCATTTTTACAAAACACAAAAGATGAGGTAATGTGTTGGAAATGAAAAATGTGTAATACACTTAATAGATTTGTAAAAAAATATTTCAAAATGATATACAATATAAAACTGAGGTATAAAACTTAGTTTTTGTGTGGGATTTTTTTGGGTATATATATATATATATATATATATATATATAAATAAAATATACACAGTTTTGTTTTTCCTTTCATTTTTTCAGTGTATACATTTAATGAGAATTGTACTAAATTATTCATAATCTAAGGCTCCAGCCTACACCTTTGGTCAGTATACATTTAGTTTGTCATCATTTCAAAAGTAATGACTTATCATTGTTTATTTATTATTTTTTCAGTTGTATTAGAAACAAAATAAACTGAACCAAGCAACCACAGTCATATTAAATCACCTTCTACAAGAGTTCAAGCAGATCTGAATAGAAAAGAGAAGTGTGGTGGTTTTCATCTTCGCCACACCCTGTGGAGTTTACATAAGGGTGGATGTGTAGCCAGTGTGGCAGCAGGAATAAAAAGAACAGACGGTGCTTGCATTGCCCACATAGTTAAAAATATAAAGTTTCATTGCAAAGCAAGGAGAGAACTATATTTGAGGAAAGTGACACTTATCTTTAAATCCTGGAAGTTGTAGGCTCTAAGCTTGAGAACCAGGTTAAAGACCTGCTCACATTTCTACTTTTCTGTATCCAAAACTGAGGCAATATTTCTTTTTAATCTTTGAGACAGGATGCAGGGGCTAAAGTGTGACTTGTGTAAATTCAGACACGTCTTTAGAGTGTTTAAGACTACATCTTCATAATATAGAAACATCTTTCTAAATCCACACAACCATCAAGGAGAGGCGAGAGTAAAAGAAGGGACAGAAGAAGCTCCAGCGGCTACAGTTGCCAGAAAAGTGTAAAATCAATAGTGCAGACGGAAAGCTAAAAGTCTTCTTGTGCATTTACTGTAACGTACATTAGAAGTCAAACCCCCCCCCCTCCTTTCTACCACAACACTCCCTGTATCCACATATCCACAAAAGAATCCAGGCGAGTGGAAGTAACACTGCCGCCTCACTTTATTGTGCAGTTTGAGTGAAAGCAGAACTGGGCCATCACTGCAGTGTGTGGTCCTGAAAAAGATCCAAATCCACCACACAGCAAGTGATGTGAAAATGTGGAAGGGTTTGATAACAAAAGGGAAGTTACTGACTAGATGATGTCAGACATTTTAATATCAGGTTCCCTTTTATACCCCTCCTCAAATTATGTTTTGCTGCTTCTCTCCTCTCATCCCTCTTTTTTCCCCATCAGTTGGTGTGCCGCTCTGTGATTCGCCCGCCTCCTTCCGCATCACTTGTCCTCAAGCACTCGGGAGACGCGCGTGCGTGCGTGCTCACGCAAGTGTCCCGTTTGTGTGTGAGGCTACGTTTTGCAAACTGGCGGGATCCGGTTTTCGGGAGGCTTTTGAGCACTGGCATTTTACACAGAGGAGAACCAAGGCCGACGGCAAGATCAACCCCACTGCGCACACAAACAGACACTTCACTTAGGCAAATGAAGTGTCTGCCAAATTTAGAAATCAAAAAACAGGCCGAGAATAATTTTTCATGGTATAATTCATGACGTACGAAAGGTAGACAACCTTGTTTGCGCCTGGGGATAATCCACCCTGATCTTTGCCCAAACAAATAGCAGAAACGCCCCAAAACTCAAGCAGTTCTCATGGCATCACAGAGCCCCGCAGCGGCTCTTTGGAGCGGAAGTGAAAATTGGTCTCTGCCCTGCACGCAACGCCTTACATAACCAACCTCTGCGCCATATGGGAGAGACGGGGGAGAGACGGGGGAAGAAAAGAGGCCGAGCTCAGACATCTCTACTAGACATGCCTTGTTCTTCTGATGGATGAGCTATTAACTTTCGACACCCTCACGCATTCCTCTCCCACAATGAAGCGTGGACACATTTTTAGCAGATGTAAAAAAAAATAATGGGAGTTTTTTTCCTCTTCTACGTCTAGCAAGGAATGCGTGATTTAGAAAAACTGCAAAAAGATGAGACGCCATCATGCGTGAAATATCTCCCAAAGCCTGAGGTGAAGCTGAAAAAATTGCTCTTTTGTACTGTCGAAACACATCTGCTTTACTGACAGATAAACAAATAAAGAAGACGACGACGACATGCGCTGGCACAAATACCGGCGATGAAAAGATTAAACTAAAATCTGGCTAAAGTCAACACGGACATCTCATGTCCTCCTGCTTCCATTCGTGTCTACATACCCCACAAATGGGAAAGAAGGCTCCTCGTATGTATATTTGTGAAAGCTTTGCGCACACACACACACACACACACACACACAAGTCATTTCTGGCTCCGTGACTATTTTCACACAAAAAAATCAGCCCCAAGTCTCTCTCATCCATGTGTTAAAATAAATATTATACAATCAAATATTACACAACCTCACGTCACAGAAGTTGTGTCACGTGGATTTTCACAGTGTTTCTAAAGGTTAGAGGGCTGGATGTAAACAGAGTCACGGAGCTCACTGTCGGAGCATCAACAGTGAGGATCTTCTCAGCGGCGGTTGAGAAACTTCGCTCGAGGCTCTCTGCGGTGGGCGGGCTCCATGCCGAGGGCTGAATGTGTTTTCACAGTAGGAAGGGTCAAGGTTCCGACACAAAACCATCAGGACTGGCTTTACGCAGAAATATTACTTCTCTTTACCAGGAAGTGTCACTTTAGGGGGGGGGGGGGGGGTTCATGTTTTTCCCTTGACAGGTAGTAAAGTGGTCAAGTTACTGTGAAGAGTTTGACATCTTTCCTCAATAAAATTAAACAGGAAAGTAAAAGGCCTTCCCTGAAAGAAAGATCATAAATATTCTAGATGGATTATAGAGACTGTTTTTCCAGTTTAAACAAGTATACGCCCTGATGAAGCGCCCTTGAGCAAGACACAGCCCCCGCCTGCTTTATGAGTTACATGCCTTTGCTTTTCTAGTCAACAAAAGCATCACATTACATTCACTTCCACTCAGTTAAGTGTGACAACATGCTCCACCACATACTTTCAAATCTACTTGAAGTTTTCCATTATTATACATCTATATGCCTCAAACTACAGCAGTAGGGTTCAAACTTGGGTTTATTTTAAGACAAAAACACCCACAGATGTTGGTCTACCTTGAACAAGCACAGCTTAATGAAAAGCATAAATCATTCTACGGCCTCGCATGTCATTTCATTCATAGGAAACATTTCAGAGGGCATTTTAAAGCACAAGCAGTATGTTGAATATATAAAAAACTACGGTGAGAGCAATCTCGGGAACCAGTCTGACAACGATGAGCCTCTGGAAGCAAGGGCCAATATTTCGGTTAGGATGGGACCATAAAGGATTTTTATCGTGGATCAGGGTAAAAATGACTCAAAATAAGTTGATCGTATTTCATTTCCATCATCGAGATAATCGGGAATATCCTCAAAAGAGTGATTTGAAAGAGCCGTCACTCTCACTACGATGGTAGAGAAGTGAAAAATAGAGCCTGATTGAGGAATAAAGGGAAAGAACAGCCTCACACAATGTTTTTATTTAGGCCTATCCTTCATTTACACAGGAGGACCTTATGATTCATGATCAACTCATTTATTTTTAGATTGATTGTTTTTCACTAAAAAAGGATGCGTGTCCTGTCTGTGATGCAATAAAAATATTTGTTTCCTAGCAAAAATGTGAGGTTAAGTGATGTGTTTTAGTGCCGGTTTAAGAGTTTTACGCATATTGTGATAATTAGCGGAAAAACATCATGAATCACAATAGTTTTGGCCATCTTAATTGTGACTTTTCATATGGTCCAATGCTTAGGTGTAGGCAGCCGACATCCAGGCCGAGAATGGTCCACGACTGGATTGTTTCACAAGTAGCCAGTTCATAAACAAACAAAAAAAAAAAAAAAAGAGCTAAATCGTCTTCAGAGATCGCATTCCGGCCAGTGCTTTCCTACACCTACCTTCAACAAAAGCCTGCTCAAATGTGATTGGTCAATACTACTCGGACTACAAACCAGAACGCTTTCTAGACCAAAATCTTTCCCCGTGGCCTACAGATTCTGTGTTCATATGCAACCTCTGTTTTTAGAGATTACAGTGAGAGCAACTCATTCAGTGGCAGATTACAGTTGCTCTGGACATGCATACATATACAGTATATTCTCCTCCTGCACTAAGCTCAGCTGGATACTTTCAGGTGTTTTGGCACCAAAGGTTCATTTATAGGGCCTGAAATATCACATTTCTCTCCTCTAGTCTTTTCCTCCAGAGGTTAAAATGATGCAAGAGGGCAATGACCGAGAAAAGAACACGATAATACAGGTTTCCGAACTGTGATCGTGACACATGATGTTTTCCCCCTCATTGTAAACGCCTGAAGGGGCAAGAACAGCATTAAAAAGCGCTCCACTGTAAACACCTAGCATTTCACACACCTGTAGCCTACACACCGTAAACCATCCTGACAGGTGAGCTAATAAAACATGATCCTGCTGAGAACGGCAGACAGACATGCATGGACCTATATTATATTCCCTACCTGCCTAAAAGTGAACCTGTAAGAGCCGGGCGATGCATGTTCTGATGTGGCTCCAATAAGATTGTCAAACACATCAAGATGCACTTTCAGAAACGACAGCAAAGCCTGAAACAGGACGCACTCATTATGGTGTCTGAACAGAAATGTGCACATGTGATTCACTCAGAAATAATGTAAAGTCAGACCACTGACCTGCATAACAAAGACTTTAGACCACAACTATTATACGATTATAACTGTGACTGTGAAGTCCAAGATGACATTCAAATGGTTTTGTGAAAAATGCCCATCCCAGTTTCTCAAAGTCCAAGGTGAAGTCTTTAGATGTCTCGTTTTGTCAGTCCAGAACCCAAAGATATTAAGTTTAGAAAAGCAGGAAAGCATTTTCTGACATTTTTGGAAGAAAAATCAATTTATAGATTAATGGATTTAGTTGCTGATTAACTTTCTGTCAATCGACTAATCGTTGCCGCTCTAGTCACATATGACAAAAAAAAAAAAAAAAAAAGAAGCATCAAATCCTCACAATTGAACTCAAACAAAGGCTATGTTTGATATTATTGTTTGAAAAAAGGTTAAATGAATGAATTATCTTTTTTAAATAATAAAATAGTCATTTTAGATAATTTCTTTCAGCACTACAATGATACATTTTTAATTTGGTATAAAATAAAAATCAGCCTCACAAGCACAAGTCAATATAATATAATAATAGGAACTAGAGATCCATAGTTAAGTATCCACATAATAGCTAAACAAATAAAGATGCAATGATTAGTCAATCGGCCGAAAAATAATCACAAACTACTTTGATAAATCGTTACGTAATTTTTCATGCAAAAATGTCAGAAAATGCTTTTTAAATATGGAGATTTCCTGCTTTTGTCAGTTTTTAGATCATATTAAACTGTTTTCTTTGAGTTTTGGACAGACAAAACAACACATTTGAAGACATCACCTTGGACTTTGAGAAACTGGGATAAACATGTGTTGTTTTTTAGAAATAAAGACTACGCAAAGTTAAACTCCATACAAAATCTTTTGCAGTAGGACAGTAGAATAATCTCCCCCCCCCCCTTATAGTCTGACTCAGACAGGCTGATATCAACTTGAGCATGGGAATCAGTCCGTCCTTAAAAATAAGCCCACCCACTGAGTTACAAACCCTGTCAAAGAATATACAATATCAACCACTGTACCGCTGGGGCCTTCTGCCGCCAGTAACCACACTGAGCACATATTTCACAGACATCTCTGATAGAAGGCAGAGAAGATCTGAAACCACGTGGTGGTTGCGTGCAGGAAGGACCTTTCCACTTAGCTGCAAGGCACATTTTAGGTCAGCGATTCTCAAAGCACGTCAGTGTTATATAAACAAGTGTTAACCGGGCCAGGGGGATTTATGAACCAAGACTGCCACCTCGTGGGGAAATAGCAGTACAACACAGGGCAGTGAACAGCGACAGCAAAACGTAATGTCTCTATTGAAGCCGGATTTAACGTCACGTCTGATTAAAAGACGAATGACTGAACTGCCCG
This sequence comes from Bovichtus variegatus, assembly GCA_943593645.1. Classification (NCBI taxonomy): domain Eukaryota; kingdom Metazoa; phylum Chordata; class Actinopteri; order Perciformes; family Bovichtidae; genus Bovichtus; species Bovichtus variegatus. The sequence goes on from CALSCE010010649.1 coordinate 8,486,101, forward strand.
CAGGTTATCATCCAATGCTCTTGACACCCAGGAGACGCCACCCAAGAAATAAGAAGCACCTCTGGAGTCATTGTTTCACAAAGCTGCTGACCGACTTCCAATCTAAAGATCTACCAGACGGAAACAACAACGCAGTAAAACAGAAACCAAGATTGCAAATGGTGCGCACACGCAGGCAAAACCTTGAGACTGGACGAGCATTTAGAGCACACGTGACGTGCCAAATGCAAGCCATCTGGTTGCTTAAAGACAATGTGCATTAGAAGCAGAGAGTTTCCATATAAGCACATCTGTTTCTTGCCTCAGTTAAACTACCTGGGGTTTACAGTGATGCGTATCATGCTGCTGTCAGATGATAAAACATCAGCAGATGTGCCTGTAGAGGCAGGATGTCACAGAGTTTAACTTTTTTTATTTTTATTTTTTTTAAAGCTTTTTAGAAACGAAAGAATATTAAATTTGGGATTCGTTGTAGGACAAATCATGCAGCCAAGTTTCAGTCATAGGTGGAATGAGCAGTATTAATCTTTAATAAAAAGATAGTATCTTTGGAAATCTACAGGTTTTGTAGACTTGTTTGGGCAAAACAACATGAGTTTGTTTAAGAGGTTAACATTATTGAAAAAATATTCCTGTAGGAAAAATAAATGGGCTGTTTTTTGGCTTGGCAATCAAATTCGCTACCGAAGAAATTGACAAGAATAGCCACATAATCTCGTATTGTGAAACTATTTTTTTTTTTTTTTTTTTTTTTTTTTTTTTAAAATGCAGGCATTTGAAACAATCTCATAAACCTACAAAATATCACAGAACATTCTATGTTTATATAACACGGTCTGACTTGAATTGAAATACGTGTCACATGTAAAATAAAGGGATTCTGTGCAGCCACGTTTCTTGCAGGCAAAATTGCTACACAGTCCTTTGAGGATGAAGCTTTACATTTTAAGACGATGAGTCTCAGTTTATTCTGGTCTTGGTTACATTTCTAAGTCATCTAAGCGTGTATAAGCAACGCAGCGGTACACCTAACATTCTTATCTTGGGGTGTGTTCTCGGGAGCAATGATTCACACACGTTTGTTGTTAGGCATGACTCACTGCTCAGTTTAATGTTTGTACCGTAAATAGAGTTAGAATAGTGTGTTGGGTTACATTTAGAATCTTAACGCTCAGTAAAAAATGTCTAGAGCTTTTCTCAGATATTCTTGAAATCGTAGCGTGAGCTCTATTTTCAACAGTCGCTCCAAGCATTCATCTATATTTGGTCTTAGCCGTCGGGGGCTCCCTCTGCCAGGTAAAAGCTTTGGATGTCGAGCCAACCGAAAAAAAGGCGCGTCAATATGAACATCATGAGTCAAAGCCGGTATAACCGCAGAGCTCAACAGTGAGCTCATCATCGCAAAAACATATGAAAGACCAACAGAGACTAATGCGCCACTTAAAAACAGAACAGCGTTCAGTCACATGCTGACATTAAACACAGTCAGAGGGTTTAGAAGGAGCTAAATCTTTCAATGACCCTTAATATGTGAACTTAAAGAAGCAACTTGCTGTAACTTATCATCATGAAGTATACGTTGATTGCACAGTGTAATGGCTGTGGAATAATGACACCTTTAGATCCGTTCCCTAGAACAGTGGTCACCGACCTTTTTGCACCAAGGGCCGGTTTCATGCAAGACAATTTTTTTACGGACCACCAGGCATAAGAAAACACACACTAAAGTGCAAAACATATCATTTAATTATTACATATATAAT
>CALSCE010010649.1:8488263-8570183 GCA_943593645.1 Bovichtus variegatus
GTTTTGAATCATTGCCAAAGCATGCTGTACTATGAGAAAAGCACGGACTGTGCTCGCATAAGCAGAGCTGTGTGATATTATTGTGACTATTTATGCATCAAAATCACTTGGTCACTCGAGTGGTGAAACAGCTCTATAAACCAGTTTTAAAAAAAGGGACTATTTCAATTTCAACCAATAAAAGAAATGCATTCTCTGCAACCTGTAAGAACGGTTATATTTCTCTGTAGTTGAAAGGTGTGTGGATATTATACACACACACACACACACACACACACACACACACACACACACACACACACACACACACACACACACACACACACAGTGTATAATAAAGTGTGGGTATGAAAGTCACGAGTGTGTCGCTTCTACTGTCAAGATGATGATGGCAGCTATCCAAAAGTCAAATTGCACCAGCACTGGCCTGCAGGCTGAAATTCCACCCGGGGAGGCACGAAGACCTGATGAAAGCCCTGATTAATATCACTGCTCTTACGCCACTTTCACCGACATCAACCTCACTGACTGATATAGAAACCGACAGCAAAGGCAGGTGAAAAGACACAAGCATAAATAATCCTGCAAAACACAGACACACCCTCCCCGATTTACAACATGACACAAGTCATGTACACAGCTGTGCTAGATCAGGCGTTGTCAAAGTCATGGGAGCTGCAACGTGATGCTTTTAAAAAAAGAGCCAAACTGGACTCTGACAACAAGTTACCACAACTGAAATGGAGAATGAAAACAGCCGATTTGTGCTCTTGGTGCAACAATCACTCTGGACGACTAATGCATGTTGTTTAAATCACTTACGGACGGGAAAAAACAAGCAAACATTTTGAGCCCAGTCAGCGTTGCACAGACAAAACCTGTTGTTTAGGGTTAACCCAAATTATTATAAAACATTTTCGGAATCAATTTATCGTTTAAGTAATTTTTCAAGCAAAAAAAATAATAATTCTCTGGTGTCAGTTTCTCAGATTTTCTGCTTTTTCTATTATCAATGAAACACTAAAGTGAATATCTTTCGGGTTTGGCTTTACGGATTAGGATTAGAGCCACGTGTAAAAAAAAATATATTTATTTGAGTTTTGAGATTAAAATCAGACTTTTTAAAATACATTCTGACTTTAAACTCAGGACTCAAATACCTTTTTCACATGTGGTCCTAATCCTCTTCTGCATGGACCGTTTGTTGGACAAAAACTCATTCAAAGACGTCACGTTGCACTCTGGGAAAATGTGGTCCATTTTCTGACATTCTTTAGACAAAGATATTAAATATTCATTAGTTGCAGCACTAACCCAAATAATGTACTGTAAACAAAGCCCCTTGCTTCAATCTGTCGGTGGCAAAAGCAGTACAAACTGGTGTCAATTTCTCAATCTGATGCTTTCATTTACGACCCTAGTTGTTTAAAATGGTAGAAAAAACAACAAAGGCTCTGCAGTGGCCTTCTTTACTCTGTGCTGTCACTGTTGCTACTGATACAGGCGTTGTTCTTGGACATTGTGAGATCATAACTAAGGGTACTGACTGTTTACCTTTTCATGCTCACCCGCATTAGTAAATAGGGGTGTAAATGCCTCATAGTAAGGAGAAAAACCTGTAAACTTCACTATGGCTGGATGCTATCCGCTTGGAGGAAACGTTGCAATGTATGCAGGGAGAGGACATGGATATTTTAAGAGTGGAAAGAGAGGAACAGACTTGTGTCTAGAAGGAAAGGGTAGAGGAGAACAGTTCGCTGCAGAAGGAAAGGAGACTGAGAGAAAGAAAGAAAGAAAGGCTGACAAAGGGAGACTGGAGCCAGTAAAAGAGAGACAGAGCCAGATTGCAGAAGGACATGACCATGACCATGAACAAAGCAGACACGCACATACTAAGACTCTCTGCAGGACAGTGGCTGATTCACGTCAAGAAAATGGGCCGACAAACGGACGGATAGACGGAAAACACACACAGGCTATGCAAAAGACACACACGCAGTCATGATTTGGTGCCACGAATTGCTGACAAAAGCCTCCATAGTGAACACAGTCCTGCTCTGTCTGCAGCTGAATATGACTACGTCAACATTAAACCAGCAGTTGTTGCACCCTCCGTCTCGCCAGTGCAGACACAATCGGAGCAGCTGAAAATACACAGCTTCAGCTCACCAATGACCTGCTGTGCTGATAATTGAATTAAAAAGCATGTTTCCTGGTTCACCCAGTAACTGTTGTTTTATTCATGGAACTAAATCTTTATTTTTCTCCATTTCAAAGCATGTGTTTTTACTACATTTTGGGAGAACTTTTTAGACGGTGTTGCATTTGTTGCCAACAGCTAAATATAACCACAATATTGAAGAATATGTTTTCAGTTTTGCTTGGGTGAGGCCGACAAACTCCCACCATACCCTGCAGGCATTGTTACTGTACTCACAACATGAAACTCCTGCTAAACCAGAACACGGGGCAGTACAGTAGTAACACTAGACTGCTGCCACAACAGTGCCCTATTTCTCTGCAGCGAGAGTTTATCAGATTTTCGCAACACAACTCCTGGTCAGGCCCTCTACAGCGCAGAATTGGAAAGACGAAGAGTGCATCTTCAAATAGGGCACGGGAGTTGTTGTTTTTTCAGGCCATCGACTATTTAGACCAACTGTGCGTTTTTTAGAAACTACCTGCAACTGCAATAACCAATTTTGAGCAGCAAAACTAACAGTAGCATAGGATTGAGTAATTGTACACATAAAGAAAACGATTGCACAATTCCCTCAGGTGGTACACAAATCAACATATCCAGTGTCTAATAAAAGACTGAACCGGGGGGGAAAGAGAAAGGAAAGATAGCGTGAGGAAGTGCAACAGGGAAAATGCAGCCTTACTGACACAAAGAGTCCTGAGCTAATGGAGGTGGATGTGTGACGGTAGGGGGTCGACCAGGGCAGAACATTTGCTGAGTCACCAGCTCCCTCTGTGACTCAGCAACTCCGCTGCTTCTACTCCAGCCACTAATATTTTTACAATAACAGGACCAGTGAGCTGTTTTTCAGCCACCGTTTTCTGGTGGCTGACAGAGCGACATCAGAGGACGGGATCAATCAGATGTGACATTGGACTTCTAGATTCTGAATGCAACTCAAAACAGAAAACCAGTTGCAGAATGCTTTTACAAGCAAGGCTGCAATGCACTGTATGATTATTTTCATTATCGACTAATCTGCCAATTGCATTCTCGAAGAGTCTATAAAATGTCAGAAAATAGGGGAAATGTCCATCCCAGTTCCTCAAAGTCCAAGGTGATGTCTTTAAGTGTCTTGTTTTGTCAGTCCAAAACCAAAAGATTTTCTGTTTAATATGATAATAGAGAAGTATCCATATTTAAAGAGTCTGAAAACAGCATTTTTTGCTATTTCTGCATGAATAAATTACTTTAACCATTAATCAGTTATCAAAACAGTTGTCAGAGAAGCAGTTAGTGTTGGCGAAAAACAAAATCCTTAGAGAGACATCATAGTCACACTTTCTAAATCACGCTTGGTTGTTTCAATGAATGAAATATATTTCACTGCACGTTTTTTTGCACAAAAAAAAAAAAAAAAAAAAAAGCAGCCTAAACGACAATGCTTACTTAAAAACCTTCATCTGCAAAACAGAGTTGACATTAGAATAAACAGCTTCGGCAGCACAGGCCGTCCGTCCTCACCTGTCCTCCTCTCCTTCAGCATGCTGAGTCCTGAGGCCTGCAGCAGCAGCGGCCATGAAGGCGCTGGCCTCAGCCGACATCCCCATATGGGCCAGCGTTCCGGGAGCACCGCTGGCCTCTGCTGCCCCGTCTCCACCTGTTGTCATCCCAAACCTAGGCAGAGCCAGCAGTCCCTGGTGCTGGAGCAGAAGCCGCTGGGCATCCTCCAGCTGGGATGATCTTAAGGAGCTCCCTCCTCCAGGGACCTGGGTGAGGGTCGCACCTAGGGTGAGGAGAGGCTGAAGGTCAGCTTGCAGTGCAGTCAAAGGCATGTAGGGGCTCCCATGGGTGGGCGGTGGGACTGTAGCAGTGGAGGGGGGCTGGACATGGTGAGGTTGAGTTGGGAGGGTCTGTGAATGTCCTGCAAAAGATGCCTGGGCAGGTGGAGCTATCTGACCTTGATGGGACAGCTGCTGAATAATATTAATGGGTGGCTGTGGAACTGGTGTATTGGAGATTCCTGCTGTACTTTGCGGCAGCGGTGGCTGGACCTGGGTCTGGAAGGGAGCAGTGGGCTGGATGAAGTCTGGCTGTCGGACACTTCCCGGGGCTATGACCCCTGAATGGAACTGAGATGCAGGGTAACCTCCCTGGGGTTGACCCTGGTGGGGATCCACAGTGTAGGGCAGCTGCTGGGGTGTAACAGGGGGAGGCTGATTTACACCAGCCTGTGGTGTTGCTGTAGGGAGAGTGAGTGGAGCTTGCTGCATGTGGGCCCCACCAGCAACTTCCTGGGGTGAAACATAGGTCATAGCAGTGGTTTGGGCCAGTCCCTGTGGTGGGCTCTGCATGGCTTGTGGACTAGTGAAGTCCAGGCTCGGCTGCTGATAGGGCTGAAGCGTGTGAGGTGGCTGTAGAGCAGGTATGCCCTGACTAATCCCAGCATTGCCTGCCTCAGTCTCTACAGCCACCTCTACACCTTTTGGTGCCTCAGCTGTAGTTGGAGGAGGAACATCCTTTTCGTAATACTCTGTACACGTCCATCTTCCTTTGCGGAATGGCTCAGAGTTAGTGTCTAGTTTCACCACCCTAAAACGAGAGCCGGTGGCTGTCTGAGTTTGGGTGTGCTGGGTTTGAGTATTGGGGGCAGCAGAGGGGGCTGTTCCTCCTCCAACAGAAGCTACTTGCCCACTCGCACTAGTGTTGTCAAAACCTGCAGGCCCAGATGGAGGAACTGCAGCAGCAGTGACAGCAGACACATTGGAAACGTTCACACTGCCTTGTAGATGTGGCTCAGTGGCTGTCCCACCCACAATAGGGGCTAATGGTTGGTTTGTCCCACCTGCAGGTTTACTGTTATCCAACATGGGTGGCCTCTGGGACTGGCTAGGCCCAACTTTGGAAGCCATAGCTGGGCTGGAACTAGCCAGGGGAGCAATGGGAAGAGCTGGCAAAGAGGGTTCACCTCCTCCCAAGCTGTCAGAGTGCTGATGGTGGGGCTGGCTGTGTTGCTGAGGATAATAATGTTGGTGCATGGTCCCATTTACCATTGACGTATGCTGCTGAGACCCCTGAGGGATGGAATGAGGTTGAAGAGGCTCGTTGGGTGACACAATTCCAGGTGTGTCGACCCCATGGAGACTGTTGAGCGTCTCATCAGAAGAGCTTCTCTCCGGCACACCCGTGTCCGTGGCCCTGGACACGGAAACATCTAGCATATCAGAGGAGGAGAGGTCTTCTGTGTGTGACTCATCCATATCATCATAGCTCTCAGTGTCATCTGCTAAACTGTTGTTGCCGCTCACGTTGATCTGCGCTGAGGTGACACTCGTTATCTGGAAGCCACTCTTCTTCTTCACCTGAGCGCCAGCCGCTTGAGACTGGGGCTGGTGGTGGAGTCCGGGAGAATTGGATCCAGCCTGGGTTGGATTGTCGTCACCCGTGTTGGCTCCACTTCCAGCGGCTGCGGGGGAGGCAGACGCACCGCTGCTCCCCCTCCTGTAGTGGTAACCCGTCTTCCTACTCCCAGGCGGGTCTCCAGAAAAGTCCTGGTGGTGCATCTTTACCGTCAATGAGTTACTAAAGGCCAAGAAGTGGCTGACGGCTGTTGGCGCTACCTTCTAGCTAAAGCAGATGCTAGCTAGCAGGGTCAGCTGCAGTACCGCGATACTAACGAGCCATAAGTGAGAAGTCAGATGATTTATGTCCTTTAAAAATCAAGCTAGACGTTGCGGGATGTAGTTACGCTGAAACGCTTGCTTATAGGTGGTGTTACTCTTCCTAACACAAGTATTAATCCGACTTCAGAAAGATAAAAACACAGCAAATAAAATAAACAAAGAATGTTAAATTCAGCTAGCCGTTAGTTAGCTTAAAGCCGTGTTGGGTCGCCAGTAGCGATTAGCCACGCTCTTCCATAACTTGGTCTATCGTTTCACTACTTATCAGGACTATTTAGCAGATGTTAACGTCACAATTAAGCACACAGAATTAAGTCTAGCCCAAAATAGTTTAGGTTTACTCAGGTGGTCTTCAAAGTGAATGTGGAAGCTTCTTAGCTGGCCGGTGTATGTCGCAGAAAATCGGACGTCGCATCAATTCCTTTGCTGGACGTCGAGTCTCCCTTTTCTCCGAAACAAAAATGATCCTGGTGAAGAATAGACTCCTTGTGTTGTCAGTAGACAACGGTGTCTAAATAATATCCGTCTTTATAGTGGTAAAAAGTGCCCGCTAAGTCCATCTCGTTGAGTCTTACTGAGTCCGTGTTTGCTGTATCATTGCCGGTGAGCAGCTAACGGGCTGTCAGTCTCAGAGGAGGGAGGAGGAATGCAAACACTGTGACTGCGCATGCGCGTCTCTGCCCATTTCGCCAGACCTGTGCAACGTTCATGTTCCGCTGTTAAATCGGAACTTACCATGCCATGTATTATATTTGTATGTCAAGTCTTTTTTTTTTTATAAAGATCGATTTATTCTTATATTAATCGTTTTTTATTATTAAGACAATTTGATTATTGGACAATTGGGCGTTTTTCAAAGTATTTATCACTTAAATTATATGTCCATGGTCAGAATATACGTTTTACAATATTTACTAAGAAATTGAAGGCAGCACTAGACTCTGGGATGTGTTTATTTATTTTCTTGGACCCCACTGTTTGGGAAGCGCTACTATTAGCAAGACATATAAACCAAACAGTGCTGCTTAATGTATTTGAGGTTGCTCTAAGCACAGTATTGCCACTGTTTATTTGCTAGTTACTGGTTAATACCATAGACGTTAAAACATAACAAATGTTCAGGTGTCCAATAACGTCATTATCATCTTCAATAATACTTTTTCAACATCATGTTCTGTGGCACAAGATTTTAATGAAGTTCTAGCTTATCTTTTCTTTTAAAAAACATTTTCTAATATGTACCCCTTTACACATGAATTATAAACTGAGTTTCCTCAGCAAATACAGCATACTGCATTTTAGAAAAGTTCCAGCCTCTATTTTCTGTATTTAAATAGATAGGATGACAAACCCATCATTGCTGACATTTCATGCAAAACAAGTCTTGACATGAAGATGATGAAGTTGGAAAATCTCCTTTACATTTATATAAATCCCCCTATACATTTTATGCATCAAAAACCACTCCGACCTGACAACAGATTCTCTTGTCAAACAAATGACAGCCCTCAAAGAGTCAAGACACGCCTCTCAGATGACTTCCAACATGTCAGCACCAGGCTATTCATAAACACATCACATGCACCTGTAGGGAGGGCGAGCTCTGGGAAAGTTTCACTCAGAAGTCTGATTCCAAAGGTTGCATAATGTTGAAACTGCAGCAAGTAAACAGAGAGACGTAAGCCATGCTTTCTGTAAACGTTCAACCTGAACGTCAAGACTGTTCCTGGACAGCTCCAGCTTCTGCTGATAAGGAGTTTAGATAGTGTTGAGTCCACAGGGGTCAGGTCAACCTTTACTTAAATTAATTCAAATGTAAAAAAAAAAAAAGCTCATAATACCAGGACATTTTCTACTCGATCAATGGTTTAATTTCACATGGAAAACATATCTTGCAAAATATTACAGACAAAAAAATACACTAATAAATATTTCTATATTTGAAATGTCACAATAAACTATTTCTCTGCATTAATGTGAGGATAATTTGTATCATAGCTCACACAAACAGACCCCAAAAACAACAATGTAATGTAATTTAATGCAACAAATTATCAATTTAGAGCGATAGTTTGGATGTTTTGAAGTGGGGTTGTCTGAGATACATAACCATAGTCAGTGTATTAGCTACAGTAGAGTTTAGAGAAACAGACAGGAGTACCAGTGGGAAGCTAAGCAACGTACAGCAGTGGACGGGGGCAGCGGCACATTTGTTTTAGCCACCTAAAAAATATCAATGTCAGTTTAAGTGTTGCTATATTTAGAATATTTTCAACGTTTTACCTTGCAGTCAGACCGCCATACAGTCTATGTTTCCAACAGGGAACTGAAGCTGTTATCTGTCCTCGCCAAAGCCGCCAGACTCCATTGAACAAAAAATTGCAATTTTACTTCTTAGAACACGGGAGTTGCTGGTCTACCGCTGCCATGATTGGTTAGTTTGTTTGTGTTATTGTGTGAATCCGGACTAACCTTTTAAAATACCAAAGTCACACGATAACACAAACTAACTAACCGATCAAGGCAGCTATAGACCAGCAACTCCTGTGTTCTGAGAGGTACAAATACTATTTTTTTCAATGGCTTGGGCGAGGGGATAGATATAAAGGCTTCAGTTCCCCTGTCAGAAAGGGCTGTCTCATGGCAAGGTAAGGCTGTGAAAAATATCCTAAAAATAGCATACAATTAAACTAATATTAGTTTTTTTTAGGTGGGCCTTCTTTTATGGGTCTAAAATACGTTTTGCTGCTGCCCCCCGTCCACAGCAGTACATTTCTTAGCTTCCGTGCTGGTACTGCTGCAGGTAATACACTGACTATGGATAAGCATATCACACAACCCCACTTTAAAAAATCGTAACTATGCCTTTAAAAAGATTATTTACAGAAGCGTCAGAGATGTTGACTGGAGTTTGATGTCGTTTGTGAGGCCAAAGATTGTTGTGTGTTCCTTTCATTCTTTTCCACAACGTGAAGTGAAATGGAGTAACACCCCACATTCGACAGCTCACATTGATGTGGGACTGCAGCTGTCTATCACCAAAGACTCCTTACAATGACCAATCGCAGTGAGTATTATTAGCAGCACAAGAGCGATCCCTGTGCGTCCCAACAGGAATATTAGAGTCATCCCGCAATGATCTCACTGTACACTCAGCAGTGACTGTCCCAGCTTCATTTAGAGTACGACTTTTTGCAACAGAGGAGGAAAATGTTCTTTTTGCACATCAGTTTCAGGGTGTTCCTCAAATGACTTCTTGAGTGCTGTTTTTGGAAGTTAAAAACACTGAATTCACTTCACGTGTCCTGTTTTAATCTCACGTAGTGACGTTATGATCAAAATATCAAGTGTTGACCCTTCAAGTGACGAGTTCTATTTATTGCTCAGTTGCATTGAAAATGTAATTTTTCCCACCTCAATATTGTATAGGTAATAAAGCAATTCATTATGGTCATTATGGCAAAATTATGCCTGATAACTAGGAAAAACATTCAAAATGATCTTTGTTAATTTGATCATTTGTATCTGCACCATGTAATTTGGATGGAATGTATTACTGTAGACATGCTGCTTCATCTGCTTCATGTCTCAGTTGTGATATTATTTACATTTTCTCTGAACAACGTCAAACCCGTGAACATCAGCAGAGGTTTTATTATGGAAACAAAGATATGACATTTAAGACCCACATTAGTGATTATTTCACAAAAAAAGTGATACTCCACCTTAAACTCTCACCAAAGTCTCAGCACTCTTTAAAAAGGTTCCTCTGAAGAGTTTTCTTCTTTTTTTTGTTTTATACCAAAAATGGCAGCTGTGTTCAGCTTGAATTGCTGTTGCTTATAATGGATGACATTAGTCACAAGTTTTCTGAGTGAAATTAAGTCTTCTGAAACTACTCCTGCAGCAAATTGCATTTCTCTCTACATCTGTGTGCTCAGTAAATTGCAAACACTGACTTCTTATTGCAAAGCCTCAATTATCAAATAAATGTGAAGGATCATTTGAAAATGAATAGATATGTGCAGTAATAGAAAAACTAATTTACACATTTATTTATTTATTTGACAAATCACTTCAACTTGTATTATTCTATTTTCATACACAATTATTTTCAAATGTATTATTTTCTGTTTACATTTATTTCCGTTTTTACTCATTTCAGAAAAATACTCAGGCGCAAGACAAACAATAATTTGCTGCAGGGCACGAAGGAGGCCTGCACACTATGAATCCTTTATTTTTATTTAGCTATTTTTAACCCAGCGTTTCGATGTACAAGGCCGTCCTCAGGGACGCGCGAAAGAGGAAAAACAGGCATTTCTTGTAGAGGCAGTACTCAGCTGAAATCATTATCACCTGCTGGTCAGCAAACGGCAGAGAGAGAAACAAAAACACCACAAGATGGCGATCACAGCCCTCGAGAAAATTGAAAGGGCAGGGAATCCAGACAAAATATCTATAAAATACAATGTTAACGGGACAAAACCTGAAGAACATATTGTAGTCACTTGATAAGAAGGTGGTAAAAAAAAATAATTAATAATAATAAATAAATAAGTGTATAGTAGTCAATACATTTACATTGCCGAAGGTAAGACAACAAGAGAGGGCTCTCCTAAACGATTTGTTTTTTAAGGCGGAGACGGAAGTACTCAAAGGGGAATCCTCTTGTACCACCCGAATAGCTACTCTTCAATGTAGCACTATCGAGTTAGGTCTGCTTAGCTAACTTTGTGTCATTTATGGGTCGTTTTTAAGTTTGGCCAGATGTCAAATCAAATCGTGAAACGTCCAGGGGTTGGGGTCGGGGTGCTGGTAACAGACTCAGCCCACCCAGGCTGTGTTCTCGTGGGGAAACGGAGAAGCGCGATGGGCAAAGGGAAGTACCAGCTCCCCGGTGGCCACTTGGAGTTTGGGTAGGTAACCAAGCTAGCTAGATAGCAAACCCCATTCACAAATCTGACCCAGCTGCGTACATGTGACGCAAGACCGTCTATGAACGTTCAACTCTTGCCTTCATTCATACAACTCGGCAAACATCTCTTCTTCTAACAAAACACACACTGTACTTTTTCACTTGAACGTGGTTTTCTGTCATTAAAGAGAAATTACAATAAAAAAAAAATCCCGTTTTAGCCAGTTATCATTATGCCGAATTACCCCCAAAGTGTTCAGCACATTTTAAGACATGTTCTCAATTTGTATTGTAACACGTGCCTGCCAAATAAGTGTGCACTAATACTAATTTGCTATATTTTTAAATGCAATTTGGCGTAAGGTATCGAGGCTCATTTTGAGATCCTTCTTTAGACAGTCAGATATTTCAAAGTAAAGGTCCGGCTAAATATGTTCCTCAATGCACTAACTGTACAGGCATGATGACTTCCAGTGGATGTGACTCTCATTTCTGACATTGAAAGAGAGACGTGGGAGGAGTGTGCTCACAGAGAGGTGTTGGAGGAAGCAGGGGTGCGTTTGGTAAACGTCTCATTTGCCTCCGTGGTGAACGCCATCAGACTGGAGGAGCAGTACCACTACGTTACCATTATTATGCAAGGAGAACTGGACAGCAAGCGGTCAGGAGAGCCGGAGAACCTGGAGCCAGAGAAGAACGAGGGTATGTGAAGTGGAACTACTGATTTTCACAAGTTTTAAATGAAAAAAAGGAGTTGATAATCTGTGGTTCTCTGCCTGACAGGTTGGACGTGGACACGGTGGGATACGTTTCCTCCAGAGGAGCAGCTCTTCTTGCCACTAGCCGTTCTGAGACAACAAGGCTTCAAACCGTTCAGGAATACAAGTGACAGCAAGCACTGAAACGCAGCTTTAAAACTGCCTGTTGCAGGATAAAAGGATAAAACAAACAAACATACGTCTTCAAAACTCAACTTCTTGTTTTACTTCAGTGATTGGTTTCCATGTGCTTTTTCTCAAACCTCATGCATTTCTGTCCTGGTATACTGTAATGTTTGCCAGTATTAAAAGATTTAGTAGAAGGAAGTCATGATCCACAGATTTTCAGCTGTGCTTTTATTCAAATTTTAAGCCAATGATGCAAAAAACGAAATGCAATTTTAATTTGGCAAATGGGCTTCAAGTGTGTAAAATGCACAACGCAAGATAAATGGGACATATTTAACGATTTTATTCTTTTTATTATAACTCTTTAGGGCCACAATGTTATTCATATGTCATGATATAAAAATAGAAGTGTAAATATTCTTTATGAACACAAACATTTCAGATCATGCAAAGACACTTTTTTTTAGTAGTTTGAACCAAGGGTGGATGATTATTTCTCAACACACATTTCCATACTATTGATCATAATTTATCAACACAAAGTTCTGTCTAAAATGCGGATAAAAAACATTGCGTCTCAAAAACGGGAGCCTAAACTACATACTGGTGCCATATGCGCAAGATGAGTGCAACTTGAAGTAATACAGCTTTGGTCCGTTTTTTCCTCCTCACATCAGTGTGGTGTCAGTGACACCCACCGCTAACAGCATGGTCCATAGGGTTGCCAGGCACCATTAAAGGTCTTGTCGTGGGCGTAGGTGATGATGTGCAGGGCTCCGCTGTAGGCCTCCTCGCAGGCCGGCTGGATCTGATCCTCGGGAAGTTCGAAGCCGAATTTCCCATCATCTCTCAGCTCAAAGGTGTAGGCGAACGGGATCCCCTGCATCCGAGCCCAGTCTCTGGATGAACCAGAGTTGGCGTCTGTAGAAAGAGGGTACACTGCTGTTCGCTACTAGCACTGCAGAAAATGAAGAATCCGTGACAAGCAGTGATGTGTGGACTTACACAAAACATTCGGTGAGGTTCCTACAGTGTAGTTCATCCCGTGGACACTCCGAATGGCGTCTGCTGCACCCAAACCAACCTCCATCTGAAAAATCACACAATCACTTTCGTCATGCAGTCATTGAAAGCATCTACGCCAGCTCTGTGTGTGTGCCTTTATACTGTAGGTATTCTCTTGGTAACGAGTATACTGTATCCAGTCATAGCAAGGAAACACAGGAAACTGCTAAATGACCACAAACATTGACAACATGACCACAAAGAGACACTACCTGACGGAAACGAGACACAAAGCGACCAAAAACATACACAACGACTACAAACAACTCACAATTACTACAAAGACGCAAAACAACGACAAAATGACCACATAGAAACATAAAACATCTAAAAATAGATGCAAAACGACTACCAGGAGATGCAGAAATAACCACAAAAAGACCAAAAATCACTACAGAGACACAAAATGACTAAAAATGGATGCAAAACAATCACAAAGACTTGACTGAGAATAGACACGAAACGACCAAAAACATACAGTACATGACGACAAACAATCCAAAATGACCACAAGAGGTGCAAAACGACTAAAAATGTACGTAAAAGCCCATTGTCTCTTAATCCGTCCACGTTCATCAGTGTTAATGACAGGAATTGACGCTCCTTCCCCATGTGCTGGCTGACATAATGGTCTTGCAAAATGTGCAGAAAATGAGACTCAGCTGTCACAGACGCATGAGAATGTTGGTACACACTTGTGAAACTAAATTTTATACCTACTGTGGTGGGGGAGTGTAAAGCCTTTTTTTTTTATTTTTTTTTTTATTTTTACACCGTGCAATATGTCTAATGAAGGTATGTGAAGTGATCAAGTGCTGCAACCCAGTGTTGTTTACAGCTTATTTCCAGAAAGACAGTTGTGTATTTTTCTTTAAAATGTTTAGTCAGAGGGTGCATTTAGATCTGCTGAAGTACTATAAAACACAGTTAAATAAACCTTTAACAATATATCAGCCAATAGTGTTTTTTTTACATTTTTTATGAATAAACACATTTAGACTTTTAGAGGCAAGTGAGAAAAATAAATAAATTCTGGAGATCCATTTTCTGTGTGTGTTTATGATTGAAGACTCGGTGAAAAAAAGTTTTTGCCAAGATAATCATTCCAAGTCCTTTATTCTTTATTTCATCTGTGAAACAGTTGGAGGGAAAAAGTTTGCCCACGAGAAAAAAAGATAAAAGTTTTTGTCAAGATTAATTAGATTTTTAATTAAGGTGAGTTGTGATCGCTCCATACACTCTAAACACAAGGTAAACATAATGTGTATTAGCGATGAACTCACTTGGAGGAAAACTTGATTTAGAACATACATACATACACAGAGTATGTATGACAACAACAACAAAAGATTTCACCTGCCACAACTATTTCTCCGTTTCACAGATGAACAAATATGAAGGAACTTTGTCAGATTATTCCGGCGAAACCTCTTTTTCTCACCTTAAGTCATAAATACAGGAGAGAAAACAATTTAAATCAGACTTAGAAAATGGATCACCAGAATTGTTTTTTTCTCACTTGCCTCTCAGGCCTTCTGTACCCGTGTTCACAAACCAATATGTCTCCAGGTTAATTCATTTGAGATTTCTAATTGAAAACCGTGTCACATTATCCATGCGAGGCTGACGTGAGTGACTCTGCATTCTGGCTGCCAGGTCCGAGAAACATGGTGCTGTTTGAGTGGCTGAGGAGAATGAGCCAGCTTCCCTCAGCTAAAGTCGGAGAGACCAGTGGACATAATCCTGTTTTGCATAATTCTCTGTGGATTGTGGCTCCACTGGGTTATTGTTACCTGCATCAGCCTCCCTCCTATCAGCAACCAGCCATTTGTTTCCCATTATCAACGCTTCGCAGCTTCCTCCTTGTTTGTTCCGACTGACCGCTCTCGGAGTGTGTTAATGACATCTGCCGTACTGTCACGTACTGTGTGTGCTTTGTGTACACTGTGTACAAATGCATTTGGCCATGCACCATTCAAGTGTACTGTACAGTATATGCACCAAACAATATCACATCCAAAACCTTAATAAATTAATGTTAACGCGAGTGCCGAAATGTTTGCGACAGATAGTCTCTTTTTTCTGTAAGGTTTTTATGATTTGCATAAACTCGGTTTCTATGGCAATATGCAGAGTACTCTCTTTATTAATGTCGACGCATGCAGTGATGCACATACACTATTTTATCCTCAATTGTTGATGTGATATTATGTTGAATATTGTGCGTGCAATGTTCATCCTCAGAAATGTGTAAAACGTGCATCCCTGTGTCTGTAGATGTAAATACCAGCTCATTGTAGTTGGGGGCGGTGAAGTTGGGGTTTCCATAAGGAACCAGGAGCAGCTGGCCGTATGAGTGGATGGTGAGGAAACACAGGAAGTCTTCTTTCCGGCTTCCGACAAAATAAGTAACGGCCTGGGCCTCGGGCTCAGACGCAGGTTGGCTCCCGCAGAAGATGTTTGAGCAGCAGTCAAATGATACCCCGGTTGCTGTGGAAGCAGCCAAGGAAATGGAATTATCTGAATCAAATGTAATAGTAATAGACACCACATCTTCACATAACACAGGCCGAGCAAGTTCACATTTTCACATGTTAAAAAGGTCCAGTGTATAGGATTTAGCGGCATCTAGCGGTGACCAACATAAATCATCTCTCCCCTCCCTTTCCAAGCGTGTCGGAGAACCTACAGTGGCCTTCAGGTAAAGTAAAAAAGAGAAGGGTCCCTCTCTAGAGCCAGAGTTTGGTTTGTCCGATCTGGGCTACCGTAGAAAATGAAAACCTATGTAGTTACGATTGGCTATGTATGATTATGCATTTTATATTCCAAATCTGCCAATAGATCCCGCTAAGTCCTACACACTGGTCTGTTAACCAAATATTGGCAACTTTGGCTTGTCATAGAGCATCTTGGGACTTTGAGTCCGCTGCGTTAGGTTGCGTGCGCGAGTTCAAATAAGTCAGCGGGGACTTTTGGATTCACACTGGACACCGAAAGCGGCCTCTTGTGCGAAAGTCCTGCGTTTATCTGAAAAGACAGTTTTCCTTGTTTGGTACCCAGTTATCCATAATTGTCAGAGCAACGGGCCGTAGAAATAAGCAGATGGAGAAGCACAACAAGACTCACAGCCCCAGGTGGCGTTAAAGTTGCGGTTGAGGTCAGTGCCATAACAGTCGCAGCCTAAAGGTCCCGGTGACCTGTTCTTCCTCCACAGTCGAGTCTACGGGTCAAAATGTCAGACAGTTAAATCAGCTGGTTCAGGGCGTTCTATCAATTTAATAAGTAATAATATGGCCACTTGTACACACTTCAATGCTGCCTTGGATTGCTGTTTGATATATTTTTTCCCTTCATCTTATACTGAAAATTAGATCATTTGTATTTGGGTCATCTTGAGCACCGAAAATCAATGTATTCACTGATTGAATTGTAGCTCACTGTAACTTAGCTGCCTTTGCTTTAATAGAGTATCATTCCCTCATATCCCGCTCATCTGTGGCTCGAGAGCTTGAGGCTTAACCCAGAAACCGTGGGAAAGTAATTTGATAAAAGTCCATCAAACACAAGCACTGACTGTGCTGTCCTTCCAGGAGTGGATGTAGCCGTCAATGTTGAGCACAGGGGTGACGTAGAAGTCAATGTTCTTCATCATCGCTTGCATTTTCGAGTCCACTTTGTATGCTTGCAGGATCTGATTTGAGCAAAAACACAAGGGTCAGACTGACATTTTGTAGGATATGTAGGATATGTCGTCCACATCAGACTTGATCTTTTAGCAAAAGTGATTTTGGAGACTTAATTAACGACAATGCTCTTTTGTTGGTTCATTCGTTATTTTTAATCTAAATGATGAATTAGGATTTTTTTTTAAATGATTGCGTGTCTCCTACCTCTCTGACAAAGTACTGACAGAAGGCCGGGGCGATCCATTCCCTGGCGTGTATACCACAGTCCATCCACACCGCTTTCTTTTTCTCTCCAGTATTTAGGCCAATCTGGAAGACAAATTCATAAAGCTTCTTATTTGACTACTGTATGACACAAACCCATACAAAACATCAATACACTCCAGTAGCCCCATTGTTTTTGCTCATTTCTAAACTGTGTATACTATATCAATGCTCAAAGTGGAAATAGACACATTCTTGACATTAACTTATCATTATGAAGTTAATGACGACTGCACAATGTAAAGGCTATAGAATAATGACACCATCAGCGTTGAGATTGGTTCCCTATAAGCCTCACTTTCACAACCGGGTGCGATCTCCCCGGAAGATTAAGGCTCGCCACAAAGGAAGCACGTCAGCCATTGCGGCGTGTAGCTAGCAGTCGTTATCCCCATTTACCAAGGAGTATCAATGATTGTGTTTACATGCACATTAATATTCCACTATTATTCCAAACAGGAAAATATTCAGAATTTGAAATGGTCATGTAAACAGCATATTCCTTTTGGATATTCTGAATTTGCCCGCATTGCGAATGTAGCATTTTGCGATTAAGACACGTCTGATATGATATGCGTCTCTGTGCGTTTGTACACAAACAAACTGGAGATGCATGCCCAAAAGAAATGCCCACATTTCTGGTCTGAAGGAGAAACACAGCTACTTTTAAACATTATGAAAGACTTGGATATCAACGGGTTTTTGGATATGCGCAAATATGCACAACAGCAATCTTCTTAAGAAGGTGGTTGAAGGGATGACAGAGGGAGGGTGTGCTCGCACGGTCTAACAAATCCTGCTGCATGTTCCTTTTCATTTGCCATGTAAACAACTTAGGAGTGTCTTTTTCAGAATAAGTGCAAAAAAAACGTATTGTGAATATTTTGTCCACGAAACGAGTCAATGTAAGTCCTTTGCAGTAACTGGGGAAAACAAATTGCAGTGTGTCCTGTGTTCTTGGTAGTTGCGAGACTTTTAAGGACATTGGAAAGAGATCCTGTTGTCTTAAGGGTTCCACTTAAACAGTTTAAAAGTTGGTTTACCTTGAGCAAGCTAATAATCTCCTTCTCATAGGTCTGTCCGTATTCCACTATGGTGACAACATCAGGGTAGTCCTTCGCAACCTGAGACATCCAGTTGGTGATCTGTAGAGTGGAATGCACACGTTACACATTAGAGTCTGCGTGTGTAGTCCATCAGGGTAAAAAGTGCGAGTTCTGCGATCTGGCCATCTCACCTCCGGCATGGGATGGAATTTGTAGTAGTCATATTCCACTCTGTTGCACACACCCAAAAAATTAACAAGACACATGAGAAGCAGTGGTTTAGTGTCTCACCTCAAAAACGTCTCCTCATACTTAATGTAAATGCTTATCAAGCAGTTCTGAGGGTCCTCCCCAGCCCTGTTGGGTTTGCCTTCTGTTGGTTAGTATTTGACACAGGCCGTCAGTATGTAATTTTATGAATGAAACTCACCTCTTTACCGTGGCTGCTCCCACTGCTGAAAGCAGCACCACAAGGCTCACTCCCACCGAGTTGAGCATTGTCACTTAAACTCCGTGTTTGCAACTGTTGGCGACACCGACCTCAGCATGGGAGCGAGCCTTTATAGAAGACATCCATCAGATAAAGATACACCTTTGCCTCAGCCACAGCCGTCCTTCAGCCCGCACGTGATCATTGTGCCGGTTATTGATTCATCTGAGCTGAGCACCTCGACTTTATGTCCTTTTTTATATCCTGGTGATGTTTTTTTATTTTTTTATTTCATTGATTTCTATTAATTATAGTTATATATTCATCAGGGCCAGATGGTTGATAAAAACATAGTCGTAAAAAAAAAAGACTGAAGCAACATTCAGTCACACTCAATAGCTTCTTTCTCGGCTGGTATTAACTGCCTTTTTTCTTTTTTTTTTTTTTTTACTTCTTTTCCAGTATGACCTTTTGTTTTTCTCAACAGCTAACTTTTCATCGTCTAGAATCAACACACCAACTGTCATACCTCATTAGCGGAGCAGTGAACGCCTGTGAAGTCAGCGCTGTTCGTGGTCAACGAATGATGGGAGTGCAAGTGATATTTAGCCCTGCCTGTTAAAACCCTTCCTCAGAAACAGGAACACTCACCGGGCACATAGTAGTGTGTAATTAATAGCTGTTCATCATTGCTGCAATGGTTTCCTTGGCCCATTCTGGAAACCTTAAAGGCTTTTGCTTCAATTCTAAAATTCTTTCAAAAGCCCTACACCCTTGTCTGGCAGTATTAGCATCCCATGCAGCCACACAGTAGAATATGCTTTTACAATTTGAATATAAGAGGGAGAAGATTAGATAAGGGACGTGAAGGAAAAAATAAAGAGGTTAGACAAATGAAAAAGCGCAAAGGTCCACACAGTACTGGGTCATAAACGCAGGCGCCACACATGTTTTTCTGTTTGACAAAAAGGCATATGATTGACACCCTGTCAATAAAGATCTGCTCTTGATTATCTGATTTGGACATTAAAGTATTACGTAACGTACTTACTTAACTGACATATGTAACGTATATATGTACATACCTACCTAACCCAAGTAACATAACACACGTACTTATTTGAACCAAAACCATGATCTTTTCCTAAACCTAGCCAAGTAGTTTTGTTGCCTAAAGCTAACCAAACTGAACATGTGTTTAAAACAGCGACCGTAAAACAGTGACCGTAAAACAGCGATCAATTTAGGTAACACTCCTGTGGGTGGTATTAAAGGCAGGCACAAATGACCTATGTGGTTGAAGGGTACTTAACGGGATTGAAATGAATGGCTTGACCTTGGGGGAAAATGGTTTATAATTTCTGGCCACATTACATACATGTATCCAGGTAATTATTGTGACCCTGAATCCTCTGTTATTCCTTGTTCCATTATACCAGCGCTAAACTTGTTATACGTGGTTATATAAGATTGTTATCTGGAAACGGTGTCATTGTGACATCTCATTTTCCGTTGTACCCTCTCATCACGTTGGCATGCTTTGACATATCAGCAACTGTGATACTGTGGTATATCTTTTGTTAAATAATAAAGGAGGAAGGAGGAGTTGGCAGCAACTGAGATGGGAAAGTAAACACCGAAATATAGATTTTTATATTGTTAATGATTAAAGTTTTCTTTCGGTCATACAGCAGACACTGAGAATTGATGGTGTAAAATCCAAAGATAAAGCCGCGTGAAGTAAAGTTAATAACACCATTAGAAAAACAATCCAGATCAAATATCAACCATGTGAAAAAGCAGTGTGGACTGCACCTGCTTTTCGTTTGATGTTGACATACGATTGTTTTCCAACCCTGAGAAAGTTCGGGAGTTCTTGAAAGATGAAATAAGTAACGGTGTCCGGCCACACATGCTGAAAAGTAAGTCAAGGTCGGCAGGCGGATCTAAGACTCTCCCACACAGGGGAGGCACCAGAAAGATAAAGAAAATGCATAAAAGAAAAAGCATGAGCAGTGTGAAGTCAATCACTCCATGGATGTGATTCTTCAGTAAACTTTGATTCTATTGAAACTCCTTTGACTGTTGATTTTTTTGAAAGCAATACAGAACTGTTGTTACAGTGAGGTGAAGATCCTGACGACATCCGGCCCAGTTTCAGTTTTCTCCCACAATACAACAATAGGTTATTTGGCGTTTAAAATACATTAGATTTAAGAACTTCATAATATACCAGAGGCAAAAACAATGTTTTATTCATCAGTGAGGCTGAAATGTAGCAGGTCGACAACAGCTGTGCTCGGGTGGACTTGCATGGCTTGATCTAATCTAGTTTTACATTGTTAGAATAGCAAGATATTATGGTATCCCTGCAGTTCCCTGCTGAAGAGTCCTCATTGTGGTCTTCAGATCCTGCGTCTGCTTAATTTTGGTGCTAAATTGCGCAAGCTCCCAAAGATCACCTGGGTCTTTGGATTCCGCTCGATGCTCTTTTAATGGGTTTTCCAGCTGCAGTTGCTATTGTTGCTCAGACAAACTGCCCACTTCTTCTGCTGATTGTGCCAGTTCTACCAAGAAGACAAATCAATGACGCAAGAGTTGTCAACAATTGAAGTGAAATCACTTTCATGTAAAGAAATCAATGACGCAAGAGTTGCAAACTTACCTTTGGACATTACCGCATTGCTGCCTCAGTCTCCACTACAAGGCTTCAAACTGAAATGTCTTAATTTTGCCCTCAAAACGTCACACACAAAATGAAAACATTCATATCAAATTAGGCACAGTGATACCTCACAGAGTAAGTTTATCCGAGCATCATAACATTGCATATGTTATGTTCTGAACGTTTAAAACGCTCATTATCAAATGAGACTGTCAAAGTAACACATTCTTATTAATATTGAGAATACAGTGGTCATTCCCTCAAGATTATACTAACTGTGATGAGGGGGGAAAATGCAATTTACGCAGAAGCCTATATTAAATGAAAAGGTGTAAAGAAAGAATTCCTTGTGCAGATTTTATTGTTGAACATATAAGCAAAACGATGATTACAATGTGATTGTTTCCTGCTCCGTTTGTTTTGATTAAAACTAAATATTTGAATCATTATTTTCTTCATAGTATGCTTCAGCGGTGCTGCAATGCTGCAAAGAGAAAACTAACACTTAATATTTCTGCAGCATTTGAGAGTTATCAAAAGAGTGAAATTGCATTTTTTTTTTCTTCCCCTCTCTTTTATTTCTACTTGTGTTTACATTTCTGCATTGCAGTATAACCTTTAGACTTAGTAGTAAGTACTGAGAATTGTGCTGAGGCAGCGGGATTCTGAGGTCTGAGCATTTGATTTATTGTTGCGCATTAAAGGTTTTTCCACATTGAAATTCTGTTGGGAAATATGAGCCCAACAGTGTTTCTGACATAAAAGACAATGGAAATTACTTCCTCGCACAAGTTTAAATGTAAAATTAAATGTGCCACCACTATAGCAAAGTCGGCTTTTAGGCAGACAGTCATGGGTGGGATTATGAAACAATGGGCCCCTGGGCACAGACATGCAAACGGCCCCACCACCTCTCCTACATAGGAGCAAGACACTCAGACTTTATAGTTGTTTTGTGTCGTAACACATCTCTACGTGGCTTTATGTCTCTTTGTGATGTTTTGTTCTCTTTCTGGTTGGTACGCATCTCTTTGAGAGACATTTTATAGTCGAAGGCCAGGGGCGGTCCCTGACACTTTGGGGGCCCTGGGCTCAATAATCTATCCAATAGTCGACAGATATGTTGGGTTTGTAGAACCTTTGATATGACGTCTGACCAGCAGATGTCAGTACAATCTAGAGTTTCGATCAAATCTGCAGCATGAGATAATCAGACACAAATATGGGTTTGTTCGGTGCTTGCAAACACCTGCACGCCCATTAAAGAAGTATACAATGACTACAATGTTTTATTCTAAAAATACAGTCCGTCAGTGGGAGTAATCTTTTAATAAAAAGCAAGTGAATGATGTCACCTGCTATTCTTGCCAAGTCCTCACCAACATCCATGCTGTGCTTTTTAAATTCAAGTTTAAGTTCTTTGAGATTAGTTAGTGTAGGAATGCACATTTTCTTTATTTAGCACTCTATTAGTCTGGCTGCTCAGTCTGTGGTTCTACTCTGAACGCTCTAAAACGCTTGCATTTTAACTACGCCTCAGCAACTCAAGTCTTTGTTCCCACTCCTTTGCTGACATGTGCATCATGTCTATTCATAAGCTGCTCATAAGATATAGAGACAAGACCTGTCTCCGCTTCGGCGCTGCGTGCATGTATGTGTCCCAGACAGAGAATCAAAGCACACATCATGGTCTGTTTCTTCATAATGATGGATGAAAGCACTAATGCTTTTGGATGAGAGCGACAGGCCGCTCTGTTGCACTCAGACACAAGCTTACAACGTGTCTGTGCACACGCACAATATTCCCCTAACCCCACTGAGAGCATTTTTCAAGTTTGGTTTAGGGAACATGCACATCTGACATAAGAGATTATTCCTGTGGATTACATCTTAATTTAGATACGTGTGGCCTCTTTATGTACTCATGTTCTCTTTTTCCTAGTTTGGGACTAATTGTACGAGACATCGCATCACCTGACAGCTTCCATCCAACTTTTTATGATCACTCCAGCCGTTTATTTCAGCATTGTTTTTATGAGGTGCAGTTAACGTGGAGAGTGCATGTGGTGAGCAAAAGCTGTGTCAACATCTGGACAGACTGCAAAGCTGAGGGTTACCAGGAAGTTTTTGGTGCACGCATTCCTGACGGGCGTTAGGGTTCATGGGTCGGAAGGGTGTTTCTGCGGGTGTTGCATTCACATGTGAGTGAGCATGCGTTTGTCATTAAGTGTGTTTTAGCCTTAGAGCTTCACCACTCTGGAAGTGTGTCCCACATTAGTATTTTTAAATGACTGATTTCCAGTTATGGGAGAAAGTTATTTACTACAAGACCAGCATATGTGACATTTCTGAGTTGGATTTACTTATTTATTTCAACAAGAAGCACAAGCCAAGCTCAGCAAGTGAATCATTAACAGTATTGACATTTTTGGAGATAGTAATCATTATTTGTTTTCTTTCCAAGGGTTTCGCTAAAAAGATGGATATCACTCTCATGTCTGTTCCTTAAGTACGAAGCTACGGTGAGCTTACCTTAGCTGTGAATTCTCCCTCAAAATGTTCGACTTTCCATTTAAGTATTAAACTGCAGTCAGGAGACAGTTGGAAGAGTGGGAGCAAGGTAGGTAGAAACACACAGTAATTTAAAGATGACACTTTGAGAGCATTAGCGAGCTTTAGAGGTTATGGAATGCTGCTTCCAAGCTAAGCTCATCACATCACAGGATTAAAAGCACAGCCTTGGGTGAACAAAGACGTTGTATAACATTTTCATGCCAAAGACATTACACACACCTAAGGCCATGGACTCCTATTAAGTTCCACTAGTCAACTACCTAACTGTCTGCGCTTAACACGAAGAAATAATAATCTGTGAAGTGATTACAGTTGTCATTATAATTCCTACACGAACTGGGACAATATTAAATAATTATCTAGTGAAATTAAATCAAATCCTTACTTCACAGGGGAGCCTCGGACACCCTTTAAGGACTCCGAAAGCATTTTCTCGCCACTATCATTAATAAAGCATGGTTCTATTTAAAGTTTTGAAACCATAGAATTAGCAGATTTGAACAAGTAACCCACTGAAGCCACCGTACCTGCAAATGTCATTATCTTCCAAACATTTCATCTGATAAGCTGATTCACAAATTCAGTTCTACTCAAGCAAGATGCAGACGAAATGCCTGTACTGGAGCAGGATGCTTGGACACCCTGGAGTATCAGAAGGTGAATAGTTGCACATCTCATCAGACATGCTAGTCATGACCTGAGTGAAAACAAAAAAAAAAATCAATGTTAAGCCGCTGCCAAACTTGCCAAACAACATCGGAGGTTTGAGAGGAGGCAGAAGGGAGCAACTTGTGGCTTTCCTTTAATAGACTGTAACTCCAGCACATGTTAGCCAAGCTGGAGCCTCCCACACAAGCGCAGTATAAAAGCAACATTTGTTAAACCATCAGCGGGACTGAAGGCAACCATCAAACAAATCACAAACACAAATAGTGGAGCCCCCCCCCCCCACACTGTGCAACCTAACTCCCCCACAGCCTCCAGACATTTTTCAAAGCATCTGTATCATTTCTCAAGCAGTAACACATGAACTAAACCTGGAGGTGCTCTTAGATCGTCCTCCATAAACAAAGCCATTACACTGCACATCATGAGTCCCAGACCCTCTCACCTCACTCCTGCGGGTTGGCCAAATAGCCAAATGGAAAATGCAACAGTCGCTCCATAGGCTCCAAGAAATTCTCCAGTTTAAAGCGAATAGTTTGAAACACAAACAAGACAGTGGCTTTCACAGAAGATGCGTAAAAGTCTCATCAAAAACACAGGATGTGCAGTATCTGTTCCTGTGCCAAAGGAAAACCATTTGTAACCATTGCACCATCCACTTATTTTAACCCTAACCGTGATCTTTTACCAAACCAACAAGCAGTTTTGTTCGGAACGTTATCCACGTATTTAAAACGGCAGGCGGAATCTGGGAGAAAATAAGATTTCCTAGATGTAGAGATAGAAAATGTAATTTAGTTGTATAGTAACATGGCAGGCAGGGTTGAGGAGGGAGACATGGGAGAAATTGAGGGCCATTGAGGCGAGGCTAAACTTTCATTGGGCCCTAGGTGAGATTTGTTCTTTGGTAGCACCCCTTTTCAAAAACAGAATACCTTTTATATTTTTGTTAGCTCCCTCTCAACATCTCTCTCTTGTATCTTCAACACTAGACCACTTCAAGGCTAATAAATGAGTCATGTTGTGTTAATTTGTAATAGGGGACGCGTAGAAATCAATTCCAGAAAACTTCTCTTCAGGTAAACGATATTTATTCGATGATGATGTTGTGGTAAGCATTACAAAAGTACTCAGCTGAGGACCATTTCACCGTCCACAGACCATATTTAAGTAGTTACTCTGTCTCACAGATCTCTTGTCTACAACCTATTTTATACCCGCTGCCTTTTTGGGTATAGTCTTCTCCCATTGGTTGGCTGGGGCCAGGTCCTATTGGCGCCTTGTTGGCACTTAGGCGTGTCCACGCCTCTCAGCACTTCTCTGCTCCAATCAGATCTTCTGTCACCCTTTTAGGTGGTGCACTCTTCCGCTTCACAGTTTACAAATATTGCATCTTATTTCACAGTATGTTGGTCATTCTTAGGCGTAGTAACTTAATTCAACAACATTTAACACTTCTAAAATAAGGAAGAAAATAAGGCACATAGTAACAGTTTACACATTCATAATGCTTCTAAATAAGGACATAATAAGGTGCATTGTAACAGCTTGTATTGATTTTTATTACAGTCACCAAAATCATGTTTTTTATAGGTGGTTGTTTTTCTCCTGTAGCCAACTATAGTCCACTAATTTATCATCAATCGTCATGCTATCTCAATAAATCGTGTCACCTTTTCAATCTGGCTTGTGATTCAACCATTCCATGACAACTGCTTTGTTAAAACAATGTTTTTCTCTGCATCTAACGACAGTAAATGAACAGGTACGATTTTCATTGATTTGACCAAGGCCTTCGATCTGGTCGACAACCACCTTCTTTTAGATAAACTTTATTCTGTCGGCTTGTCCCGCAATGGTTTACTTTGGTTCAACTCCTATCTTCACAATAAAAAAACATTGTTTAGTCTTTCAAGGAAGAAAATGCCTCAGGGCTCAACTCTTGGTCCACTTCTATTAAAAATGTTTATTAACGACCTCCGCTTAATTTGTTTTGAATGTTGTGTTCAGCTTCAGGCGGACGATACGGTAATATACACATCTAAAGCTAACCTATTGCAGATTGAATGAGTTTTGCAGTCTGACTTTAGCACCCTGCAACACATGCGATCTCTAAATCAATCCCTAGAAAGCCTTTGTTCCCTCTGAATAATCTACGTGTAAATCGTCGATCCATATCATCTTTTAACTGTTCAAAAAAACCCCTGTATTCTTATTATAGGATCAGTTGTACATGTCTAAAATACACCCTTAATTATGGTTTGTAACTTTATAATTAGATTTAATGCCATGACTGACATTATTAACAATGAATACTTAACTATAATCTTTAAATGAACAATCCATTTTCATGCGCTGCTTGAAGTATAATCTCCGGATTTTGTTATTATCCGACACTGATTTATTTTGTTGTTTCGCTTTTAGTTTCTTTTTCACATTTGTATTGTCTAATCATTTTGTTAAATGTTATATTGTAGTGTTGTTGAGGACCCACTTGAAAACAAGATGGTGCATCTCAAGGGGTTATCCCTAATCATTTACATCCCTCTCTCTCTTCACCACAACGCCCACCTACGGCAATTTTTTGTCTCCAGACACTCACTTACACTTGATTTATACCTCAGCAGCACAATCAATTAATCTATGAAAAGAGGAAGGAGAAAACCTTTGCAGGCGCTTTTGGGGCCTTCGGGGATTGGACACTGATGGACACATATACAAGTAAAATTGTACTCCACTGTCACTTCAAAAATTGCATTGTACCTTACAGTGACAGACGTGAGCTGAATGGAGAGAGGGAGAGAGAGAGAGAGAGAGTGTGTGGAAGAGAGAGAGAGTGTGAAAGAGAGAGAGAGAGAGAGTGTGTGTGAAAGAGAGAGCGATAGAGACAGACAGAGAGAGAGAGTGTGTGTGTGTGAAAGATAGAGACAGACAGAGAGAGACAGAGAGAGAGACAGAGAGAGAGAGACAGACAGAGAGACAGAGGGAGAGAGACAGAGAGAGAGAGAGAGAGATAGAGAGAGAGAGATAGAGAGAGAGAGAGAGGGAGCTCGTCAGTTGCCTTAGCAGCGCAGCTTCATTCCTTCACAGTCGTGCTTCAGTCCGGTGCTGTGAGCGCTGCGCTTTACGACCACGTTAAAGAACTTCTTCACGGACCGGTTATTCTCCCGTTGTTTCCCGGTGTTACCTTTTTAAATCTCCAGTTTTGGGCTTTCTCCAACTTTCACGACGCCCCCTCTCCGGCTGTTATGAAGAAAAGCTCGACGGCGGCAAGTTGCGCGGCTCCAGTCTGAAGCAGCGCGTGCAGGTGTAATTATCGGCCGTGTGGCCGGAGAGGATGTCTCTGCAGGCGGGGAACGTGAGTGCGGCGGCGGCGGGCTGTGCGGAGCAGAGGAACCTCAGCATGGAAGTTACTGCCTATAATATCAGCTGCAAGAACGACTCAGTCCTCCCCAGAGCGGCCAGAGGAGTCAATGGTAACATGTCTTCTTCTCTTCTTCTGTCTCTCGTGAATCATCCAAAGCTGAGGTGTTAAACTGTATTTATGCTTCAGAACATCTGGCCTCAAACAGACGGGGCTGACACAAACGAGGTGTTAACACCTTATTGTTGTTGTTTTTTTTTAATTATTATTATTATTGTCTGTTGGCAGGAAAAATCAAAATTTTTTTCCTAGGTTCATAAAAACAAGTCCATGTAACAGTTTATATTTCATGCCAAAAAAAAAATCGCGTTCATTCCAGCTTGGTGATGTTGTTTGCTTCTAATTACAAACTGCCACCTATGACCGATCACCTGCTTGAAAATGCAATTAGTAGACCATCACGTAATTTAAATCAGATATTGAATTTTTAACACGGCTAAAAAGCACTTCTAACCATGACAGATTTTCTATTTTTTTCCCACTCCCTGCCTCATCTCTGTGTTTTACTCTAAAATGGTTTGCAATCAGCAGTTTTGTTTAAATCAAATTCCTCAGCCTCATTGTGTGCAATCAATCACCAAGCAGCCCAATTTGCTGCTGCTTCTCTGTGCAACAGCAGTGCAGTTTTAATTCTGAATGTTGATTTTTTTTTTTGTTGCTTTCCTGCTATAAATCCTCCAAATGCTGACTCCACTTGGAGGTGATTAATCCCCACACAACACCAGAGGAGAGAAGGCCTTCCCGGCTCTGTCTCCGGGACACCAGTGGAAAATAAGAGTTGATTAGATAATGAGGTCTGAACGTGGGCGAGAGTTATTTAAAAAAAAAAAAAAAAAAAAATGTTTTCTCCCTGCCGCTGCAGCAGTATCGAGAACATTTGAAATCTCCCCCCCACTAAATAATTCACAGCCGTTCCTCCTTCTGCGCTGCATTACTTTTATTGACCTTATACAGGAGATGGCTGCAGCAGCAGTGTCGGCTCGAACACCCGGAGAGCAGTCACACAGTGTGGGGCGTGTTCAGTGTTTGACCAAGAGAAATGTCCTGCTGACAGATGGGTGCCTTCATCTCCTTCCCACACAGTCACATTTTATTTACCTTAGTCCTTAGTGGATATATTCCTTCTCTGCTGTCTCCATCAGGCCGCTGTGTTGCTGCTCCCAGATGTTACACTCCAGTGCTGGGGCAGGATATTAAACCACTTGTGCAATTACTGCTGTCTGATTCATTGAATTATAGATTTTTTTCTGACACAGCGAACGATTTTATATATATATATATATATTGTTGCAGTTATTGTTTATATATATATATATATATATATATATAAAAAAACAATAACTGCAACAATAATAATAAAAATAATAAACAGCAGTTTGCTAAAAATGAATCAAATAAAGTCGAGTAAATACATTAATATATATGTCTGGGTTGGATCTGAGCATAAAACACTGAAACAATGAGAGTTTAAATAAAAAAGGAAGCAGAGAAATTCCACTTTCATTCATTTCCATGCAAATGGCCTGAGCTTCTGACACATGCCTTACATATTTGTTTTGACTCAGAAAGAGGTTTATTGTGTTGGTTGTGCATAAATCACATATTTCGAACAAATAACTCAACTTTTCATATAACATGGATAGGCTATTTGACACTAGAAAGTGATGCATTTTTAGAAGCAAAAGCAAGTTGATCAAAAATAACTAATAAGTAACACATTTCCAAATTGTGCATGTTGAACCTGAGCACTGAGCATAAAAAGGAATGAGAGTTATTTCTATGTGTAGGTCTATAAAATGTCCGAAAAAATGCCCATCAGAGTTTCCCATAGCCCGAGGTGATATCTTCAATTTGCTTGTTGGGCTCGGCACAACAGTCCAAAGACATTCGGTTTATCGGATTAGAAAACCAGAAAAGGTTCACATTTGAGAAGCTGGAAGCAGTTATTTCTTTTGGAATTTATTCAGAGTCCATCTTAATTACGGCAGGTTCGTAAAAATCTGCCCGTGGTCAGAGGACAAAATGAGAAAGAGGCTCTCTCTGCTCGGTGAACTCAACTCATGCATTCTGTCCTCGTCCGCTGCTTCAAAGCTCCTGCGATAAACCCTTTAGATGGAAATTAAATACACAATCACAGGAAAAAGGAACAGTTTTTTTTGTTGTTGCAAAGGCTACGAACACTTCCTGACTAATGGGTAGAGAAACTCACCTTGAACATTTATATATCATCCACTCACACAACCTACCGCTGATCATATTTCAAACAATTACCGTGCACTGCCTCCATCACAGCCCTGCCTCGATGGTGTAGCCGTCCTTTTTCTTTCGTTTATAGATACGACAGAGGTTTTCAAACGGTTACCTGTGCCTTTTCAGGGAGTTGTAAGAGAGTTACAACTTCAAACCACATCAAATCAGCAGGGATTTGGACAATTATCATTATTTAACGTACAAAACATACAATTAATATGCTCTCCTCAAAGCAGCCAGTTCTCCATTGACATTTTACCTCGCATTGTAAAACACACCAACTCTGGTTTGAGAGTTTGAAAAAGAGACTGAATAATAATTATAAGATATAAAAAAAAAAAAAAGAAGTAACCACCGTAACATTGTCACTCTTTACTAACCCTGCTTCCTGTGCCGGCCGGTGTGACGTCGACCGTGACACACCAGAAAAAAAACAGCGAAGCCTACTCATCTACTGGCAATAGGAAAGGAGTCTATCGTCTATTTTTGGCGAGTTTTTCCCTGTTTAAAAAAAAAAACAAACATGCGCATTAATTTAGGTGGAAAAAGGGTATTATTTTAGTTTGGCCTACTGATTTGGCCAAATTGCCCCAAATTGCATAAAATATCACACTCTTTCTAGGGGTCATAACTCAGTCACATTTGAAAACACGGACATGATATACTGTACGTATTTTTAGATTCTGTATGACATTATATCATGACTAAACGCCCATTTTTTCTGCTTAAAAATCACGAAAAAGAACCTGCCTGAGAATCATCATGTTTCAAAATGTCATCCAGTGTATCCAGTAATCCGGCGGTACTTGTCTGTACTCCCATGGGTGCATTGCAAACAGGACTTGGTAATAGCTTACTCTGCAAACGTTTAATATCGCCAATTCAAGATGCAAACAAATTGTACCAATGTAAAAAGCACAAACATGCCTTACACTTGTGATCTGTATTTACATGTTGATGCTGGACAGTCTGTCTGCAGTGTTTGCTGCTACAGCTGAAGGAGCAGCTGAAGTGAAATGAAACAACATCTGACATGCATCACATTACAGTAATTGTTCAGGACTCTGCAGAGCCTCAGACGGGGCCCTGCTTATGCGGGACAACATCTGAAGCTGCACCTTGGCTCGGTTCGGACCCCCGCTGATTCAAAGTGGCACTTTGCTGAGCTCACCCTGTCCTTTTAAGTGCATGTAAGACAATTTATCATGACGGGCTCAGTGTCACTACAGAGAAGGCACGTGTTGAGAGTTTCTAATATCTGACCGATTTCCAGGAGAAGGTGTCTTGTTAACTTGGGGTATGCACGCGGTCATGCAGACTGACGTAACGGGATCACGGTAATCAGTTCAAATAATCGGGAAAATTCTCGAGTGACTCGGTGAGGCAGAACA
Organism: Bovichtus variegatus; assembly: GCA_943593645.1. Lineage (NCBI taxonomy): Eukaryota > Metazoa > Chordata > Actinopteri > Perciformes > Bovichtidae > Bovichtus > Bovichtus variegatus. The sequence goes on from CALSCE010010649.1 coordinate 8,519,395, forward strand.
AACAGATTGTACAAAAATATTTCCCTCCCCAATACTACCAGTACCTGCAGTAACGTTTATGCTTTTTGGCTCAAAAGTTTTAATTCAACAGAGTCGCCGTGGCCCATTACGTGTAGTTGTCAATCAACCATTTGGCGGCAATACTGCACACGGTAAAAAAAAATAACCAAAAAAACCTGCCAAAATTCATGTAGGCTACGGAAATAACAATGTTTCAATATATCAGTATTAACATTTGAATAGGCTATAACTAATCGGAACGCAGGTTTAGTCAAATTTTCAGGACAGGATTTGGGACAAGTGCTTGTAATTCGCGATTGTCTCGGTTATAAACTAAAATATGATTATAGCTTTTATATGCATTTATCTCATCAGTTCTCCCCATTAAAACAGCACATATACAGTTGTGGTCAAAAGTTTACAGACACTTGTAAAGAACATGCATGTCATGGTAGTCTCGAGTTTCCAATAATTTCTACAACTTTTATTTTTCTGTGATTGGAGCACATACTTCTTTTTTCTGTGGAAATGCTTGGAAACTCAAGACTACTATGGCATACATGTTCTTTACAAGTGTCTGTAAACCTTTGACCACAACTGTATCATAGATTATGAGGGTGTACAGTGTCGCCTGTAGAGTAGACCGCCAACGTAAAGATCCTCTCAACAGTGCAATAGTTGCATTGAGCTGTAATGTCCTCCGTCTGTCTGCACAGGCCTTATTAACTGGCGATAGGAGGATTGGAGCGAGGCAGAGCTGGAGTTTTATCAGTCAGACTCGAAGCATTTTGATGGGGGACTATTTTCGCCGTCGGTTAATCCTTAAATCATGTGAGTCGCCTAGTGACAAAGGAAATACAACCCTACTTTACAGGGCGCTGGCACCCCTGTGCAACCATACATGAGAAAGTTTAATCATCCTGAAATATGAGCTGTAATTTCGATTTTTCCTCTGTGAAGTGAGACTCTCACAAAGTTAGAGGTCTCTATAGTCCAGAGAAAGTCCAATTAGTATTTGGACTGCATTGGCCCCCCCTCTGGAAACACCGGTGCCTCACCTCTTGGCTTCGTTTTCATAGTGATTTATGGGAATCAAGTGGCAAATACCACGGCTGAATGTTTAATTCAATAAGGAAATCCCTTAAGATGCAGCTACAATGTGCTATTGAGGCGAATGTGGAAACTCCTATTTAATCAATTTCAACAAGTTAAAGTCAGAATAGTTAATTTCACTTCCTTTAATGAGTATGTTAATGATAATTACAGCAATAAAAAACATATTGCTCCATTTATTACATGATGAAGGCTGGAGTGTTTTTTTTGGGGATGCGTTTGCCTTGATTGACAGGTGTCTCAGCCTTCCATTACACTCAGCAGGGTCTCAGTCAAAACTCCTCAACATTGGGTCATTTCAAACCTACTCAGCAAGACCTCCAAATCTATGTAATGGATTTTTCTTAAAAAAAAAAAAGCATTTAAAAGCTTCTATGTAATTCATTGCACCATGGAAAAACGTATAGCTCTACTCCTACTAAGCCTTGCCAATTGCTTATTTTTCACTGCATTGGGTTGAAATTTGTACAGAAAAAAAAAACCCTCAGGGTAATTTGCAGTATGTATTCATGGAAATAGTTATTGCTGAATGAATAATCTTACATTTTCAAAAATGAATATCTCCACTAGTTTCCTTTTTTTACCAAATTTTATTTCAGTGTAGTATTAATATAGTTCCATTACATCTGGAAGTTATTTGGTCCTGCATAAAAAAATTCTATATCTATTATCCCAAGAAGGATTATTTTAATATCCTTGAATAGAATTATTCAGTGCAGATATATATATAAAAATAAATTTAAAAAGCAAAAGTATAATATAAAGGCTTTTATCGTTGCATATTTTTTTGGAAAATAGCAAATGTTTCGTTCTTTTCACTTGCTGAATTTTTTTAAAGAAAACCCATGACATGTCTTGGTGCATTGGTATGGAATGACTACTGTTGGACACTGAGGCACCGACATATAGCATACCATAGAAACTAGTATAAACACGTGTTGGGAACAGGGACTCCATCATTTACAGTTTGCAGCCCTTCGAACATTTGCAGACATCTGGCTCCCTGTCATTACGTTTGCAGAGACTGCAGAGTGGACGGGGATTTACTGAATTCGTCACCCTCAGGAGAGGCTGCACTGCAGTCACTCTGTAAATGCTTTACTTTAAATAGCTCACACTTTAGCCTGGGCTCCTAAAAATAACGTTTCCATGCAATGAAACAACAAGGGACACGTCATTTGTCCCATATCACATCACAAATATGTTTCTAATCTCTCTAACACACACGCACACACACGCAGTTTTACTAAACCCAACCAAGTAGTTTTGTCGTGGTTTTGTTTTAATTTCGCAACGGAGGTGAAATGCGACCGCAAATCAGGAAGAAAATACACTACGGAGCGTGATGGAGAACAGAGTTCAGTTGTATAGGAACATCATTGTGTAGTTGACAGGGTTGCATGTTCACGTGCCATCCCATGCGGCTTCTCAAGTTAAAATATTCACTTTAGCGTCTAACAATATGTTAATAAGGCAGAGTTTGAAGGAATTAATTGCGTCAAAGGCAAACGTGCGTGTCTGACGAGGCCTCGTGGGTAATTGGATATGTGCTGAGCTTGTTCGCACACTGCCAACAAGCCTTTTTCAAATTCCATGAAATTCCAAAGTAAAGAAGGATCAATATTATGCTCTCATGGAAAGGCCTGCTGTGAAGACTAATTGAGTTTAATCATGCCGACTGTAACAGTAACTCACCTCATCACAGTGATAGAATGCGATATGGAGACAGAGCTCGATGCTAAATTGCTGTCAAAGGATTCATTCGCCACCACTTTTTTTTAAGACCCAGCTATGCATGTGTGAAGTATAGAGCTGCAAAGAAGGGCAAAAGGTCAAATATGCAATGGGTCAGATTCATTTATTCATTTGATTAATTTTTATGCAGAGTTGTTGGTATAAAGCCCACAGGTTTAGTGTGATTCCTTCAGTCTAAAAGAGATCCACATACATGACATAAGGTGCAGTCTTGGTATTCAGTGCTTGTCCTATGTGATTAAACTGAAGAAGAAGTTAAAAGCACAATCCCGAACTTTTGATTGGATCTGTTAGTATGCAAGACATGCTGTCGACTCTCCAAACTTTCCACTGCAATTTGGAAAGAGGCAGAGTCTGATTAGCCGAGACTACAGCGAAAGAACGATAGGGATTAAAGCTCTGTGATGCAAGATGGTGATTTATTGGCAGTGTCGACACAATTCTGGCATTAGAAGCACAGGAAACGTTCATACCAAGAATGTTAGTATTCAGATTTGGAGTGTTTAGTAGTTAAGGATGAAATGACTCCAAAACACAACCATTAATGGTCATATGGAAACACATGTGCACATGTAAGAACCAGCAGGTCCCTGTGCTCAGAAAAGAGTATCAGAAAAAGATTGTTCGATTTCAAAACAGCGTCTGACTTAAATGGAGCCACTTTTCTCATGCGCTGTGTGGCAGATAAACACCATAGAGGCGAAATGACAGCAAAGGGCCTGGGCGAGTTCCTTCTTAGCCCAAGTTACCAGATTGATTTGTTTTCACCTTCCTGACAAAACCTTCACATCAGGTGAGAGTGAAAGTGAACCATCTTATGAAAATGCAATAGAGTTACTTTATTGCAGGTTTTATAAGCATCATCTTATATTCAATTCTAGCATTCCCTGCTGTCACTGAGAGATTATATTGTCCTTGATATTGGGAAATGTTTGCCGAGGCTACAAATGACAGATTTGTTTGTCTCTTGACTTGAGGACATTTTTCTCTTTGACTTTCCAAAAGAGACTCCCTGCAATAAGAAAGAAAATGTCATTTAAGGAGGGTTTTCTTTTCCTCAACATAATACAGTAGTACTCTGGGAAATGTAATCATATTAGACCGATTGCTGTAATTATACAGCTGTCAGATAGACTTCAGTGATGATGTGTTTTGCACATATCAGCATTATAGTGAGTCATGATTCATATCCTGAGGTCACATTGACTGGTTGTCATCTTTTACACCAAAAACACTTGCAAAGATGAATAAAAAAAAAAATTGCGGAATCTGCATCGCTTACGTCCATGTTAGCAAGGTAGCATGTTGCTACTTTTACTTGGCACATTACCCGCCACCAACTGCCAATCAGTAGAATAGCATTAAACTGGCGGCAATAATGTGTACGTATGAGATATTATATTCAAACTTTAGCGCCACGAGCGGTCAAAAAGTCCACAAAGTACCTTTTAAAAAGGTGCCGTATGAAGTTTATTTAAAACAAATGTATGGTTACATTCAATGTTTGAGTCTATTGTCGAGGTCCGATGTGTTCAGTGTATTTCCCCGCGAAACATTTGCAAAGCTGAATTTGAAATTGTGTATTATTTACATCTATGGTTTCTTGCTTTCTTTGAGTGTTGATGAGTGGAGTGGCGTGAAACCAATAACAATCCTTATTCTTGTGCACAATACAAACTAAATGGAGACCAAGTCTTAAAAACATTGCTTGTTGCGCTACAAAGAGGCCAACAGTTGATCGACAGTAAACGACTATGGCAAGACATTCACCAGTCAAAAATGGCGCATGCACATTCACTGAAAGTACATTTGTGTAATACAAGCTTGAATAAAAGACTTGAGAAAAGGGAATTAGTTTCTGACTCCCATAAGACCAGGACTCATTTCCTGACTCATGTCTACTGCTTCACAGGTTCAGTTCCAAAGGGCTTTCTGCTCACTTGTAATTAGGAGCAACGTCAGATCTGGACGGAGCCGACAGTCATCGCTAACATTTCATCATCTCACAGGGGCTTCATGAAACTTGGTGGAAGGGTTTAGGATAAGTAACTGTAAGGATCGGAATTGAAAAGATCTTATTGATACTGATCCCATCATCAATTCCTCTTACCGGTCCGATTCGTTATCGATTCCGGATAAGTTGTTGGGTGGAAGAAGAGTACATACAGGTTTATTAGCGTTGCGCTTTTGAGCATGGGTAGAAACAAACTGAGCATGATGCAGTGTGCGTATGGTGTTATGTCATTGCGCATGCATCAATAAGCGGAATCGAACAGGGACAGTTTTTCCGGGAATTCTTTGACCAGGGGGTTTCGTGCTATTCATCACGTGCACACACCTTTGCATTATTGTGAAGAGATCCTGACTCATAAATAGTACATTGTATTATTAAATACATAGCTTGATAGGTTACAAACAGTTGACTCTCTATAATAGGCCGACATAGCACATAGCATAGAATATTTTCTTCTCCGATTCTTCTCTTAATGTACGAACATACAATTGAATTTCCATTAAAGTGGAGTTACACAAATGTTTGTGTATGCTGTCAATGATAGTCCTCAGACAGAAAGGGAAATTGCAAATGGTGCATCTCTGTTTTATATAGATATGCAGCTGTAATATGAATAAACACGGGAACGGGATGAGACAGGATTTTCTTTCTTTCCTCTGGCGTGGGACGGGAGTTTTTCTGTGGGAGTGGGACGGGACAGGGGTGAAACTCTCTCTCCTGCGTCACCCTCTAGTCCACATCCCCCAATAAATGACTTTCAAATGACTCGCTGTCTCTCATGTCGCGCTAATCCTCTCGCAAAGATAACACTACGTGAAGTGATGAAACCTTAACGATCCTTGCGCTGAACCATAATAACAAGTTGCAATGCAGTAGCCAAAAGGATACGCAGCACGAATAGAGCAAACAGAGGGTAAACAAACAGCCACAGCCCTAACAACATGAGCAGCAATGTTGATCTCTCAGCCCTGGGTCGCGGCTAAAATGCTCCACGTCAACAACTCCTGCTGCATATAAGCATCTCAGAGGCCACCTTTTTTTTTTTTTTTTTTTTATCTGTGATGCATTTATAGATGCTTTTGGATTTGAACACAGCTGTCACGCTTGAGGGAGTCAAAGGAACCAAAGTGTATTGTCCTGCAGTTGTAAGGCTCAGGGGAGCCAACCATACCACCGGCGCTCAATGAATAGATAATTCCATTTTCACTCGCTCACAATCTAACATAATAGAGGCTGCTGAGGCAGAAGGGGGCTCCCTGCTTGGGTTTTTGTGTAGGAAGTCTCCCGAGGGAGTGCCGATTATGCATATCTCACATAATGCTTTTGTGTAAATCAACTCTTGTCAAACTTGTCACCTGCGCTTAAAATGTGTCTTCCAGCGAATTAAACAAGGGGGATGTTGCTTGTATTAACTTGACCGCGATGTTAATCTTCAGATGATGGAACTGCTCTCAAATCCGTCAGAGGTTTTTCTTATCAAAAGAATAATTCATATTTGCAGTTGAGGGCGACTGGGTCTCTCAGACGGCAGAGGTGATTAACATGCATCCTGCAGTAGTCCTGGGTTTAAATCCCTCAGCTACTTTTATCTCTGCCGTATACTTCCTCTGTAGATAATATAATGGCTATGGCATATATATATATATATGTATATATATATATATATATATATACATATATATATATAAAAACGGCAAATGTTTTATTCATAAGGACCATGCTAATGAATTAACATTTCTGTAAATGTGCTTCTGTTTGTTGTAAAGAGAGTGTTTATTTTCGGAGCAATGGGTGTTTGTCTTCGGGATAACGGACTGCGTGACATTTTTTCAACAATGTGCTTGTAGCAGGCAGTAAAATACAATATTGAATAGATAGATTTTCAGATTTTAAGAAGTGCAAAAGGAACACAACAGTTAAATTATGATGCCTTGCCTATATTGATAGAAATACCCATACCATAGACATTGTTGTATGTGTCGTTTTAATGATATACAGTATATTGTGATATTGTCCAGCCCTACGAAGAACGTGTTATTTCATCTTTAAAACTTCTACAGTCTCAATTGTTGTCAAGGTGTAAGGACCCATGTAGCTGGAGTTAGCAGATGGTTAGCTTAGCTAGCATAAAGACGGGAAACAGAAAAAAAATTTAAATATGCCAACCACCTCTAAAGCTCCCACTTTGTAATGCAAGCTTCCTGTTAAACATTCATGCGTGTATTTTCCGATCACAATTGACTTTTTTTGATTTGATTTAGATTTTTTATGGTGACAATAGGATGATAAAAATACAGTTTAGATCAGGGGTGTCAAACTCATTTCACATCGCGGGCCGCATACGGCCTAGGAAGATGTCAAGTGGGCCGGACATACGAGTTCAGCCGCCTTCATCATGCATGTTTTAACAAACTCACCGTCGGAATACGGCTTTGATGCTAATGCTATTTCGCTAGCAATTAGGTAGCTGGCTTTTACTGCTGCTTCACTGACTTCTCGGCTATGGGTGAAAGTAGATTGCTGTTTTCTCAGACCCACCAGCAATTCATTAATCTTCTCTCTTCTCAGTTGTCCTTGCAAGCTGTTGTATTTTTCGCCGTGAAGAGTCTCATAGTGGCGCCGAATATTATATTCCTTAAGTACCGAAACTTGTTGCAAACACACCAAGCACAAAGGTTTCCCATGTATCTCCATGAATAAATAAGACGTGGTCCATTTTTCTTGGAAAATTCTACACTCTGTATCCACTTTTCTCCTTTTTGATAATGACATTTTGGCTAATGAGGGTGTAGCGGGCAGGTAGAGAACAGGGTAGAAACAACGTTGTACCAAACAGCAGATGGCGCATTGATACCATCTGCTGTTTGGTCTGTCTCAGTGATGCGGCGTGTCTTCTACTCTGACCAAAACAGTGCGCCCCTAGCGGATAATTCTTGAAAAGCATTTAATTTAAAAAATCAAATCCAAGTCTTTTATGGATTTTTTCACTTTCAAATTCATCCTGCGGGCCTGATAGAACCTCCTTGTGGGCCGGTTCCGGCCCGCGGGCCGTATGTTTGACACCCCTGGTTTAGATAAACAACTATTGTTATGGTGTTGTATTTGCGTTGGGATTTTTTTATTCTGTGATCTGACTGTACTGTTAGTGTCCTGGTTTCCCTCCTCATGAGGAGTGCGTGCCTCTGAGGTGATGTGTAGCACTCTGTCTGCGGGCTCTGCTGCGGACCTTTAGAATTCTCTCATGTCCCTGTCTTTAATCAGAGGACTCAGTCAGCGCAGCACACGGCCGGCCCCGACCTTGTCCCGTTAGATACCCTCATTCTCACAGAGACTCGATGTGACAGGCCAGCGTGAGTGAAGGGAGCATCCCAAAAACCCTCTGGCTGGACTGTCCTGCTCTCACTGATGCTCAACTGTACGGCAGCGCTGAAACACGGAAACCATGTGAAGAAACAGACTTACTTTAGTTTTTAATTCTTAGTTTTACTCGTGTTATACTGCTGCACAGAAAACTTTCTTATTTTAATAGGTAATTTGAATGACACCAAATAAAGGGAGAGATGTTGAAACTATGTTTCATTTTGATATTGTTCTTCCAGTTTGAGTTCAATTCCCAGGTTAATGCCTGATCATGTCGTCGTTTGTCTTCATCTTTTTCTGACAGTAATATTATTTTATTCTAGTTTGGCTTACAGGCCGAGCAGGAAAAAGAACTAGCACAATTAGTTGATTATGCAATGTTATTTTGTCTTGTAATACACTTGCGCCCGGAGTCTTATTTCCCAGGTGAACAACCCGAGCCTGTTCTCTTCGTGAAGTGAGGGTATTCGTTCTTTTTTTTAATTAACGTCTTCTTCTCCATTATTTCATGTGTCAGTTATTTTGTGGTTTGCTTGAACGATTACAAGAAAAAGCACTGAGCACTTTAATTTTTTCTTTCTTTTATTTTCTTAAACTAAGTTTGGTCTTTTGTCAACCAGGCATTTCATTTAATGGATAAATCTTCCTCTTCTACTTTTTTTTAATTTGTTCTTCCACTTTGTTTATTACTGTTCCCAATTAAATTAAACATTCAGAATTCATTCAGTGAGTCTCATGAACCCAAAGCCGTGTCCTTTCTAATTCACTTCTAATTCCTTCCTTTAATGGATCAGCGGAGCTATACACACAAACAGGTCTTGTAAATGATGTCCTCTTTCTTCCTTTGTCAGAGATGGACTCCTTCCGCATCCTGCTTTACTCCCTCATCTTCCTGCTCAGCGTCTTTGGCAACATGCTGATCATCGTGGTCCTGGTGCTCAACAAGCGCATGCGGACCGTCACCAACTCCTTCCTGCTGTCGCTGGCGGTCAGCGACCTCATGATGGCCATCTTCTGCATGCCCTTCACCCTCATCCCCAACATCCTGGAGGACTTCATCTTCGGAGGCGCCATGTGCAAGACCGTCTCCTACTTTATGGGTGAGGATGAGTTCTAAACCTGGTTCAATATTCTGGGAAATCATCTTTTCTTCCAAGAGCTAGATGGTGGGAGGATTTGTTTTACCTTTGGGCAGGGCGAGCAGTTAATTCTTCTCCAGTCAATTTTTTTTAATGAAATTCCAATTTGAGTCGCATTAGATTGGCCCATTATTTCCAAAATCATTCATTGAGTCACGCTAAATGGAGATGTCAGGAACAAGGGAGAAATGAAAGGAATCTAATAATTTTATATAAGAAGGAGCAGATCATTCAGTGACCGGGTTAAAAGCCGTTTTTCTTATCCTAGAACTGGAATATGGCCCGTTTTTGTGGGCTGGCAGCCGATCATAAAATGTGCTCCAGCTTTAGAATCCTAGCGGAAAATTGCTCGATTTCCAACAAGAGCTTTCAGCGAGACTTTTCTCCAAGCTTCATTTTGCCAGTCAGAGGGTAACCATCATGCTCAAAGTGCTCGAACAGTCGCACGTCTTCAGGAGTGTGACTGAGCGATGAGCTGGCTCCCATCAGGCCAGAGTCAAGGTGCCACGTGAGGCCTGAGTCACACCGGAGCACAAGACACGGCAAAGAAACTGCGATACTTTCTTCGCCTCACTTTGAGCTTTGAATGGTCGAGGAGAGCAATTGAATGGTGAGGTCCACAATCCTATTATTGTCCGGGAAATGTGATGCACCATCTGTGAGGACAGGCTTGCTGAATCTTCTTTTCAATTACTGGGTTCTCTGAGCTGTGATGAGGAGGAGGAGGAGGGCAGGAGGGCCAGCTGCCTCGGACTTTAAATACAAACCTTTTGTTATCTGGCCGCTTTGTCTAATACTTTATATGTATGTTTGTAATTATTGTCAAGGTAAGAGCCGCAAAGTAGTTTAAATGATAAATATTTTTTTTTAAACGATGAATACTGGCATTTTATTAAACTGTGAATAATGACTTAAATGTCCTCCACTTCAGATTTGATAGATGTTACTTCCTGAAACAGCTGCCTTAAAACTGCAATAACACTTTTTTTTTTTTAAATCTGCCCAATGTATGTAAAGATTAAGAATTTCAATATTTCAAAAGATGATCAAAGATGTATTAGAGGTTAATCTGCTCTGAAAGGCTACAATTCTGGGGAGAACCATCAGCAGCACTAGGGTGGGGTCGGGTGAGGCTATAGCCCCAGCAAGAATTAAGGTCCAGTTTCACAAGAAAGTGCAAAAAATAACCAGAAAAGAAACTTACTTTGAAGCTGATATGAGCTGTATTTTCGGCTAGAATAGTCTCACTAATGATGAAACTTTTTGTAGGCTTCCTCTCTGTGTGTCGCTTGTTTCTCTTGTTATTCTGCCTATAGTTGTTCAGTCTCTACCAGTCCTATCAATGTAATATCAATGAATATTATCATTTTTAACTTTAAAACAGTGATTGTTAGTGAGTAGTACTTTAGAGTCAACACATGTAGTCCGAAGCGCATTGGGAGCCGGGTAGTTACAGTTCGACCGCAACAATTCTAGCCTTGAAACCTTTGTTGCTTGTCGTACACCAATCTCTCTCCTCCATTTCCACACTTTCCTCTGTAAAATAATTGTCAAAATGCCAAAAAAAAAAAATCACAAAACCATAGAATTACTGCCTTAGCACTTATATGCCTCCGCCAACAAGTCAGGTTGCGGTTTACATCCATGGCTGTCCAAAATGTCATCACTTAATCCTATTATACATTTATGTGAAATTGTTCTAATTAGCATATTCATTCTTGGGTTTAGGGTTAAACTTTGACCACCAATTTCTAATCAGTTCATCCTTGAGCCCACGTGGAATTTTGTGCCAAATATCCATCAAGGCGTTCCTGAGATTGGCATTCACGAGAATGGGCTGTATATATGGACGGACAACCTGAAAACATAATGCGGGCGGCTGTGGCTCAGGAGGTGGAATGGTCGGTGGTTTGAGCCTTGGCCTCTGCAGTCAGCATGTCAAAGTGTCCTTCAGCAAGATACTGATAAATTGCTCCCGATGGCCAACAGTGTGTGTGTGTGTGTGTGTGTGTGTGTGTGTGTGTGTGTGTGTGAATGGTTATCTCTGATAAGCATGCGGCACCTAGTACGGCCGACTCTGACTCTGTATGAATGTGTGTGAATGGGTGAATTCTGTGTAAAGCACTTTGAGTGATCGCAAAGATTGGAAAAGCACTATATAAATGCAGTCCATTTACCAATGCCTCCAGCCATGGCTGTCGCAGAGGCATGAAATAGAAGTATTTGTAGTCCAAATGCCGCATATTGCCTAGACCATAAGCAAGACAGCATGGTTGGTGCTGCCTATGGAAAGAACCCAGAATCATTGTACCTCTTGATGTGAAAAATGTAATTTAAATTTCAATCTACGTGCATGTGCATGTGTGAAATCCATATCAATCAAACCTCCCCCTGATCCCAGCCTCCCATGAGCAAGGGCCTTCCATCAGCCAAAACCAATCAATACACAGGATCATTGTGATCGTCCTCACTCAATTCATTGTTCGGCAAACTCATCTACCCTTTGCAAACTCATCCGTCAGCACACGCCCATTAGACATATAATACACCATCCATCCTACGATTCACCCGTTGGTCCATGCATCCATCTGTCTGCCCCCCGTACTGTCTCGGTGGCAGCTATGAGATCGATGTTGTAATATTCTGGGTGTGTGCGCTTGTGGACCTCAATCCATGTTTGTGTTTTTGTTGCCGGTCATATGATGCAATTACTAACCTACTTCCCAGCTTAGTCTGTCAGCTCCCTCGAGGTGCAGTTTGCATAATGTATTTGAATTTGGGTTTTTTTCTGGCTTCCAGCAAACCTTTACAAAACTGGCTGCAAGTGCGTCTGGCACCTATAAACACATTAATTCCATTTGTGAAGTTGTTTTTGCCTTTAGGCTTCTTTATGAAAACTTTCAAGGGTTAGATGTGAGTTAAGAATTAACAGGCGTAGTTTCAGCTGAGGAATGAAAGTCTTTCCCCCCAGGTTGAGGTGTGTTGACAGACCCTCGACTCTAAACTTCAGAGTTTTGCTCGAAAGCGGGTTATCAAGCAGCGTACTGCGAGTGTTCGCCCGACTCGTGTTTAATGAATAAGAAAAAGGATTAGAGCTTGTTCCTCCCGAGAAGGGAAGATACAGCGCAGGGGCAAAATGTGAGCATTTAGTCGGTTAGTTGGCTGGTAATTAACTTGGCTGCACCTTGTCCATAATCACAGCAGAATATCCTCTCCTCAAAGATTAGCCTCTCAATACTGCCAAGTGTCAGGGAGTGTAAGCTTTGACCAGCACGGCTGTCTGAAAACTCAACTACAATGGAATTTCTGCAGCAACTGAGAAACAAGGGACATAAATATAATGGGAAAGTGTCCACTCCGTTTAAGATATGCTTGGCAAATGTAGCAACATAAACAGCTGTATTTTATTTCTTGCTATTTGAATATCATATGTAAAATCAAAGTGAGGCGTATGGGTTTCTCTGGTCTTCTTAATGCACACACAGCATTAATGATCTACAGCTGCTGCAGTCGATGTTAAAATGTGTTCAGATTTCCCGTTTTGTTCCATAACTCTTCTTTAGAGGCCAAACAAATCGCTCCATCAGTGCTGCCGATCTCATATCAGTGTTTGCTTCCCCTGCCAGTAATAAAACAGATGGTCAAATGGACCTGGACTGAAACGCTGAAAAGGGTTGATAAATGCGGGCCTATAGTGCTCCTGGACAAGAATCTAATCCCTCGGACAAGTAGCACACTAGTCTTAGAGCTGTATGTGTACCTTTTATTGTGTCATGAATTCAAATCGCTGGAGTATCAGTGGTACTCATCTATAGATCACCTGGAAGTGCACTTCCTTTCAGTATGAATGTGCTCCACCGGCCAGCTATCAGTCTTTATAAGTGTAGGGTTTGAAAACATCGCTCATTTGAAGACGGGGGCTCCATTTCACACAGGCTTCACCATCTAATGGGGCTTTTCTCAGCTGAGCTACTCTTCCTCAAGTATCGATGCACGGAAAAATCGCATTTGAATATATGTTCTGTTCAAAATAATGAGTGCTGTTTTTGTGCTGGTTGATGGCGAAGATGCCAACCCTGTCTCCTAAAAATTAACGTCGTGAATTGAAACACAAGTACTTGGTTAGGTTTAGAAGATGGTCATAGTTTCAGTGATGTTGACAGACATTCACTGTAGTGAACCGTAGGGTCCCGAGGAAATTGAGTGGGTCCCTGATAAAATGTGTCTTTTGACAAATCGCAGTGTTATATGGTAACACTCATTTATGTTGAAAATGTATCTTAAAAAATTAAACAAGCGATCTGAAATATTACAAACTTACATTTTACAAAACATTAAACAAATCAAATGGGATATAGTAAGAAAAAGAATTGAGTCAGAAATTATGACATGAAACTTGACAGTAGTAAAAAAAAAAAGAAGCTGTCCTCTGAATGTTTGGTGCTAAAATAATACGACACAAATATGTTGTTTGCAAGGGCGTTTAGTCTCGTTTGTATACCTTTAGACGGAGCCATGCCAACTGGCTGCTTACAGCCTTTACGCTTCTCGTCTAACACTCTGCAAGAAAGCCAATAAGCCTATTTCCCATGTGTCCAACTATTCCCTCAGAACCTTTTTAAATGCAAAGGCCTATAATAGTGTTTCATTTATAATATTATCTGCATTTTACCTACGATATTTTGTACTGCTCTCTTTATACTTCCCTTTGTCTTTTCATACTACTGCGTACCTGTTTGCGTTGTAAAGCCCGTTACAGAAGTGCTATATAAATAATGCTTCTTCTTCTTCTTCTTCTTCTTCTTCTTCTTCTTCTTCTTCTTCTTCATATTCTACTCATTATGTTCATCGTTCCTTTTGAGAAACAGGCAAAAAGTCCTACCTCTCTGTGTTCCACAGTTTCACATTCAGTGTAAGCTGTGGGCTGGGCATGACCGCCTTCAAGCATCAACAAAAGAAAAGCCCCAGTGTGTGATTTGGTCTTTCTCTGTGCTTAGCACTTGAAAAAGATGTGTGGGTGTGCGAGACTTATAGTGCGAGACTCTTTCAGTGCCGGTGCACTGTTAAGATCTGCATCTGTTGACTGTGCCACCCACCTCCTTCTGCTTAGCCGGAGCTAGAGCTGGCTATTTTAGTTGACTGGTCGTGGACAGTCAATCAGGATTGTGTCATGGAACATGCAGGAAGGAATGTCTTGTAATACTAGTTCTACGATGTGCCAACGAGCCTCCCATTTCAAATGTTATCAGCCCATTAAAATGTTAAATGGCGTTATCAGTTGTTATCACTACCATTGTAATTCTTCAGACGGGCAAACTGAACCTACCCGCACGTTGTCAAACATCACACTTAAAGCTAGGGTTGGTAACATTAAAGAAGCCAGAAAGAGTGAGCCTGATTTTCAATATTATCCAACCAAAAAACCCACCCAGTATTGCCAACTCTTTTCCAAAGAGAGTAGCGAGCAGCACTAGCTCCAACAGTTGTTAAATCTAGCAAGAAGTTGGCAACACTGACAGTCAGGCCTCCCTCCAAAGCCACTCCCCCAAATCATGATCATTATGAAAGTAGACATGCATCAACATGCCACGCACCTCTCTCGTTCCTCTCATGCAGTATCTGTGCCCCTCGTCTCCCGCTGGAGAGTTGTGCTTCCCTGTTTTAAGCTGGTAAACACAGTGGTTTGGGTTTGATGTAGTATACCGTCAGGTCTCTTGTGAGTGTAGCAGCTATCAAAAAAATGACCCTTCTCACAAAGAGCTGAAATGCTTTTAATAATGCACAGCAGAGTCTCTGCGACTGCTCACGGAGCGCAAAAGGCATTCAGGCGTCTTTTGGTGATGAAGACGTTCTCGTCGTTCTGGAGTATCGCTACTAGTCAGCTCCTTTGTTCTGTTTCAGCAGGAATATGATAAAGCTGTTCTCCTGCCTCCATCAGACTCCACATCAAATCCCACAGCAAATATCCCACTGTTCTCTTTCTTCCCTAAGTTGCACATTTTGCAGCTCAATCTTTTAGCTTCTGATAGCAAATCTCATCACAATAGAAAGGATTGGTTTGCAGGAGAGACTGTCGCAAAAGGCTGATCCCGGAGAGTATAAATTGCTTAGTCCACCACTCAAATACTTAATATGGTTCCTGTAGATTGAATTGCACCATGTCCATAGGAGTATACATAATGACTTCCTCCCATGAATGATGATTGAAAGCTATGGTTTAGACAGGATATAATCTTCTGTCGTGAAGGAACAGCGGATGGGGATAAATATGTTGTTGCTTCTCGTGGATCAGAGGGGTTTAATTTGTCTTTCCCCGTCTCACTCTCAGAACACAGGCTTGCTCCCTTTTCTGCAGGTTATGCATATTTATACATGCAAATACAACTTGGCCTCGTCTGTCTCCATGGGGTTAAACAAGAGTTAAATTCCTTCAGCGTCCTTGGATAATCACAGAGGTGGGCTTTATTTGATAAATGGATTTTATGGCAGCGAAAATGAACCGTTCGTGTTTTGTAAGGGTGTGTTCGTGCTGGTCATTTCTGTATTTTGTGCTGTCAACAAGGAAGTTATATTGTATATTTTGACAGCTGTTACTGTGTACATGCTTCAGCAGCTAATCAACTATTTTGCAATATTTCAGTTTCCACGCCAAGTGCTCGTGAAGATGACTCGAGTCGTACGCCAATGTGTATGGTGTACAATCAGCAGATTTCGTTACTTTTGGACAGAGCGCAGCTAGCTGCTCCCTCTTCTTTCAGTTTTCATGCTAAGCTAAGATAACCGCCTCATGGCTGCAGCTTTACATGTACCACACAGACATGAAAGTACTATAGATTTCCTTGTTTAACCCTCAGGAAGAAAGCTAATTAGCATATTTCCCTATTTGCATCGCATATTTGTAGAGAAATCTGTGCTGAACAGACCAACTCTAAATGTTTTCTTGTCTTTTCTTTCCTGCAGGGATCTCTGTCAGCATCTCCACCTTTAGCCTTGTGGCCATTGCCATCGAGAGGTACAGCGCCATCTGTAACCCGCTGAAGTCTCGCTCATGGCAGACCCGATCTCACGCCTACCGCGTCATCGCTGCCACCTGGGTGGTGTCGCTGCTAATCATGGTGCCCTACCCGGTGTTCAGTGTCCTCAAGTCTTTCCCTAAGGCCAATGGTACTCTTGGCCACATGTGTCGCCTGGACTGGCCCAGTGGGCAAGCTGAGCAGACCTGGTAAGTACTGGTGGAACTACTTGCTGGCAGGGATGGGTACATTTATGACAACATCAGCTCAACAAACATTTATATGATCTGATTCTAATAATAGAAGGAAAAACCATCTGTGTATTTGGTGGACGTGACTCCATAGCCTCGACAGGGACGAGTTAGTAAAAGATGAATCCACGGAGTCTGCTTTGCTTTGGTTCTAAATGTGTGGAAACACTGATTTAAATTCAGTGTGATTGTGAAATTTACATGCAGTATGCATGATCGAGCAGAAAGTTGCTTCATTTTTTGAGCCATTCTAAATCATTGGCATTGACAAAACGTCTCATCTGTGTAGCTATAAAATGGATCGACTGCCTTCCTGACACGCAGTATAAAGCAGTTTAAGGAAAGTGCTTTGTCAGAGGCTAGAAGAACGTGGCGACTTCTCGCAGGGCTAGTTGGTGAGCCACTGTAGCGTGTGAGCTTACGGCTGACATGCTAGCCAGCTGGGAACATTATGTCAGTCACAACAGCTGTGAGCTTCTTTCAATTACCCCTAATGTGTCGTTTACTCCCCCTCAACATTCTATTCTCAGGATTGTACGTCATTTTCATCAAGAGGCATTAAAAAGGGGAAAATAAGGCTCTCCATGGTAACTTGTTTGTTAGCGAAGTTGCTACTGGGACAATAGGCTAAACCCACATAAAAGAAATATGAAAAAATGTATAACACCGACTTCTGTCTCATAACTGACAGAAAACAGTTCCTCTTTTGTGAACCGTTTTTCCTCTGGCAGAGGAGGTTAAATAAAAGTGGATAGTAAACCACAGCCTATTAGCTACAATAGCTTTCGCTATTTTCGACTCTCAAAAGCTCAGCACTGTAAAAACTGCTTGCATTTGCATGTCAAAATTCACCAAAGTTAAACTGACTGCGTCCCTGTGAGCAAATCCACTTATTGTGGTGATTGCATTACAATTATTACATTTTGTCTCAAAAATTGCTGATGTGACTGGGCCTTTAGTGTATTTTCCCTCGGACTATCCAAGTAGAGAAAGGTGAGAGTCTAGCTAATGATGGAGAGAGGGTTCTTAAATCTTGTCATGTTATGCATTAACCCCTGGGCTGAAGCTGTAAAAGTGGGGTCTGAAAAATTTATGAAATCATTAGGTGGGAGATTGTTTTTTTTAAGATGAAAAAGGTGACCAGGCAGCTCCTGTTGAGGCATAATTAGAGACTATATTTTCTAGCATGGTAGGGGTCGTACCAAAAAAAAAAAGAGAGACATCATTAGACAAAGATACTGTAGATCTGCCGTCAGTATTGGTGCTGCAAGGATACAAGTTATGATTTTGCCATCATTTTTAAATGAACATTTCTCTGCTCATGACTGCACACTGATAAGGGTGGAAGAGTAAAGCTTGTGCAAAATGTCAGGAGGGAAACGATTATTGCTGCTAGTGTCTGGATTGTTCGACGTTAAAAAAGTCATCCATCCATCTACATGCCCTCTGAGGACCAATACATGCTGCTTTGTGTCTTAAAATCACCCCAAGTAGATGGATACGCAGCCAAGGACAAGATATATTAAAGCATCTTGGGATAGACTACTCAGGGGTTCTCATAGATCTGTCCATAAACAACTTAAGGTCCTGCAGGATGGGGCAATTAAAATGAAGATGAAGCTGAACATGGCAGGACCTTGTACGTCTCCCTACTTGACAGCCTTTTGTGGTCGAACAATCTCTTTTTCTCTGACTGTCTATCAAACTGTAAAGCTTCTCTGGGAAAGACGAGGCAGTTGGAGAACAGATAATTAGTCTGCTCGGTGAGGAGGAGGAAGAAGAAAGTAAAGGCTCAGATGTCAAAAGTCCGGATGTGTCACTAAGTATGCAGACCTTTCAAGTTTTAATTCTCAGTTTCATTTTTACCCATCGGGACAGTCTTTTAAATTGCACCAGGGTTAGGGTTTAAAACTTAGATTAAAGGGAGATAACATCTTTTCCATCTGCTTTCTCGCTCTATGAAAATGGCACCTCTTTTGGCACCTAATGAAGCAGTGCATAGAGTCACTGGAGGATCCATTTTTAGATAGATGATGAGCAAATAATTTCAGGACATGTAGAAGAGCGATAAAATAGCTAATGATCCAATTTTTGGCAATTTAAGGATTTTCAATTGTTTTAATCATTCTTATGGATGGACAATTTTACACAGAATGGAGTGAACATTAAAAAGCAGCAGAGGTACTCCGGAGGGAGGAATAATCTTATTCATTGAGGCGAACTTCACTAGATAATAAAGACATTTGAATTCAACCAGATGACAGGCTCCTGATACTTTGATACTTTAGATAATGAGGACCGTGCTTTACCGATTAGATGGATTCTCAATTCCTGCATCTTTTTAGGAGAATATTAACTGTAACTGTAAAATACAGCAACATTATTTTTTCTCCTGATTTATTGCAGAGAAGGTTGCAGGACTTTTTAAATCCCTGAGTAGTGGCTGCAGGCTTCCACTCAGGTTGCGTGCAGCCCCAACAACCTCCCACTAGAATATAGGGCAGACTGCATGTCTAAACGTTGGTTACATAAAATGTGTCAATTATACACAAATTATAGTTTATAGTAAGAATGGTTGAGAAATTTCAGTCAAAACAATTAAAGTCAACATCATGGTGACACTAGAGGAAAAGTCAGGGGATAACTAAAGTCAGTAGAACTCATCCTCTGTGGACCAGAAATGTCCGTACAACATTTCACAGAAATCGATATAACAGTTGTTTTCAGATATGATGAAATTGCCATCCATAGAGCCTTGCTGCGGCTAACAAATCATGCAAGAGCAAATCAAAACTCTGCAAAGGAAGACACAGATCCAATTTCCACATCTCCCCATCGCAGGCTGAGTTTATTCGTAGCTGTGCTTGTAGTTCAGAAATGTGTAACATGTGCATAGCATTTTCTTTGATGGTTAATGGAAACCAAACACACTTCTCCTGGTTGATAATCATGTGGCTTTCAGGTGATGTGGGAACAGAGGGAGCTACAAATGAATATTCATCATGCCGTCCATCTGGGCTTCCCCCTTGAGGCGAAGCAAGCACAGATATCCACCATATTTTTTTTGGTGTTCCCGCACTAATACACGATCACTTCCTGACAGCTTTTGTCGAACAGATTTTCCACAGTATCAAACAGCCAGCTGATGAGAGGCTTTGACTGAATGAGAATTGAAAGAGGGAGGGGGGCTGCGCAGAGTTCAGAGGGTTGCCCAGGAAGACATTAGAATATCAGAGAATGAATTAAACTTCCCCGCTGCCGTTGCTTTCATGTGCTGACTGATGTGCACCGCAGACATCTGTGCATTCTGTGATTATGACGGATCAAATGGAGATGTGGCTGTAGAGAAGATTTATTACAATCAAAGTGACACCTGCACATGTTCTTTATCTTATTTATTCATGGTTTACTCTTTATAGTTTACTCTTTTACTATAATTGTGCCTCCCCCTTCAGTTCACTTTCACGTAAAAAGGTTTTATTGGTTCGATTTCTCCATTCTCGACTGAGATGCAGAACTTGTCTTTGGGTCCAATTTAAGACAATTCAGTTATTCTACAGTATTCTTATTTGTATTATTTGTAATGGAATGAAACATTAATTTTTCAAAAGGTTTGATGCGTTTTTTTTTTTTATTGAGAGTTAATGCGTGACGTTCACTGATGCCATTGAGTGATGGGGATTTCTGGCGCCCGAGATTCGATGGTTTATGTCTCCCAATTTTAACAGTGCAATTAAAAAGTGTAAATCTAAGAATGTGCTGATAAAATGTATTTAGCAGTTCACCTTTATTGATAGCCTACATTTTTGGAAAAAAAAAAAAAAAAAAAAAGAAGAAAACTCACAAATATTTGCGTCCAGCCCGCAAAGAGTCGATACTTTTACAACCCCAAGTGGTTTCTTATGTAACTCATTCATTACACTTCACAGCATTTTCAGAGCCGGTCTTATATAGAATATATGCAGAGTAATAT
This sequence comes from Bovichtus variegatus, assembly GCA_943593645.1. Lineage (NCBI taxonomy): Eukaryota > Metazoa > Chordata > Actinopteri > Perciformes > Bovichtidae > Bovichtus > Bovichtus variegatus. Next base: position 8,540,013 of record CALSCE010010649.1, read on the forward strand.
CTGCACTCAGATGCTTACAGAGGCGCTGAGCCCTTTGAATTTTGTTACTGTTGAAAGATTCCCCTCCGTCAATGTTTTCTTCAGGTTTTTTTTCACTTTACTCACTTCACTGTTTTCTTTAAAGGAAACATCAATCCATGCACTCGAGAGACCCATGATCATTACTCTGTCTGTGCCAGGAAAATGGAACGTTTATGATCAGAAAACAGCCGAGTACACAGCCCAGAGCAGTATAAAATGTCTTGCAATTGTCAAATTACAGCATATTTAACAATATCATTTCGGAAATGTCTTCTGGAAGAAAAATAAATTTGGTTGTGTTATAGCATATAGCCATGTGTACAGTCTATAGTATGATGTGCTGTATCCATGCCATACGTGCCAATATGTATACCGTGTAAACTGTCAATACGTCAACAGGACAGTTTGATAAGGTCGTGTTGAAAAGCTCCCCTCAGTTAAACAGGATGGCTAATACCTTCTTAAAGAAAGTGGTGTTCTGTAGTTTTAGACCTGCAGCAGCTAACTGGTCCAACTGGCCCACCTCACTCTGCAAACTAACCCAATGTGTCCTTGTGTTGGGAGGACATGACAGCACATCATGTTTGTGTGCAGAGTACACAATGTGAGATGTCTGGCCACAAACTCCAAACAAACAGGATCAGCATTTCATCTCTACTGCTGGGCCCATTCAATCTACATTTACAGTCCTTTATATAAAAAAAAAATATATATTTTTAAAAAAAACCAGCAAACTACTAACTAACTGGGCAAAGTTCAACCAAACTGTTGAAACACAACACTGCAGTTTTATCGTCGTAACTTCGGTCCGTGTACGCTTTTGATCGTTTGTTTATTGGACTAAATCCAAAACGGCAGAAACGAGAAAAACAACAATTACCTCTCGACATTCTGTTGATGATGTTGAAAATTCTGGCCATATCTTGCACATTGTACTTTATAATCATTTATCCATTTTAGCATTTTTCCAGGTTATACATTCTTCTACTCCACGCGTCACAGAAAAGACAGCTCTGGTTCTGCTCCATCAATTTTCATCCTCTTTTGTAGAATTCTTTGCAAAAAGCATTTGCATATCAAAATGGTAGATATATGCAAACATGGCATCAGCAAAAGGACCAGAGTGACAAATAAAACAGTCCAAAGGGAGGCAAGTATCGAAGAAGGTCGAACCACAGGGGGCTGAAAGAGCTTGCTAGCCTGCAGGGAGGACAGGCAGAACTGGCCTGGGATGCTGCAGTACCTTTTTGCCAGACACCACAGGTGTAAAGAGGGCTGTTAGAAGGGGTCAACCATCTGCAGGGCCTCCAGCACAGCGCCAACATACGCCGAAGGTGTACGAGGAAAGAAAAAATATCCTTTTCCAAGTTCACAAGGGAGTTTTTCAGGCTGTGGTTGCGTAACCTCATGTGTTTGGTAGGTTTTGAGGGCTGATTCAACTCCTCCCCCCCACACACTCTGAGTTGTTTTTCTCTTTCCTCTCTGGCTGTTTTTCAGGTATGTGCTGCTGCTGTTCACTCTGTTCTTCATCCCGGGAGTGGTGATGATTGTAGCCTACGGTCTGATCTCCAGAGAGCTCTTCCGAGGCATTCAGTTTGAGCTGGGCCAGAACACAGAGACCACCACCGCCGGTGAGATCCATCGTACATTAAATCCAAACTCCAACAGGCTGTGAGCTCACATTGATTTATTAATTCACACTCAGGACGAAAACATACATTTCGTGTTTTATAGACCTGTATGTGAATTACATTAGAAAGAGAGGCTCCAGCAGGATTTCAGATTGACAGCTGCCAGTAATGAGAAAATGTACAATTAAATACATAGTTTTTATTGTGTTTTCTAGTTGTATGCACTTTCTAATGGAAACAAACCACGATTCTCAGGCAAACAGATAATGCAGCAAAACCGAAGGGAGACTCAATCAGAGAACGACATTTTGTCGTGCCTACAGGTTCTCCACCTAAAAATAGACTTATTGTCAGTTGTCTTTATACTACTTGTCATGCGTCTTCGTACGTGTTTGGAATTTCTCTGCAGACCCACACCAAGCATTTCCCATAGAAAAGGAAATATCTGTAAGGTATAGCTGAAATATGGTCCCTTTTAGTGAATTATTACTGCTGTTGTTACTGAGTGCATCAGGGGCAGCAGTTTCCATGGAGTCTTGTCTGTGATTCATCAAGGTTGAGACGATCTGAAATAGCCTTCGGTAGCAACTGTTAAATCTATTGCTAAACAGTGTATTATTTCTTCGGGATGCAGCAAAATATTGAACTTCCATCTTTGGCATTTAGTTGGTGTTTTGTGCCTGCTGTAAATATTCCTCCTGTTCATACTAATCCCGAACACATCAGAAAGTACATTTGCAATGTACACTATTTAAAAAAAGATACATTACATTTAGGGCCAAATGCTACTGAAAAGATGTTTAGTGTTGAGTAATAGAGAGTTTGGATGTTTTGAAGTGTGGTTGTATGAGGCACATAACCATAGTCAATGTATCACTTGCAGTAGATGGCGGTCGGTACATTGCTTGGCTTCCTGCTGGTACCCCTGTGGACGGACGCAGCAGCAAAATGTATTTTAGCCACTTAGCCAAAAAAGTCAAAAATAAAAATCAATATCAGTTTAAGTGTACGCCATATTTAGAGTTATTTCACTGCTTTACCTTCCTGTCAGACGGACCCTTTCAAGAGGGAACTGAAGCTGTTATCTATGCTCTCTTCAAAGCCACCAGACTCTATTGTAAAAAGAAGTTGCTGATCTACCGCTGCCTTGATCGGTCACTTTGTTGATGTTATTGTGCGACTTTGGTGTTTTAAAAAGGGGTTAGTTTGGAGTCTCAAAATAAAATTAGGGCTGCAACTAACGATTATTTTCAGAAGCAATCAATGCGCCGGTTAATTTCTTGATGAATCGATTCATGTCTTTAAATATCTTGTTTTGTCAGTCCAAAACCCAAAGATATTCATTTTAATATGATATAAAACTGAGAAAAGCAGGAAATCTCCTTATTTGAGAGGCATCAAAACAGCGTTTTTGAATTAATCGATTATCAAAAAAATTGGAGGACATTTTTTGTCAATTGCCTCATCGACTAATTGTTGCAGCCACGGACAAACTAACCGATCTGCGGTAAAATTACTGTTTTTGTCAAAAGGAGTCTGGTGGCTTTGAAGAGAGACGGTTTCAGTTCCCCGTAGGTCTGACGGCAAAAGGTAAAGCGGTCGAAATATTCTGAATATAGCGTACACTAACCAATAGATTTGGTATTTCTTTAAAAAGGTGGCTAAAATATGCTTACATTTCTTAGCTTCCTGCTGATACTCCTGTCTGCTTCTCCAAACTGGGGCCGCCATCTACTATAGGAAATACACCGACTATGGATAAGTACCTCATGCAAACCCACTTCAAACAATATAAACTATCCCTTTAAAAACTTAAGTCCACCAAAGCCCTCCAAATGTAAACCTTCCGACCCTCCACAGGCCAGAAGAACGGTGTAGGAAGGGTTGTCCCAGGGTCCAATGATGACGACGATGGTTGCTACATCCAGGTGTCTAAAAAACCCTCGTCCGCTGTGGAGCTCCGCACTCTCTCTGCCTCGTCTAGCGCCACCCAGGCCAAAACTGAGCGTGCCCGCAGCAACACCTCGGAGGCCAAGCTGCAGGCCAAGAGGCGAGTCATCCGAATGCTGATGGTGATTGTGGCACTCTTCTTCATCTGCTGGATGCCCCTGTACTCAGCAAACACCTGGAAGGCCTTTGACCTGAATTCAGCCTCCAAAGCCCTCTCAGGAGCACCCATTTCCTTCATCCACCTGCTGTCCTACACCTCGGCCTGCGTCAACCCCATCATTTACTGCTTCATGAACACGCGCTTTCGCAAGGCCCTGTTATCCACCTTCGCCTGCTGCTGCCGCAACCGGCTCTGTCGCTGGTGGTGCAGGAGAAAGGAGGGAGGAGAAGACGGCATCAACGCCACCTCCATGGCCACGTCGATGGCCACCTCCATGTCCAAGTTCAGCTACACCACCGTCAGCTCCACCGGCACCTGCTGAGCCTCAGGTAGAGCTGGGCGGTCACATGAGTGGCTGTCGGGGGGCAGCGGTTACTGTGTGCACCATCTGTTTAAATCTTCATCTTAATATGCTATGAGTCATGCGCTGAGTAATATTCCTGCCCTCGTTTATGAAGCCTTTTTAAAAGGTCTCCTTCAAATTCTGTGTGCATGGTTGCAGAATGTGAGGCGGGCAAAGCGCTGTTTCAGTTTTGTGACATTATTTTTCTTCTGTTTAATTGGCAGCATCCGCTTTGTTGCATCCCGAAGAGAACATCAAGTGCCTGTGCTCTTTGTGTGGCTTTGTTTGTCATGGTAGTTTGTTCACTGGCTCACAGACATTTCAGTGAAAAACTGCGTTGAAAATATGAATCCTGTGTACTTGTAAATACTGTTTTTATGTTCTTACTGTGCCAAAGGATAATACTGTTGAACAAGGAGGATGCATTACCTCAGTAATGAATCAGTATGGATTTCAGATCCTTTTGTGTTTAATGTGGTTTGATCTTTATTCATTCAGGGCATCTTCCTGTTATCAGAATTATTCTACTGATGGCTACTCTTGATATTGTTGGGTCCCTAATTTATGAAATACCTTAACAGCAAGAAATCAGTCTATTTGCACCAAGAGATTAAAAAAGGCTACAGTTAGTCCAGAGGTTTCTGGACATGCTTCTTACTTAATGTTTCGCTCTTATTGAGTTTTGTTTCATCACTTCTTGTGTGTACAGCATATTTTCTGCTAACACCAAAATGTACTGTTTTGCAGCACCGCTCTCTGATTCAAGTTGATAAGGCAGGTGTATCTTTACATAAACATCTCGACGATAAACATCGGAGGAATGTAATTTAGTCTTATTTCTTTGCATACATAAATGAGAAAGCCTGGTGTTACAATAAGGCCATTTTTTTGTGTTCATCCACTCTGCAGCATGACAAACTGGGATCAAACCGGCTTAGTCGTGGAACTTAAATTCCCTGTTGCCACTGCTACAAATGTTTGTAGAATACTGATGCAGACATTAACATGAGGATGTGAACTGTTAGAGAAAGTGCACATAGTCCATCCATAAAAAAGCTGACCCTGCTACACATAGCACGCAAAAGTGCTTTAGTCAAACTTACCTTTTCTGCACAATTATCCCTCTGGTGTCTTTTATGTACTGACTCTGCCTTCCGCTGCAGTGCTGCCAATTACTCTGAGCATTACCTAAGCACAAAGACCCCGTTTCCAGGCTTAGACTAATGAGGTGTTTTTCAGGGACCCTCTCCTGCAGTGCAAATCTCATTGCTTTGCCTTTGGAAAACTGATGACAAGTGGCTCCTCTGACGTGCCACATCTGAGCCCGTCAATTCATTAATAATAACAATAACAACAACAACAACAACAACAAAATGACTTTATGGCATCCTTCATTGAAAGAATGGAGCTCAATATGCGCTACAATAAGGACAAAATTGTTCGGCAAAAACAAGTGCAAAGTCACGTTAATAAAAGTTAGGGCAATTAGAATTGAAGGTGTGCCAGCTGCCCAGTGAGCTCTTACTCGTTCTTTGGAGGCAGACCGTTAAATTAGCTAAATAAAATGACAAAAAATGTCAAATACTCGGAGCGGATATATTCGTCCGATCGCCCAACCCTAATCTAATTCAGAGGAACCTTTATGCGTTAGCTTTGGTTTGGACTCGGAAGAAAGGATTCGAAATGATACATTTAAAAGTTCATTTTATCTGAAAAACTTGGAGGATTGTGCCGTTACACATTGTTGAGCCAGGAGTCACGTTTCAGGAAATGTCTAAAACACAAAAGGTAACGCTCACTGAATCGTACGGATCGAGTGTGTCTACAATGTTGAGGCAGACTTGTTTCATTCATGACTTCATGATTCAAAGTAAGCAGTAGATAAATATAAAATTCCCATGGAAATTATTCATAGCTTCATTCATGAATTCAGTCAATTCTGCCAAAAACATGGACATAATGCAGTCGCAGTGAATAGTTTTACATCCCATTAAGATATAAAGTAGACTCTGAATGTTACCAGTTGGCCTCTGCACAAATATCTGGATTTGTGTTAAACGTGTGATGTAATACTTTTGTCCTACATGCGGTTGAACGTTGACAGCTTAGTGCTGTCGTTTCAAGTTTGGTCTTCTTTTTCATGTCCTCCATCGCCGAGCACTCCCTACAGCCCCCCCCCCCACCCACCACCCTCCTTTTTATCCCTGTCAGTGCAGAGGCGTATGAATACATGAATGGCAATAGTGTGTGGGTGACAGCTGAGATTTGCAGGCACAAGCGCTGTCCGAGAGCAGTTTACAGGCTGTGGCAGCGAGTTCGGCTCTTCTCTGGATTTCTGTGCCAATTGTCTGACTTTTTAACACCTTGTCTGGCGGCCTCCACTGTGTGCGCTTTTGTAATTAAAGCAGAAGACAATGAGTGATTTCCATATCTTTGCAAGCCGACCTTGCGGATTTAGTCAGGATTTACTTTACCGTCTCAGTGCACGCTTTCACTTTCCATCAAATTTGTATTTTATTTACATGTTTTGTTACATTCTGAAATTCCAGCATATAGTTTATTAAATGACAAAAGGTTAAGTATGTGGAGTTGTGATAGCTGAGTAGGAATAATTAATAAAAGCCTCTTATCCAGAGCTGGTACTATTTTGTATTTCATGGCCTGTAGATTTACAACTTAAAAAAAATGAATCTCAGTCTCCAGTCATGTGCATTATGAATGAACAGTGCACAAAGGTTATGGTGTAACCTTGCTCACTAAAAGTTATGGTAAAAGCCTCCCAGAGAGGCAGGGATTTGCTCTTGAAAATGTTGTTTTTGTTGAATTTTATATCTGTTTTTATATTTACCTCAGCAGGCCAGCAGGTTATACATTATTAAAATGAGCAAACCTCCCAGACTTAGAGCTGCTGCAACAACTTGCCTGGCTCCGTCCAAAGCTTTAATGCCTTCCACCACCTCTATGCTGACTAATTACCACGTGTCGGGGGTCTATTTGCCAGGTAGATATTTTTTAAAGTCCGGGGAAAGCAAAAATATTTATTAAATTAGCCCATACAAAAAATGTGTAATTAACCAACCAGCCAAATTAGAACTTTGATTTTTCAAATGCCAGATGGCCCGTACACCACCGGCTGTGGTAAGTTTATAACTTGTGATGGCGTGGGAAAAGCACGGATTCTGCGCTCTAGTTTTTAACGTAGTGTTTTCAGTAATTATTTTCTAACGTGTAATGTGTTCAGAAACAAATCTCTGATTTTACTTCACCCCGACTTTAAATCTAAGGCTAGCCGTTTCCCCCTGCTTCCAGCCAAGCTAAGCTAACGGGTTGCTGTAGCTTCATATTTAACGTGAAGTGGCATCAATATTCTCATCCAATTCTCCACAAAAAAGCTAAATACACATTTCCCATCATTATTTAAGGCTATATGGAGCACTTCCGCCTTTGCAATCCTCTGCTCAGTAACTGTGAATGTATCCTGAAAAAGTCGGTTACCAAGAGAATTGATTTTTTTTTACCATAAACGCATTTAGTTTACAGACTCCTGAAAAAATAAGGTAAAAATGCAACTCCAGGGGTAAGGAATGCAATTCTTACCCTGTCCCCAGAACAATGCCTGATACAAATAGAAAGTGAAATGAGATGGAGGCACGGGAGTGTGCACACAGCCGGTTTCTCTCTTATCTCTACCGCCCTCAACAAGAATCCCATTAGGTGCTCTAGGCGGCACACAAGGAGGAAAAAAAACGCAAAAAACTCTTCAGCTCTGCACACAACACATGGAACAATTTCCCCGACCATCTCGGGACACAAAAGTAGCGACAGCACAAAATATAAAACTCAAATGTCATAAATGTCATTTTCTGGCAGTGAAAATAGTAACCTCCTCATATGTGTGATGATTCATAGGGCATGTCATGTGTGCTCTTAAGCTGCTTATTATGATTTTGCTCTTAGTTAACCTCTAGTTTGGAGGATTCTCATGTTTTCACTGTAGTTGAAGGATTACACACTCACCTTGAGCTTTCAAACCCAACAAAGCTGCTTTTCTTAATTCCTGAAAAGTTGACTGCTGGGAGTTGCGATATTTTCAGCCAGCAGCAAACACTGAGAAATCTCTCGTAGGTAAATTAGAAGAAGTTGTTTCTCAATTATTTATAATGGCTTATTGGATGGGGGGTGGCTGCAGGTAAAATGCTATATGCCTCTGCTATATTTCTTTTATTTTTGTTCTTCTGCAGAATAATTCATAATTGCAAAGGGTGATTTTTTGTAGTTTTACCTCAGGCGCAGAATGAAATATTTAGTTTAGGCCTACAGGTTCTGTACCTGAGAAACATAGTTAATAGTCTCATCTGTTTTCATGTTCATGTTTTACTCAGCCTTACAGAGTACCTCCTTGTAAAAAGGGAAAATGTGTCTTTGGTAGCTTTCTCTTCTCCCCTTCCCGAGTTACAGGAAGAGTAGAGTTGTTCTTTACACCTTTCGACGGAGAATCTTAAGTGTTAACATGCAAGTCTCAGCTTCAAGGAGAAAAAAATGGTAAACAAACTGAGAAATGCTGAGGTGCAGAGCAGGCGCAGAGATGAGGTGATGAAATCATATATGTGGCTCTTTTTAGCGCTGGAAATCCTGCCCTGATGGTGAAGCTGTCTGTGTTTGTGCGTCTACGTGCACTAAATGTTTACCACAGCAGTTTCTGCTGAAGTCTTTTTACATTTTGTCACATCTGGTGCCTGCTTGTGCTACATTGTAATACTATAAACTGTGTAATTGTCTGTTAGTGGAAACAGGACAATACTACATGTCTGTGAAAGGTTTTAAATGTACCGTTATTGATGTTTGTGATGTTTTGCTTTCACTGTATCTCCAGTATGATAGTTATTATGATGCGGTTTTTGTTACTGGCTACACGTACAGTATTTTTCATGCCAAATGTCCATTATTTAATAAAAATAAATATTTGGGAAAAACATGATGTGTGTGAGAGCATGCGTTTTCTTCAATATAAAAATATGATTCTGGTATGAAATCTGCGAGATAATAAACAGTATCCGCCTCCGGAGGAGTCGCTCTCCACCAAAGTTTGAAAGACTTTCACATCTTAAGCAGAGGAGAGCTGGATAAGTATTCAGCAGTGAAACAAAAAAGGCAGATGAATAATAAAAAACAACAAACAATGGCAAGTCACCTTCCCCATCGAACACATGAATCAAAGTCCTCGGCGGGCGAGAAGCCCTCAGGAAGTTCAAACTCGCATTTCACGTATGAGGAATGAGGAAGAGGCTGAATGCTCAGGAGTGATTGCCATAGCAACGTGCCCGACCACAACTTTAAATCGGTCGTCTTTTCAAGTTATCCTTCAGAGACGTGGTCCTCGCCTTGTGTGAAAACAGAAAACACATTTGTTTTTTTCCTCAGGCTGTGCAGAAGCCCATGAGGCTTTTTAAATATTTTACACCGTCAGAGCGCACAGTGGAATATGCCATGTTCCCTGAATATTAATGATAGCTATGCTGTTGACTGATGTAATGGATATCGGTTAGAGGCCGCTGTCTATTCTGAGAAACTAATGCGTAAGAGGAATTGCAAAACCTTATACAAATTTTTTTTTTTTTTTATACATTTAAAAAAAAAAATCTTATTAAAGAGTGGCAAGTAAGTTTCTCCCGCAATGTTTTATTTTGGATGTCATTCGATGAAGTTAAAAAATTAAATAAAATCAGGAAGAGTAGAATTTCTACTTTTTAATTAAAACCATCAGCAGGTAGAGGTGCTGGGAAACACTCGATAATTAATATAATAATGTGCCCGCGTGCTCAGCTGCGTTGCATTAGGCTGATGATGTCACAGCCTGCTGACATTTAGACTTTTCATAGTAGGAGAAGCACAGCCGTCAGTAACAACATGAAGGACGGCTCAGCTCTATCCAAGTGTCACAGTAACACTGTGTGACTGTGAGCCGGCGTGCTCGACACCAAGACGCAGAAACCGAAGCAGCTAAATGGAAATCAGCCATCATTCATTTGATTATTTACACCTGTGATTTTCCTACAGTCACATGTCAAAGTCTTTTGTGAAAAAAGGTCATCTTACAAATAACATAGGCCTGTGAAATCATCAGCTTAATTGATGCAAATGTGCAATTAGCTGCCACTCCGGGTACTAATTAGCTTCCCGACACCTCTGCCTGCTCCCGATGATGGTTTTAAAGAAGTCGTATTTTATGATGTCATCCCATGAAATTATTTTTAAAGTCTTGGTAAAAATACTACATTGAATAAAGTGATGATGGGATTAAATGTCTTTTTTTTTTTATTAAATCAACTTTCTTTAATGAATATAACTCGTCAGTTTCATCAACATTAATAAATGTAGGCAGCAGGCTAATCCAATAAGGGCATAAAATAATGAAATAATAGCTCCCTGAGGCTTATAGCAACATTATGCCTCGACACAAATGGCAAGCAAATAAAATCAGAACATTCCAATTGAAACATTTTGTTTTCTCAAAATCTGAACAGTTTGGTGCAGAAGTCGGGTGTGACTGACACTCACTTGTGCAAAGGATGGCGGCTGTAACCAAGGTAACAATGTCACAAACGCTAACAAATACACATGTTGTGAATTTTGGAATTGATTACTTTTCGACTTCACTACACTCTGGAGTTATTTTGAAATGTTTGGATCAGACACAATCCTACGCAGACACCGCTGGAATCTAATTCTACAAATAGTATAATACTAATAAGAATAGTGTCGCCTAATCTTTATCTGCAAAACACCGGGAAATACGTACAGGGTAAATTAATAGACATACAAAAACAAAAAAATCTGCACAGCATCTGAATGTCGATTTAGAATCCGAATTCCAGCGTTATGAATGAAGCTTCGAACTCGTACAAGCCTAGCTGCTATAATCAATACTTTTATGTTAATAATGGATGACGTGTAATGTGAGGGAGGTTGTTAATTTTTAAGCACCCACAGAGAATTATCAGCCAAATCTGTAGTTCCACTCGGCTCTACAGAGCATTTTTTTAGCCCTTTGTTTTGGTTTTACTGCACAACTACTGTTTTGGTTGACCACTGTGTGTTGTGTCGGCTCCAGATGCAGGCAGTGGTTTTCAGCAACAAAAAACCAAGCAAGCTCTAAAAAACCAACTGTTGCGAACAAGGATAAGGGGCAGTTTCACTTCATTTGCAGGGCTGTACCGAATGTAATCATTTTCTTTTACTAATGGTACTAATTGTAGGTTTTTGAATGAAGCTTATAGTCATAATTTAAATCAGTCTACCACTATTTCTGACTTCTGAGTGAGATTCACAACCTGAATGATTTCAAACAAGTGATACTGGAGAGGCATCCTTATGTTTCAGAGGTTACTCAGCTATTCGACACCTGTAAGGCTGCAGAGCGCCACATTGTTGTCAAGTCATCTGTAATTCCAGTCAATAATGTGCTTCCTCAGCCCTGCATGCTGCAGCTGCCATTACGGAATCCTACACTATTTGTCATTGCTGCCTTTAGCCCCGGGGTTCAGTAATGGACGTCAACAGTGTAACGTCTAGGACATTTTAAACCCCTCTCCCTGCGCCATCTGTACCACCCCCAACAGAGAAACACAGACAGCTCATTCATCTTCTTTCCAACCCTCTACCAGGTATTGTTAATGGCCTCTCATCACCTCCAGCCCATTTCTCTTCTTCCTCTCATCTTCCTCTTCCTTCTTCCCATGCAACACAAAACATAGGGAACACTGGCTTTTTTCCATTATAAAAAGGTCTGGCCAGCAGGTTGAGGCTATGATGTGCCCTAATGCTTTTTTCTACAAAGGCAGGGGTTGTTGCATTTGGGACCCAAGATAAAATACAGCATTATACAGAGCAGCAGGAACCCCATTGCAAAACAGCCTAAAGGAATAAAAAGAACTTTAACATTTCGTCCTGTTTTGTACAATAGATCCATGTGTTGCTATGGACGTTACTGCAAAGCTGATCCAATGTAACATTTAAGTAATGTTTTCCATTTCCAGACGACGGAGCATATATAGGTATTTTCAGCTCAACTCATAGAGCGCTTTTTTTTAAGAAAGCCAGTGTGAGCTATAAAAGCCTTCAGGCCACAAATTATTCCATTTTTTGTTCCCCCTTCAGTGCAATTCACACACCTTCCAGTGTGAGCAGAACATGGTGCCTTTATTGAAGGTGCTAGAAAGCTCAGTGTGTCCCGTGACGATAATCCAGAAATAATAAGGTTTTCACTTTACCTTTAGAGTGATATAGATCCTAAGAGTGAAGGGGGCATTGAGAAAGGTCACCTCTCAGAGAGGGAGAGGAAGAAAACGGGAAAGGAGCTGGATGAAACTTTCAACCCAGGCTGCTAAAAGACCAAAAATATCTACCGCAAACACCTGCCCCTTTCACTAGAGCTAATTGTGTCTTTATCCTTGGATGAAAGAGCCAAACTTAACGCTACACTTGTTACCAAAATGTGTTTCTTTGCAAACAAGCTAAGGGTATTTGTGCCATTTCCAATTCTGTATAGAATATTTATGCAACCTAAGTATTAAAGCAAATAGTAAGCAACAAACTATTGCTTTTGGGTTCCCGCTATGAGAGATCTGAAACATAGCCCTCGGGGGTTTGTTGCAAAAATGTAAAAAAAAATCCTTGTCGAACAATCTTCTTTCACTCTAGTTTATCTCAGCAACACTCCTGAGTGTCGCTGTCAGCAAGTAAGACCGTTTGTGACATGACACACGGCCTGATGAATGGCAGTCGAAGATGCCAAAAATAAGCTATGAAAACCCAGTTGTCATTCCTGTCCTTCAACTTTGATGGCTTTAATGACTCCCATTATCAGGAAAGGATGTGCTAACAGCGCTAATGGCCCATTGTGGGAGAAAAACCTTCTGCTTGACACTCCCTCCTTGAAAACGTCGTCCCGAAAGAGACAGATTTAACGCATCAATCACTTTGATTTCCTTATGTTTTTCAAAGATTTCTCACCATTGATAGTCAGGTTTTCCTTTGCGAGATATGCCATTTAGTTGCTAAGTAACTGAAGTGAAAAGTCTGACATATTCCTTATAAAAACACATCGGCTGTCTGGCTTGAGTACTGCGAAGAGCTGAGAGTTAACATTTGAAGCATATGGTTTGGAGTGCATGGGAATGAAACCTTGCATTAAATGTACGTGTATGCAAAGACATTATATATTCACTCTAATTTCCCATGTCACCACTTCAGGAGAAGACGTGGACTCCCAATTTGATCATTTGTGAGACTCTCCCAGCTATTTTCTGCTTGCTAATGGGATTGGCACAGTCACATTTTACTGCAGGAAGTAATCACTTGGCCTGTGTTATGGGAGCTAATAGCAATGGGTTCGGACTTTACCGACTTCATTTAGCGTTTATGTTGTCGGTCCTAGCAACTCCGAGCCGGGATCAACAGCTTGCTGTGCTTGGCAAGTGTTGTGCATTAATTTCCTGCACCAGAGGGAAGTGTGAAGAAGTGTCAGTATAACAGGTTTATACTCTCATCTTTGGCACGGCACAGTTCTTCTCCTTTCTGTGATGGTTAGAGAATGTGTGTGTTTGAGCGAACCAGCGAAGACGGGTCAACCTTACACCGTTTCCTCGAGAATCACACCTTGATCACCATCGTCATGAGACGAACAGATGAGGGATGTCCTCTGAAGAAAATCCATTTCCAACATTGATGCTTCAAGCTTCTAAATTAACTTGAGTTAAATGTACTGTCATTACACATGTTTTTTTAAGCATGAAGAGGTTTTCTACCATGAAAATCTTGTCGTTTCATGCACCTTTTTAAAAAGGACTTGAATGAAAATGGATGTGTGGCAGAAGAAGGGGGAAAAGATAAAACAAAACACTTAATGCGAAGAGCTCTTGGGGTGTCAATATCCTCTGCTGTCAGCCTGACTTTGCGGTTAGAAATATCAGCAGACTGCGTCCTAATTAAAAGTGCACTTTATAGTCAAACTAAAAGCCTCTCAACTGATTTCGGCATGTTTATGATCCATGAGCAATGAAGCAAAGGTGTAGTTTTTTATGGTAATATTGCAACAATGGATCTAAAGAGGAGGCCGTTTGCTTAATACAATCAGGTAAATATTCAACCAGATTCAATCCAGCAATTCAAAAAAAGACACCAGCATTTAAGAAGCATTAGAACATTAACAGTGAACATGTAAAAATTCCATTAATTTCAATGAAATCTCAGTGATGGCGAGGACAAGGTCAATCCGTACAAATATGCACCATTGACCAATAATCAATCTCGACAGTGCTGACCTTTAAGGGAACGGAGAGCTAGAGCTGGAAGAAATGAAGGAAACTATTAGCTTTGCTGCACCATTCCCTTTTACTTAACCTCTGTTGGAGTTTAAACTGCTTCAAATAAAAATGTAATGTTTTTTTTTAAACATCGATGAGACAAATAAGCCTTTTGACGAAGCTGTGTGAACAAGTCACAACCTTCGACAGTAAAAAAATGAACCTCAGTTAGCAGTTATAGCTTTCTTTTCACTAATAAATGGATGAAATGATGTATAATCTCGAGGGTAAAATGCCAGGGGGGAATAAACACAGTACAGAGAAATAAAAACTGATTAGCACTAGCATGTTTGCAGCTTGCTAGCATGTTAGCCATTAGCTTGCCATTTAGAGTTGAGTGAGAGTATGAGACATTTTAGATACAGTCCAAGCCTGACATGAATTTACATTCAACATATATTCAGTATCCAAGCAGCTGGAGTCTGGTGTGCTCAGTATAAGCCATGTGCTATATCGCAAAGCTAGTTGAAAGGCTATGGCTCATGAGAAATTGTCTCTGGTGGGTTAGATGCAATTTATTTTGAATGTAAACCACAGTAGACAAAGTAAAGCTCAGTCAGTACAGATGGAGCAAAAGTAAGAAACCTTCACTACAACATAAACAACCCTCAAGGAGAAATTCACCAGCGCTGACAAATCAATACTCCTGATAGCCCATTAGCTCATGGTATCTTTAAAAGGGACTATTCCTCAATAACATAATTGTGATGATGAGCGTAACCATCAGGGCTGTCATTAACGTGATCATTTCAGAACCACTAACTATTACAGGGGCATCAGGGGCCTAGTTTGTAAAGTCATCTCCCGTTTTATTTGTTCTGACAAATAGTACAGGTTTAAAGTTACGCAACTTTCATGCATCTGGTTTACAAAATCAAAATGAAAGCTGTCCAGTGTTATTTATGAAACTAAGTTTAAGTTCACCTCCATTCCGACATCAGGATGATTTTCTAATTAGGAATACCCAACTAGACAAAATTGCTGAACACAGCTGCACACCCAACTCTATTACAAGACTGCCTGAGAGACTGAGCGCACATCAAACTGCACCATTTCCTGCACAGTTCACACTGGGAACACCTCTGGTTTACATACGCTCCGATAATTGGTTGGTAATTTGATTGAGTCTTGCCTCATTTAGATTAAGGTAATGAAAGTAAGATCATAATTAGTGTCGGGAGCAAAGCTGGATTCAAACTCTTCAATTATCTGTCCATGTAAACACTGCCATCGAAGTTATATTGGTTTTAATGATGTTGTGTGTTGACCCACATGTCGAGGTGGTGTAGGTATATCGGATTTTTTCGCGCAGGGCAACTACCCGTTAAAAATAGATCTAAAACTCTGAACGCCGTATACAAGGAAACACGATGTATGAAGACATAAATACAATGAAATGAATAAAGAACACTATGTGCATACAATATACAGAAGAGAGATCTGTGCAAAGTCCTATGCAGACAGTGGGTAAATGTCTTTGAATGTGCAGTGTGCGTGTGTGTGTGTGTGTGTGTGTACACACAACATTATTTACCAGGAATTGTTTACAAGAGCACAGCATTCTTCATGGATCTATAATCTTAATTTTGCTCTAAAATTGCACCAGAATGATGCCTTTTACTTTAAGCACGAGTGTAAAGACAGAATGAATCTGCTTCATAGATGTATAGAGATAAGAGGAACGGGAGAAAGAACCTGAGCTTCTGGTGAGTTCAGAGTTCAGTGTTATATATACAAAAATAAAGAAATATATATACATTTTTCCATTCCATAAGGCCTTCACAGTTAACTTCTGGTGAATCCCAAGCTCCAGGTAAAGAGAGCTTTAGATCTTGTTTCATTAACAGAGCTGTGTGTGTGCAACATGCACCTGTAGCTAAAACACAAGTGAGACCACAGTGACATTTAGAGACCATTTAGTGACGCACAGAAAGCCAGTGGAGGAGGTAGCAGTAACTTAACCTCGTATTATCTACAGTAAAACTGGCAATGAATATAATTTTACTGGCCCAGAGCACAAAATAATCATAAAATAAATAGGAATCAGGTTATTAAGACCAAAGAAATTAGCAGATCAGGCTGACCCTGGCAGTAATATTTGGGACTGTGGCACTTCGCGCTTGCGTCACAGCTGATGTCTGTTTTAACGGGGAGAGATGGAAAAACATGCGACTCAGTCACGCTGCCCACATCTCCCACATTTCCCACATTTCCTCTGCTCTCTGAAAACCCTTCTGGCCGCGTTTGCCAAGTCTCTGCACCTTGGAGTCCAAACTGAGGAGGAGAGGAGAGACATCATCCGTCATCCTCGTTGACACCTCATTATGAAAATGGTGATCTCCGAGGCCACACCACATGGCCCGGTGGCACGAGGCCGCCTGCTGCTGGCTCCGTTCTCTGAGAGAGTCTGAAAGCCAACGGGCAGGCAGAGGATGCGGCTTTGGCCTCGGTATTGTGGGGGAATGTATGTGTGATGACGGAAAAAAAAAACGGAGGAGAATAAGAAAAGGTGAACATACTTTGGGACTGTAACTCAGGCTGATTTGACATGAGTTTTGGCTGTCGCTTACAAATGCATACGGACAGCACTTAGGCACAGAGGCTGAAAATGTCACATATTCCTCACAGCTTCCAAAGGATTTCTCATACAAGTCTGATCTTGTCCCCTTGGGTTCAGGATGCTTCCCAGAGATGAACATGCTTTTCAGTGAGACAACATCAAAGCAGCGGGATTAGGTGTTGATTGAGCTCGACAAACAGAGAAATAAGTGTCACGCAGAGACTTCAATGATAAAGACGGAGATGAAAACAAGTGCAATATTGTATATATATATATGAATATATATATTCATATATATATATATATGACTATATATATTCATATATGAATATATATATTCATATATATATATATATATATATATGAATATATGTATATATATCTTCACTTTCTTTGTGACTCTTTCGCTAAATCCAGAGTTGTTTACAGTCCTTCCGGCTCTGCTAGCGTTAGCTTGGCAGCTAGCGATGCCGCCTCGCTCTTCCTTTTCACGTCTTTCCTGCTCGGTGTGTTTCATGTTTAGCTATTTCTCTGCCTCCTTTAGAGATAATGGTACATGTATTAAATGTAGTTTATATTCAGGGTTGGGGGCGAGTTTTAGAGGGTTAGAAGCGCGGCTCCGCACCATGGAAGGTAAACTAGCAACTGTAGCTGTAAGCAAGCCCCCTGTAGCCAGTGCGGGCCGACCAGAGCTAGCTCCAGTTAGCTGTCCCGAGCAGCCTGGAGACTGGGTGACTGTCCGTGGGAAGTATAAGTAGAAGCCCACGGTTCACCACCAACCGCTTACTGTTTCTAACAGGTTCTCCCCACTCAGCGACAGTGGTAAAAATTAACACCACAACACCACCACTGCAAAAGTGCAACTAAATAGAAAAATTAAATGTGGACTCTTAAACATCAGGTCTTTGTCATCTAAAACTGGATTAGTAATTGATTTAATATCAGATAATCAGATTGATTTACTTTGTCTCACTGAAACCTGGCTGAGACATGAAGAATATGGCAGTCTAAATTAATCCACTTCACCTAGTCATATTAATACTCACTCGAGGTCGAGGTGGTGGAGCTGCAGCCATATTCGACTCAAGCCTATTAATCAATCCTAAACCTAAACTAAACTATAACTCTTTTGAAAGCCTTGTTTTTCCTTGTGTGAGAATCTAAGGACAGAGGGTGTCGTATCCTGTACAGTCTGTAAAGCCCAAGACAAATGTATCATTTGTGATATTGGGCTATATAAATAAACTTGATTTGATTTGATATATATATATATATATATATATATATATATATACTATAGAGAGAGAGAGAGACCACAATTTACTAAATTGTGTGCACGAAACAACTTGTTATCTCAATTTAATTAAATTGTTCCAACGTTTTTGGTCAATTTGTGCCCACAAGATGTGTACAACGCACCCCGCTACAGTCTCTAGCTGGAGTGATGTTGTGCGCCGTCAAGCCACAATTACACACAGCCGGACAGTTGGTTCAATATTGTACTACCAGCATCAGACTGTTGTAAAATAACCACAGAGCCCCCCGTGCAAATGTTCACATTAAACAGGCGTCTCATCAATTAAAACCTCTCACTCCACTCATAACTCTCAGGACCGTCGGTTCCTGCCAGTCTGTTAACGACTTCTCCGTCGATACAGTCCTTGTGTCCTGAGAAAGACATTGACAATGTTCAGACTGTGACTATAGTCTGACAATAGAGGACACAGAGGACAGACTGCCGTTATTGTGATGAGGGAGCTGTAGAGACAGAAGAACTCTCACACAATGTAAGGGAGAAGTTCTTCCTCATTTTATTGTATAATATAATATTTTAAGTTCATTTGCTTTGGGAACACAATGTCATGCCAATAAAGACTATGGAATTGAAAGCGTTTCATTGCTTCGGAATTTAACTCGTAAGAGGAAGATTATGTTATTTCTTTTCTCAGGTTTCATAGTGTCACCTTAAAAGGTTCCCAAGTCGAGACGGAACATAAAACAGGACATTAAAGCCCCTGTTTGTGTTCTGGATCCAATAAAAGTAGCCAGGCAAAGAATTTGTCCGAGCCACCTCTCTGTCTGAGATATCACACTCTACTGTTGTCATCGCTAATAGCTCCCATATTTTGGCTGGAGGTTACAAAGTACATTTCATTCCTTAGTGACTGCAATTAGTTGTTTAACGCAAGATCACAAGTCAATAATAAGATTAATATCTGGATCTCACTTACAAAGATTTCAACAAGTGTAATGTGCATCGGACACTGATTGTTCCCACTTTAGCTAATGAACAAACTGTTCACTGGCACACTATTCTTTCCCCTCAATCCTCAAAGACAAACTTAAGGAGGTAATAAAATAAAATAATTAATTCTTAGTGGGGAACATTTAAGGAATTGTGTGACTGTTGCAGTATATGGTCTTTTTTATTAGAGCCTTTTATAAATAGAACTCAAGTTGATAAGGTTTGTTGTGTGAAAACTGATTGAACCGTCTTATGCATGTTTTTAAAACAATAACTACTGATGATTTTCTTCTCATCCTTTGCATGGGAAAAATAAAAGACAATGCCTTTTCAAAGTACCTCCATGTTGCTACCCCACTTCATTGCTTAAGTGAAATGTCACACGTGTGGCAGTATGACTGAGATTGACACTTTTCTTAGAGTGAAACATCAAATATGAAACAGAATTTAACTCCCCTGAGAGAAACATCATTCTGTGACTGATCCAACAGAGCAGTGTTGACTTGAGTCGCCCGGCGGGATGCTGTCAATCATCCTGACAGGCACAGGGCCCAAGGGACTGAAAGTGAAGAGCCACATGAGCCAAAGGTAGATGTAGATATATATATATATATATATATATATTCCAAAATCGAGAGTGATTTAGATGGTCAACACTCAAGTGTATATGAAACTGAAATTTAGAGCTCTGACAAGGGCTCAACCATTTTCCAGGAGGGCATAGCCCAAGTCTATTGAGATGTGCCAGACCAATTAAATCGAAACGTTTTGGGTGCAGTGACTTTGTTGAATTGACGACACTTCAAGACGTCACTGCATCCCGTCAAGAAATAGTCCACCACATAAACCTCTCTATAATGTGAACTGGTTGTTTTTACATTTTCGTTCTTGTACAGATTAAAACAAGATTTAGCTCGTTAATTAGTGAGCTTCAGAGGTGTTGGTAGGTACATTTTGTTACCTTTGGACGGAGCTAGGCTAGCCATTTCCCCTGTTACTACTCTTTATGCTAAGCTAAGCTAATCGCCTGCTGGCTATGAATGATACACGAAAAGCAAATGACCACATTTGTCAAAATGTCAAACTACTCCTTTACTCCAAGTCGTCTGTGCTTCTCCGACCTGCTGATCAACAACTGCTACAGCAGCGTCAGCATTCGATACCTGACGAGTCACATGCCGGAGCTCTTATTTCTCTGTGAAAACGTCTTCGTTTGTGCACCTTACCTTAAAGCCTAAAGCGTATCATGTTAACAAAGCATACACTATGTAATGCTTTAAGTCAATAAAGCCGGTTTGCTTCAAATATTTGTTCTTGTCTTTATTGTGCTTATCTTCTCAATGGTGTTTGTCTTGGCAGGTTGTCATACTTTCTCCGTCAGCTGTTAACCCAGCAGGTGTTATAAACATGCAGTCCATACTTGAACAAAAATAGTTTTGCATTGTTGGGAGGAGTAAGAGAAAGAAGCCTGAGTTCTAATTACTGCTTACTAATAATATACTTACAGAAGAAGCCACTTCATGCAACTATTCACCATTGATCTGCGCTCTTATTCCTTTCCAATTTGCAAAATCCAAACAAGCTGTGGTACATCTTGAAACTCGGATGAGCAAAATAGGGTTCGCTTTCATTTCTTTAAAACGTTTTGTCTAGACCAATGGTCTCCAATGACCTGAAGGTCAGAGTTAAAATGAGCTCATGCTTCATAACTAGCTTTTTTAGTAGATTTGGATGAATTGCGTCCGACGGCTTCTCAGATGTAGGCTGTACTCCTAAAGAGGAGGATCAGTCAGGCGATAACAAAGAAATAAGGGTTGCAATGCTTTTTCCTGAAACCATCTTCGTCTGGGCCTCTCGTGCGTGCACAATGATGTCCAAAACTGATCAGTACTGAAAGAGCCAATGTTCTCTGTGGGGAAATTGGGATTTCAGTGATAGAATATGCCAAAGAAAGATAGAATATTAATATAAGAAAGGAGAAAATAACGGTATTAAAACTGTATAATGGACAATTACACAGACTGCAAACTAACAGCAGGCAGACAGACAGACAGACAGAAAGACAGACACTTTTGTAATGTGCATTTTCAGCATGCAAATACATTCATCTACAGGCTATATCCATGTTTTTATTGTCCATCATGTCCAGATCTGCATCCTGCGTGTGCATCATAGTTCACAAGATCAAAACTCCAGCTGGAGGCCCCTTATGTACAGGAACTACTGTATATATATATATATATATATATATATATGCAGTCAAACTCAGAACTCACACGACATCTGACTTTCAGCACTGTGGAAGTGAAATGCTCTTAAATGAGTTGTTCCCTTCAAAGTAATATGATCATTTCAAAGAGGAGATAATGGCACCGTTTGAAATGTTTACAGTTTTCTTGAAGAAAAGAAAGGAAAAAAAAAGAAGAGGATAGACAGATAACCAGACTGCATGGGCGTTTTTCACAGCCTCACAAATGAGCATCCACAAACGGTGGGTTGAATTAAGCAGCCTCAGTGATTTAAAGCTCCTGCAGTGTGCGGTTTTCTTTGACCTTTCTTCTACTGTGCAGCTTTTTCGTTGTCGGCTTGACTCTTTTTCCTTGCGTGTTTGATGAAATACATTTTGAAATCACCCAGTCAGCTGAAACAAGGCAGAAACCAGTCAAGTGAGACGCCTTGTTTTACTGGTTACAAAGCAAAGACAGATCCCATTTAAAAAAGGAAATCTTTTTATTTTATTTTATTTAGTTTGTTTCTTGAGAGATGACATCACTTGTAGGCTATGACCTTTATTGCAGCGTTTCACTGATAGGACTTTCGTCTGGCAACAATGACACTAGTCATATCGCCTTCTTCACACATCCAACTCAATGTGCAAAATCCAATGAACAAGTTAAATACCGCATTGGCTCCAATTTATTTTTCTGGAAATAATAAATGAAAAAGGTGGGGTCGTATTATAATCAAAGAGTACACATTTACATATTCACTCCATGAGATATTATTTTTTTTAAATGGAGAGAGTGCCCGTTTCACACTGGCTTCAACAGAGAGTGCTGCATTAAATCAAATCAAATCAAGTTTATTTATATAGCCCAATATCACAAATTATACATTTGTCTCAGTGGGCTTTACAGCCTGTACAAGGTACGACACCCTCTGTCCTTAGACCCTCACATCGCACAAGGAAAAACTCCCTAAAAGATACCCCACAATTAGTGGGGGAAATATGGAAGAAACCTCAGGGAGAGCAACTGAGGAGGGATCCCTCTCCCAGGACGGACAGACGTGCAATAGGTGACGTGTGTACAGAACAAACAGCATAGTTAAAAATACAACATGGACAATCTATGCGACAGAAAACATGATACGATGGTTAAATTGTTAAAATATGCCTTCCATTTGTTCCGTGTGAACAAGCGAGTGCACACTATGAATGTCTTCTAGGAGAGACTGTGAAAATGCGTGCAGTATTTCCATATTTAAACAACGTCGCATCTCCCCCCAGCTTTACACAAATTTTGAACAGTTAAACACTTTCCAGCACGGTTGGACAGCATGTCGTACCAACCTGTTCTTCTCTAGCATAGCCTGACGCTTGTCAGTTAGTCCAGTTTAACCTAGTTTCAGACGGCTCCCGTTACCTGCTTTGGAGTGAATAAATTCCTCACAATTGAAACGAAGTTGAAACAGATCACAGGGCAGAAAATATGACAGCAGTCAATAAATATTGCTTTCACTGAATGTTATTATGAAGAGCTCAACGGGACAACAGTGCGCTAACGGCTGGAGAAAATCAATCCGACTGCTTCAAAGAGGATGACAGGAGAGAGCGTGATAGATAAATATGGGATTCACGTTCCGCTGAAGGGTTTCACTCTGAGAGAGAAAGCGTCAGAGATATGGAATGTCTTTGGACAAGCACTTCTTTAACAACACTGTTTGAAAGATTGTTTGCATCTTGAAAAAACTAATTTCCCAAACACGATTGTTTGAAAAGAGGTCTTTAAATCAGTCTCAGGTTGATACGATAATAGCACCTCACTCAATTTCGCATCTTTGATCAGACAACACAGGATATGATACCATAAAAGTCATCTATCATGTTGAAATTTGTTACGCTTTCAAGCTCACAATTTGACCCTTCTGATACACATCTACTCCACCATGACCATGATAACAAACATGGCTGCACACTCTTCCTTTTCTTTAAATCTGGGACATTTTTCACATTTCACACGTGGACTTCTTTTTTTATATTTATTACACATAATTTTTAACACCTAACAAACAATCTCTAACCACATGGGACATAAGGTTTAATTACAGTAAATGCTTCACCATCTGTTACTTGTGTGACTATGTCTACCGGCATTATTGCATCATTTGTAGCTGTCCCGTATGTTTTATGTGTAATTCTTATATATTTTGATTTATATGTTTCTTTCTATGCTACGGCTCCATCTTGTGTGTGTGTGCAAATAATGTGTTAGTGTGTGTGTGTGGGTGGATTTTAGATACCTTTGTTTATTTTCACACCTAAGCCACACATAAATTAAAAGAAATGGTTTTGCCTAATAGTTAAACCTGCTATAACTGATTTTTTTTTTTTGGCCACTTCAGGACATCTTTTGAGTTGATATGGCAAATTCGCAGTTGCCAATTTACACAGCGGCAGATATGGAGGCACAAGCATTCATTTTGTTCTCCAATAACTTCTGAGGGAAATGTCCGTCTATTTAGCTGCCAAATGCTCCACTATGGTCACAAAGTAGTCTCTAACTGCATCTGTCTGTTGTTTGGTGCTGAGCAGGTCGTGTGAGTTTTAGAGCCGTTTCAGCTGATTGATGCAACCAAATACTACATTGATGAGAGACTTGAGAATGAACCAAAACTAAACTAATATATATAAAAAAAAAATTTTAAAAAACGTTTTTGCACCCTCGACCAAGTGAATTTCCCTTTTGTTAAATAGTTAGGCTCAGTCAAGTTCAAGTGTTGTATACGTTTGTGGAGGACCCAGATATGTCATAGACCCCATTTGGCAATGCTGCCGTCAAGCTAATCTTGCAATAGCACCTGCAATAAAGCAGAAATGCCCAAACAGGGAGGGAGGGAGGCATACGTCTTTAATGCTTACACCTATTAGGGGCTGCCAATTTATCGTAATGCTAATTCTCTTCAAGCAGCATTAACCATCAAAGTAATAGCAGCTATGTCAGCCAACATTTCACCTGCAATTTCGTCTCCATTATCAGCAGTGGTTTTGGAAATCATTGCTGCTACAACGCGAGAAAAAAAAAAAGGAACTGGCTTTTCTAAGAGTGCTTTTTTCCAAATGTATTCACACTGCGTGACTCTAAATGAAAGCCTATTTATGGAAATGAGGCAGAGTTTTTTCCCTCCATAATTTCACCTAACCGTGAAACATTGTAGTTTACTTTCAATGCAAAAGTTTCATAAGCCTTGTGACTCTTATGTCCGTCTGCCAAGATAATTACATTATTCGCCTTCCTTCATCAAAAAAAGGAAGACAGAATGTTTGCTGTCTGGTGATCGTTTAGCTCACACGAGTAGACTAAATGTCATTCATTCAACCTGTAAATGGGCTTTTCCCATGCTTGTTAATCTGTTTCTTTTGCCTGTGTGTCTCCATTATTCTCTGCATGCTAGAAATAAAGGTGCCCTATACTCAAAGGATTTTCATTCAATTATTCGCGGAGGGCTTCAGAAAAACATTAACTCCCAATGTGGAACTGTTGAGTGATGATTTAATCTCATTCCTTTTTGTGACTTTAGACACTGATTTATTTATTAGAGCTTCTTTGGAAAGAATCATAATTCAGAAGACAGCAGCTTCCTGAGCCTGCAGCATGACCAATAGCTTCCCACTGATTGGTGCTGGAAATTAAATAAATAAATAATAATAAAAAAAAAAATAAATAAAAAAAAAAGGTACTGTGTATCTAAAATTAAGCAAGTGTTGTGCATGTACTGATACTGGGGGGGTGTTTGGTAAAATACTAAATAGGAGCGTCACCCTCAGTTTCCTGCCTTTCTTCCAACCTCTTAAGATGTGCAAGAGTACTTCAAACCAACCCGACTGTGAAGAGGACATCCTGAGCTCTTGGACCTGAGTGAGCCACTTTGCCACTCTTACTTTGTACCTGAAATTTACTGGAACTTTCGTCAGAGATGTTTTAAAACAACACATCCCCAAGTCTTATTTTCTTGTAGGAATAGAAATAGACAGACAGTCTGCAGGGCCACTGAGCTACAAGTGGTCACGTAGCGATCTACTGCACATTGTTTGGAACGCACCCTCCAAGCAGAACTACTACGCATCCGTGTTGTTGTTGTATAACCCGAGGCTTAAATATGCAGCCTTGTCCCCTAAAAATGTTGTTCCCATTAGGGGTGTCACGATACCAGAAATTTAGCAGTCAATTCCAATACCAGTGAAATTACACGATTCTCGGTTCCAATTTGATAACACAGAAAAAACTAAAAGAAAACCGATGAATTTATTATATGTATATATATATATATATATAATATTCCGATGAACTTCAACACACACACACACACACACACCTTTATTACCGTTTTAAAAAATTCATTTTAATTAATCAAAATTCTCTCTCTAATATCTATTTTTATATTGCTGTGAAAACAGTTTTAGTCAAGTTTCTCAAGTGTTGTACAACAGGGGTCCCCAACCACCGGGCCGCAGACCAGTACCGGGCCGTGGATCATTTGGTACCGGGCCGCACAGAAAGAATAAAACCTTTTTTTTTTTTTGTGTGTGTGTTGGTAATATTTATAAAACATTTTGATGTATTATATTATATATATTACAATGTAATAATATTATTAATAAAGTGCATAATATAAAATGGAATAATTACATTTACATTATATATGTAATAATTAAATTATATGTTTCGTACTGTGTTGTGTGTTTTGTCATGCCCCCCCTCCCTGGTCCGTAGAAAAATTGTCTCGCATGAAACTGGTCCGTGGTGCAAAAAAGTCGGCGACCGCTGTTGTACAAGACTCATTTGAACACATCATGATAGAGTTATAATTTACCTTCGGCCAAGAGTCATTTTTACTGAATAGAGCTTGAACACAGCATAATTAAATTATTTGGAACCTCTGTTCACTGGCTGCTAACAACTTACGTTACCTAGCGCTCCTGCTTGTGTTGTTCACAATGTAGCATTCATGGAAAAAAAATAGGGTGCGTCAATAGTGAGTTTACTGCTTCCCAAACACATTTTCTATTGTCCACGGGACGCAGTTAGTCTCGAGCGCCGACAATACCCCTGGGCACTACAGTACCTGCAGTACTGTAGACAAATGTGTACATTTTTCAGAATTTTGGCTTCGACTTGGTAACGAAGTATCGTCTCCCATACAACAAAAATGCATCGTCAATTATCACAAGCATCAAGTATCACTAATGTGTTTCTAAGCAGACTCTGCAAAAGTCTGCTGAGGGAGCCTGAATATCCCTGATGTGTTTTCTGCTTTATCACTGTTATTAAAGAGAAAATATGAGGCCCTTGAAAGCGCTACAAAAAGGGTACAGTGATTATTTTGTAGTTTAAGACCAATCTTCTCAACCTGGCCTGAGGCCAAAGAGCTCAGTGATTTGGAGTCAAATTAATTTCCGCACCTTCTGTTGTAGGAGGAAATTCAAATGATTTCATGATTGCTGAGCAATTTTAAAAAACAGCAGTTATCTGGAGAAGAGGTCATGGTTGTAGAAAATGGGGTGAAGAATTTAAGTAAAACACGCACGCACAAGCTACTTGACTCAGACCGAGAAAGCAGCTTTGTCTTTACATGCAGTCCGAGCCTTTGTTCTTCTCGTCTCTCCATCACAAACACATCCCTCTGCTCTTTGCTTTTCAGTCCTTGCCTGATTATAAACAATGTGTGTGGGTGACGGTGCGTTATTAAGTGTTTGCACCCCTTATTTCTCCGTCCCCTCAAGGTAATCAGGAAGCACCAGCTCGGCCCGGGTACCACACTGCACACTGTCCTGCATGCCGATACACTTGCAGTGTGGGAAGAAACCATTGATTTGAAATGGCCGGTGTGTGTGTTTTTGTGCCTATGTGTTGTAATCACAGAAACCCATCAATTACGTATTTCAAGCACATCCATGAACTTTTCACTATTTGAGACATTTCTGATTTTTTTTCTCCAGTTCCCTCTGAGGACCTGCATGTACAATAGCTGTAATTGGCCCCAAGTAAAAGCCTGAATGTGAACATTTCAACCCAGTCTTTAAACCCAATTTCAACTCGCTTAGATTCCGGTGTCAGCTTCCTTCACATTCTCACATCATTTGTCTGAGCTTTACCTGAAGGTTTAACATCAATGTGGAATTTCCTGAGTGAAATACAAAGATTCGACAGCCATGAACAACATTTTACCATTTCACTTTTCAAAGAGACAGCTGACTTTAAACCAGAGTATGGTGAACTAAACTGAGTGGTGGTCTTGTCTTGAATTTGTGAGAAGTTGTGTGTTTGCATTGGATGTCAAAGAGAATGCAGGTTTAGGCGTTTCTGCATTGGCTTCGCTTTGCAGACTTGGAGGTTGCCGCTTGGTTCAGACAGAGAAAGAATACAGACGTTAGCTGCAAGCTAGCAAGCAACTTTCCACTGTGTGTGTTGTGTGGGAGCTCAGTATCCGACTGATCTCAGATATCTCTCAGTTTTTCCTCCGTTTTTCGCCACCAGGATACAAGTGAACAATTAGCTTGAAATAAATTTTGCCGAGCACAGACACGTTGTGTCAATATTTCAGTCATTTGTGTCTAATGAACACAGTATGAGCTACTGATTCTGTCAATGATGATTCAGTACAGTTGAAGATTCAGTGTTAAAAATGTGTGACAGGTACGAGTTTCCTGTGTTAGCAGCAGGCTACATAAGATACCTAGATTAGACAGTAAATACATTATGGAGGTGTATTATGAGATTGTCAACCTGTGTGTCCAAATGATATATGAACACTGTTACTGACGTATTATTGAATGTGCTGCACCAGTCTGGAACCAGGGCTTTATTCTGAGCCTGTATGACACTACTGGGAACAAACAAATGTTAGTTAGAGTATTAATATGTTGAATATTAGCTTTTGGAAAATGAAAGAAAGCTACATTTGTTAAGAATTGTGAACACACATTGGATTAGCTGTGGGCTTTTTAACTAAATAACACTACATCATGCATGCTGAAAATGTAATTTTATACATATATATATATATATATCACACTACAAAATCATGAGCGGAACAAATGAAGCAGACGGTATAAGCTATCATTTCGTTCTGCCAGGCCATCTAACTCCTTGTGACTGATCTGTATAAATGCATTTCTCTCAAACGAGTCTCTTGATTGTGATTATGCTGCTGTATTTCTTTATGCTGAGATTTGCTTTCCTCAAGAAGGTGATGATAATATCAGCTTCAAATCAGACTAAAAGTAAAGTGGCATCATTATTAGCCCACAGCAATATTTTTTACAGAATGTCCCCCTGAACCGTCAGCTGATTCACAGCCACAGATGAGTTGGTATCCTGGACTGTCCTCCGTGCTACCAGTGAATTTGAAAAATGTCGTGTGGTCTCTAAGGCAACCCATGTTGACCTTCAGGACATTTTCAAAACGAACAAGAGAATAGCCAAAAAAAAGGTTCACTTGTGAATAGTAAGTGTGCATTAAAAGGGAAAACTTTCCTGTGACATTTCAGTGCCATCGCTCACTTAAAGCTCAGTTATATGGCATACTGTTATGAATGATTCATGCAATGAAACGCTTAAAATACAGAGGCAGAAAGTGTAAAGAAGCTAGAGGGGGAGATTTGCAAAGAGTGATATCTGTTAAATGTCTGGTGTAGCCGGGAACGTTTCACAAGCCATCTGGCAATTGTGACTTTTTTTACAGATTCTTGGACAGAAAAAGTGATGAGTTTACGTCCCTGCATTGCTAACATCCCATATTGTCGGTCTACTGCATGGAGATTCAGATAGAGCAGCTTGTGCCAACAATCCAAAGACAATATTTACAGCCTGCCAGGTTTCATTAAAGTCAGTTCATGTGATGTGGATGTATCCGTGTCTTCTTCTTTAACTGCCGTGAAATGAAAAACACCCGGGAATTTATACGGTACAACATCCAAATTGACAATCATCCGGTGCCCTCTAGGAATAAATCCCAGCCTACATCTCCCATCATTAAACCCTCGTCCTCAGCTACAACACTGAGCACTCTGTGAGCAGACACTGAAAAAAAACCCTTCTCCTTTAGAGTGTTTCCCATCAACATGACCTCAACCTCCTGCATCACTACTGAAGACTGCGTTACAACAAACAGGGACAGCACCATCCTGAGGCTCGCGCATCCCATGTGGCTCAGGGCTGTGAGCAATGTGTCCACACCTGATCACTTTCTATTCATTTTTATGGAGTAACTAAAATCAGGATTTAATTCAAGAGCCTACAGGTGAATAGGGGAAAAGAAATGAACTACTAGAAATCACCACAAAACTTCCCCAGTTGATAACTTACATTAAGATAATCATCTTTTGTATTACAAGTTTTCTGAAATGTTATGTTTAAATATGCAAATTAGGCTCTCTCTGCTCGCTCTCTCTCTCCCTCTGCCGCTCCCTGCTCTCTCGCTCCCTGCTCCCTGCTCCCTCGCTCCCTGCTCCCTGCTCCCTCGCTCCCTGCTCCCTCGCTCCCTGCTCTCCTGCTCCCTGCTCCCTGCTCTCTCGCTCCCTGCTCCCTGCTCCCTCGCTCTCTCGCTCCCTCGCTCTCTCGCTCCCTCGCTCTCTCGCTCCCTGCTCTCTCGCTCCCTGCTCCCTCGCTCCCTGCTC